>OZ059786.1:10945805-11416893 GCA_964057025.1 Standfussiana lucernea | reverse complement strand
CATACAAACACCTCCTCGAATACCTTTTTGTATCATTCTAAAAATTTCAACATCACTAATCAATTCTAATCGAACTCCTGTTTTTAAAAGCATTGCATCAAAAGATAGACTTGGTGCTGTAAGATAGAACGCGGGATCGAGATTGTAATGTAGTTTACAAGTTTTTCGAAAATTTTCAAATACATCTGTTAGCAACAGAACATCTGTTTTGAGATATAAATCTGTGTACATACCCATGTTTTGAATATTAAATACTGACCAAACAGATCGAGCGTGTTCATAGTCTTCGTCGTTTATTGTTTCATTAGTTATGGAGTTAAAAAAATATTTTTTAGAGGGTAAACACATATCTTCATAACGTTCCCATTGAGACATATAGTCATATGGATACACTCCCTTGCGCGTCAGTAGGTTAAATTGTTTTTTATTAGGAAAATAAGATTTTAATTGTTTAAAGTCTTGTTTTTTCATTGTACTAACCAACTTTTCTAAGCTAGTTCCTAAAAACTTGAAAGAATCTACAAACCGTACCTGGATGCTTTCCCCGGTAGAAATCGGAATAAACTTAGTGAATGAAATATAGTTTTCTTTTGTTTTAGGTATCACTTTAATAGATCCAGGAGCTTCACCTAATTCTTTTATAAAAAGATGACAATCGTATCCGGACAAATTATGAAAAAATACTGGCAAAAATGTTGGTAGTTTGTATTGTAAGTTACAATAACTATGAGCTGCGCCACGATATTTACCAGTCAAGTGACAATGATCGCGAACCCTATCGCCGAACAAGAACTGTTCACAAATATGACATGTCATCGCGTTTTCAAAGTCGTGAGCATTATCATTTGAGTAAATCATAGGAGCGTTATTTTTTAAAATATCGTAAATTTTTTTTGAATCTTTGTAGATAGACTTCACAAAATTTGATACACAATCCAAGCCGCGATAAGAAACGTAACGATTGTGACTTTCGTCTAGCGTACACGTGATATGATAAGCGAAAGCTACAGGCACATGTCGCTGTCGCGTTACAGTACTCGCCTTAGTGGGGTCAGGGTCACAAGATTCATACCGTTCTAGCATTGTTTCAAAATCTGCGTATATAACAAATGGTACAATTTGCTTTCTATTATAATTTTTAAACTGTATGCAAGAACCCCTTGGAGGTAGTTCAGTGGCGACCCCGCCACAACTATGCGAACTAAGATTATCGCATGAATTAAAAAACATTAAACAAACGTCACAAAAGTACAGTTTACTGTGGTGTTTTGTTATTTGATTTTTAACAAGTCGCGGCAAGTCTTTAATGAGACAGTAATGTGACAAATCATCTCTTTCTAAATAAAGTAAATGAATCACTTTTCCGTTCAAGGCTTTTGGTTTGTAAAGCGGTCCTATGACAGTATCATTTTTTAAACCATAAATGTAAATGCAAATTTCGGGGTTATTCACTTCGAACCGCGCAATATCTGAGAAATTCACTGGAAATGACATGTCCTTTACATTTAACACGTTACGAAAATCAGGGTAAGAAGATACTCTTTCAGGGTGACTCTTAGCTGGATATAAAGCAGCAACAACAGACCATAAAAAACAATACTCGTCATTATTGTGGATATTAACACATGCTTTTTTCGATTTTATTGCAGAAGGCAATTCGATAAAGCCCGAACCGCGTAAGGGTTGATATTTGTTAACATTGACTTCCAAATGAGAACTGCTCAAGAACGTCCACCCACTGTCTCGGTCCTGAAATTCTTCTATCTTTTTTGTTAAAATGTTTTTTACTTGAGACGATAATGAATCAAATTCATAATTCTGATGTATAGTAACGTTTTTTGTGGCAAATGATTTCATCTCCTGAGAATCATTTTTAAACATTAAAAACAACGCAAAATATTCGAAATTAACTTTTATACAAGTATGTTTTTTAAGAGACATGTCAATTAACGTTTTAATTTTGCTCCAAATATTATTAAGAAAAGGCTCTAGAGAACAATTCTCAGACGGATCGACAATTCTATAAGAAGCTATACGATTACGAAATGCAGAATGTATTATTTCAACACCATCGCAAAAATGTGAAACTGTTTTGTTTTTATGATTAGTACTACGTAGGTGACCTGTCCAGTGACTGCGCTCAACAGATGTGTTACAAACAGTACAGAAAGGCATTTTAGATTAAAATAGTTCTAAACTTACTATTAGATGTTGCAATATATTATTATTAAGATTATGATGTACAACAAAAAATACCTGGATATAATAGAATATACCTGGTGCCCAATAACTTAAATATTTATTTTATGTTTATATTGTCACTATAAAAGACGGGCTCAGAATCATCAAATAATTCATGAGTCCGTCTCATAAAAACTTGGAGTCCGTCCCACTGCGGCGTGTTACGGTTTAGCTGCACTTTTAGAACCACCGAGGCTTTCTTCCACCTATCCTCTTTAGGGGTGGAAGCAACTTCGGTCTTGTTGTAGACTTTTACCTCCACATAGAAGTCCCCGGTTAAGTTCGCCGTTCGTCGCACTTTGCCGTTGGCGACACGGCTGCAGAGGCTCGAACCGAAGTCTCCAATTGAGGTCGATGACGGAATGTAGTCCACCAAGCCAAAAAGGTCCGAGCTCGAAGTGCGTCGTTTACTGTAAACAATTTAACATAATTCTTATTTATAATAATTTACACAACACATTACATTACATTTATTTTTTAAGTGGCGAATTGAGGGTGTATTATATACTCCTCTGTCGAACCCTACGCGGATAGAAAGCATGATGTTATGTTATATTAATTCCAATAAAAATACCTCATGAATTAACTGTAAACATTCCTGCAAGGAATAATAATTGGAAATTGATTTCAGCGCTCTCTGCGTTACAGTTCGAAATTGACTTAACATACACAACAAACACCTAAAGTTAAAAGCAGTTACACAAAATTACCTTGATTTCGATTCTGACGGCGTGGTGCTCTCGAGAGCTTTGCGCTTCGACACCTTCTTTTTTGGTTGCACCTTCGCAACCTCGGCTACAGCTGCAGACCGTGTCTGGAATTCTGAATCGGAGTCAGACCTGAAATGGAGCAAATAAAGATTAATTTTTTACCTTATAACTATGACTTGATGAAGACTTCCGATACAACAGCCGGCAGGCAGAAACCAGGTCCGTAGCTGGGTAGTGATTAAATAAATACATTAGCAAATTCAGTAAAGTTAGTAGTACTTACTTACATTTTTTAAAGTTGAAGGTTGTACGAGTATAACGTAACTAATTATATAGCGAAGGTAACCGGTGTTTATCACTGGAAGATACTGAAGGGAATGTAATATTGTGATCAAAATTGATTGATTTTATTCATAAAAAATACCATTTCAGCAATATTTATCCCATTACAAAATTAAACCTTAACTACATGTTGTCACAGTTGTATGATTAATTTATGTTACTTAGGTCTAATTAAATCGTAGTGATTGAAAATTGTTTCCGTCAAATTGCAATTTTATCGTGAGAAATGAAATAAAAAACCAGCTTTTTACCCTCGCCGACAAAGGTGACGACGATACATGACACTTATGATTAATACATTACGTATTATAATAAAGTATGTATGTTTGTTTAAACCTTGATGTAAAACTCCGCATGACATCACACATGTGAATTAAAAAAATGATTTTTTTTCAAAGATGCAAGGTAAGACGTGCTGAAAGAAAAATATCCTGAAAAATTTTTTTGTGCATAATAATCTATGTAAACGAACTCGCGTCAAAAAGTTAGTTCACTAATATGCTGCAGTAAAACTTAACATCAATATAAGTAATATCATCTAACGTCTAAAACGATTTTTTTATAAACATTTCATGCAAAGGTTCAGTAGGTACTGATATTAAGATTCATCTTTCAAACAATTTGTTACGAAACTTTATGATGATGTTCCTAGGATCATCCTCTATTTAAATTAATTGCATTGATTAGGAAATCCTATAAAGATCAATTTTAATCAATGACTGCAACATGCACAGCGATCATCTTACAGTGTAATTGTTGAATACATAGAAATGACTCATACATACACCTCGTGTAACAAAGTTCGAACACTGCAAATTTACAACACGCAATTTTGCAAACTTTGAGATTCTTAAGAATCACTTACTCCTACTGTGAAAGCTTAACACGATCGGCGCTCCGGCGCCGTTGTCAGGCGTTTTACAAAGAGTATGACACAATAGATGACCACGGGACGGCACACGAACCGTTTCGAAGGCAATTGTACGAGTGCGAAAGCATCTTAATAAAGCACAACGCAGATTAACAGACCAGCAAAGCAACCAGTAGTAGTTTGTTAACGTGTAAGGTAGTGTTAGCTGTATGAATTAATTAAATTAAAATTTGGATGTCCTTGGTGTCCAATCTGGGACCATAGAAATAGAATGTGTGTGTACATGTAGGTGCATGCTATTTCTTGCTCTGTGAAGAGACATGAGACAATCTGTCCTGAATTTTAGTTTAATGTTTACAGTATCCTATAATTCAGATGTCCTTGGTGCCCAATCTGGGTCACAGAAATAGAATGTGCTTGTGCCTGTAGGTGCATGTTATTTCTTGTTCTGTGAAGAGACATGAGACAATCTGTCCTGAATTTTAGGCTAATGGTTCAAGCAGCGAGCTCCCTTATTTGTTAACATGTAAGCTAGTGCCAACTGTATGAGTTAATTAAATTAAAATTTGGATGTCCTTGGTGTCCAATCTGGGACCATAGAAATAGAATGTGTGTGTGCCTGTAGGTGCATGCTATTTCTTGCTCTGTGAAGAGACATGAGACAATCTGTCCCAAATTTTAGTTTAATGTTTACAGTATCCTATAATTCAGATGTCCTTGGTGCCCAATCTGGGGTCACAGAAATAGAATGTGCGTGTGCCTATAGGTGCATGCTATTTCTTGCTCTGTGAAGAGACATGAGACAATCTGTCCTGGATTATAGCTTACTATGTTCGTATAGTTCCATTAGTAAACGAAATATGTGTGAAACTTGTTGTTATAAAAACAGTCAGCTAAGGTAGTGGTTATGTGTGAAACTTGGTGTTATAAAACTTGTCAACTAAAGTAGTGGTTTAGTGCTCAATTCGAGAATCTGCGGTACTTGATCGAGGTAAGTCATCAGTATTTTATTACACTGTTTAATCCACTGGGCGGAATAGGCGCCGAACCAGTATTTTACTGCGCTATGTAGGATTTCATTTATATTATTGGGCATTCTACTCCACCGAGAGTGACGAGGCGAACGGAGTGAGCCGATGGAACGGAAGGTGGGGTAGAATGCCCAATAATATCCTACTAACGCTTATCCGCCAGATAGCGCCATGATGCAATAAGGTCAGGAATGCCGACTGACTCACAGGCCACAGCTACAAACTTGTAACTTGCACAATTTGTTAAATGTTAAACGAATTCATATAGTAGGGGTTTCGATTACAAAGAAATGTTTACTGTGTCGGAGAAAACACACGTAATAAGTAATTGAGACACTCCTTTTGTGTTTGAATTCCGGTGAAATTTATTGTTGTAAGCGCCTACCAAGGATCACGAAATCAAAATACATATATCCTCGATATAAGTCTTTGGTGAAATATCTTACAGACAAATTATGTAGCTTTTCATTGCAATGCCGTGTTATATACTAAGATGAAGATAAAGGTAGGTGAAAGAATCATGAATAAAATTGATCATTAACATCATTCATCCATTGTGGATATTGTAAAGAAAACTTAATTGGAAGACAGAGAGCATCAAGAAATAACATGGTAAATGGCAATGGCAGTGGCGTTTACCAACAGTTAATGATTCCTCCAGAAAAGTTTTCTTTCAAGTCGCTTGCCTGATTTTGTAGGCAATTGGACATGCAGTAGTAACTACTTACATGTACGTACATATCCAACTGCGTATCCAATTGGTGCATTCCTCATGCATCCGCAGTTTAAGAATCGCGTTTATCGAAACTGGAACTCACAAAGCCATAGTCCATCGAACTGTGGGATCCATAATAGTTTATTATGAGTTGACACAAGCTGTAGGTACTTACACCAAAAATGGCGCTCGCCAGACATCCTTTTATCCCAAACGATATACTCGTATGAGATGAATTTTCAAAAATGTTTTTTTTTTTTTTATAAGGAACTTTGGAGCTTATGGATACAGATTGAGGCTGTGCGTTGCCTGATGTGAGTGAAATTAAGAATTTTATTAGTAGAAAGAAGCAAAAGTTTTTTTCTAATGGAAGTATGTGAAAGGTAACTTCTTCAGACGAGAATCCGAATTATTATTCTCAAATGTTTTTTTGGCCACTTGTCAATTGTCATACATACACGAGTCATAGACAAAGTGCAATTTAATTGATCTATAGCCAGGAAGGATTAGTGGCATAATCACGGTTAGAGCTGGCCGTTTGAGATTGCTGCTTTCTATTTGTATTAGATTAATGACGCGGGGTGGTCGCACAAACGGCTATTCCTGTACTGCGACAAGCGGCCACGGTAATGTGTTTGTTGTTATTTGGCTATTAATAACTAGAGTAAGTTGGTAATGTTTGTGTAAAGAGGATTATTACAAAAAATGCAGTTATCCGCAGCCTTATATAACATAACATTTATTTATTTTCAGGCAACTTTTGCCTACAGATATACATATATATGTACCTTACAGACGTTAGTCTGTGTAATTGTGTAATGTATTTTATCATATAAGTTAATACATAAATGATAAAATACATTTAGTGTTAGTAAATAGAACCTTAAAGATATGTTAGTGTCACTAGAGTTATAAATAGCCTTCACATTCTTACATCGTCTTGAAACATTAAACTTTCTGAAACGAACTTAGTTTAGTATTTGAGCACAATTGCTCAATATAAGTAATTATGAAATTTGTCTCAATTATACCAACATTTAATATGAAGTTCAATTAAATAATTCCACAAACGAAACTAGGCCGTAGACAAGATGACTTCATCTACACAATGAACTCTTTTGGACGTATCTCAAATTTTGCTGAATTAACCAGTTCGTCGTCAAAATAGTTTTGTTTCTCTATAAAGGCAATTAATATTACTGTATTGTTCGTAATTAGAAGTTTCTTAGAATTTAAGTTCTGTTGTAGATTTAGGGTTACTCCCAAACTGACAGTTGTGTCTTCTTCGAACTTGCGAATCTTTGGGACAAAGATGAAAGCTTCATCAGTTTTGATAGACAGTTAACCAGTTTATTCTCAAAGCACTTCCTATATTCAAACAGAAGGCAAACAACAGTTAGCTACTTCAGCATTTCAAAATCGCGGAAGCATCTTGTTGCGGTGCAGTGCAAAACATCTAAATAGAATCGTACCGTCCTTATCTCCTACTTAACATCGACCATAAATCAATAGCACATAGCAGTGGACAGCCACAATTTGTACAATGCACTATGCATCTTCTAATATTAAGATTTGTTCTAAATATCATATGTAAGCGTGGGTGCACGTGGGCCGCCGGACGTCGGCCATTTGATCGCATCACTCGTAGGAATAAATGTAGATGGAAGTGTCCTTGCCGGTATTTGGGGAGACCGATCGGGCGATCTATCTCCATCCGGCTAACGTACCTCAGATTTGTCCGGTGCGTCTTGACCTACGTCTGGCGAGTTCACGCGGTGCTGTCTTTTTGTCCAACATGTCTTATTTGTCACATTGATCAAGTGAATGAAACCAGCAGTGTTTATTACAATATGTTCCATCTAAGCTAAGCGATTGCATCATTTACAAATTAAGCGAATATGGCGCATATCATTTATCACACGATAAATTGTTACTAACATTTATCTCAGTTGAGGGAAGATTTATTAATTGCATGTGACATCGAAGACACGGATTGTATGTCAACCGTCTACTATGATATTCTAATGGAATGACTGCAGGTGCGAACTCCAAGTGTTTAACATGTGCTCAAGAATGTGCACTTTGTACATTCCTAGCAAAATGTTCACAGAAGTGCGTTTTAGGACACAAAGCACGTGTCGACACTTTATTACTGTTCTCTTAAGAATTCATTTGGCTTGTAAATTTATGCTTCAAACGAGGTATCATAAATTCGTCCCTTCACTTTCCCTTCCGGGCTAGTGAGGTGCGGGTTGTGGGTACACCCACGGGCCGCCAGCGGCAGCCGGGCTGGCACAACGTGTGGCCGGTGATAGAGCCTAATCACTTATATTGCCTCTTCCGTCCAGATATGAAAGTTGAGAAGTGTGGGAGTGCAAATTGTCGCTGATTGCTCGCACGGACACTCTTTCTACTACTATTTCTTCTCGTTACTGAATTATGGCTTCCGTCTTCTCAATTTGGACAAATTTTTAAATCTGACCTCTCTGGATGTATGTCCTACGCGTTATTCCTGTAACTAAAAACCCCGTTACGATTCGGCGAACCAATGTATTCACAAGTACATTAGTCCTGACTTCGATACGTGCTCTTTGGCCACAATTTGGCAGATATCACAACAAAATCAATACTGTCCCGAAATAAAAAAGGAAAAGTGTTGCTGCAAATAACGCAACGAATTTTGCTGTGAAATGACACTTCAAAGGACACTTACGTAAAACGGAATGTGTCGAGCTCGCTGCCAACAATACTGTAATGAATATAGAGATTAGCAGCTGCAAGTAACGGCCCGTTGTTGAAACTTCACAACTCCGGCGCAAAACCTTGATTGAACTAAGCTGTAACTTGGTAATTCAAACTAATAGACACTAAGTTAGGATACCTATGTTTAGCAATCTGTCTAAACAAGCAATTTACGGTGGGTTGTCTTTAAGGGGCTATAAACTTTGTGTCTTATGGTATTTCTGTTTTCAGTTTATAACTAATCTCTAATTACCAAGTTGGAGATTGGAATTCCTTGAGAAACTGTCCAAATGTAAATTTCGAGTGAATTCCTGATATTCCCGGTAACTTCAAAATTGGAGTCAAATATAAAGACAGGCCTAAGAGTAGCCGACTAGTGCGACTTTTCAAACTAAGTCCAATCTCAGCATCTAACTCGTTAACAAGATGTGGTTACTGAATGATCCCGCCCATACACAGCGCAGACGGACAAGAATTACGCTTTATTGTACAGAATCGAGTTTGAACACATTGTCGGTCCATGTGTAATGCTGTGCAAACATTTACTGTGTGCATTATCTGTTGAAGAGATCTCTTTGTGTAACAGTTAGCGCCTTCTCTACGTAACTGCTCATTTAATTACACAAGTCTCCAACTACACGAGTCGCTTTTAAATCGCCACAGCTGCAACAAAGTAACTGAGTGTACAAAGTTTAACACAATGAAGAGGTTTTATTATCAGAGCCTGCGGGCAACGTGCAGCTTGCCTGCCTCAGCCACGTTACACCCCATTGTGTTACTTGGATGTAGAACTTGCTAACACCGGCCTTGCTTAGCTGTTTATTCAGCCAAATTAGTTTATTCAAGAAGGAAACACGATTGTTCTCTCGAATTATCTCGTCGTAAATTTTCTTAGCATTTCGGCGAATAATTTTGTGTTAGGATTCCTGTTGTGTTTGGCTTCTGAACAAATAAATATGCGCTAGGATGAATCCAGACACCATCCCATGAATCACAATAGACTAGACAGCGGGTGAGGTTTAAATTCACGCTCTCGTTATTCAAGCTTTAACCTCAGTCCTCAGCTTAACTAAATTGTAACATCTCATCTTTCCACCTTTTGATATTGTTTTCGATGTCTGATAAAAGCCCTTAATCGCTTTTGGTTCTGTGAAAAGTTTACTACCTTGACAGCATTGGGATTCCAAATACATTCGTTCACATATTCTTATTTGTTCACCTGAGTATGTTTGCAGTGCATCATCACCATCAATCATGATATAAAAGAATCTTTGTTGAAGACGGTTTGCAGCTCTCTGGTTTTCCCCCAAAGTGTTTAGATAGCTAAAAAAGTTTGGGTTAACCATTTGTAAAGTATGATAATAATATGTATATCCGATAACTATTCTATGAAGTATCTCGTATCGATGACGCAGATAACTACCTTACAGTATTACAAGTATCTGATAACACTTGAACAAAGTACACTATGGTTACATTGGCCGCCGAGAGTAGAATTAATTCAAGACGCCTATAGGACTTTGTACCTCCTTGAATATAATGCAGCAAGGTTCCATATATTACAGTTTTATGGCTATAGACACTACGGTAGTGCTGTAAGCTAGGATAATGACGGCTTTTAAGAGCATCTCAATAATAAATCAGTGTTGCCAGCCTAATAAATATAAATGGCGATCGTTATCGGCTTATTTGTTGAAGATTAAAGTGTTACTTGCTGCCAATTTCGGGTGACGAGTAATTTATGTAGCAGCCTTGTCCTCTTCACCCAGTATATTAGGGTTTATTATTGTTTCCTCTTCTGAACGAGTTTGTCCGTCAAGTTCATTTCCAAAACAGACTCCGTCATTATCAAAGTTTGAATTTGTTTTATATCTATCACCGCCATCATTAATTCTTTTCACACAGACATGTTGATGGAATGGAGCCAATAAATAATCGTTATAAATAGTGTATTAGCGAGTGTGCGTGGATGCGTGGGCGCAGCGCCGCGCCGCACTGTCTAGGCAACCTGCGGAACATCATGGCTTGTCGAACAACCCGTAGACACAGAATGGAAATCGAACGACAATATTTTATTGACGTGATTAACGGTACCAATTGTGTTTGTTTTTGAATAAAATATTTGAAAGATGATATGGGTATTTCTTAGTTTGTTCTCTGCTTTTTAGCTAATAGCTTAGGATGACATAAGGCAAAAAAACTTGGGATAGTGGGTGAGCTTTTAGATAAATCCTCAAAAAGATCTATTTCTATAAAATCGTCCAACAGCGTGTAGGTAAAGCTTGAAATTTTCCTTTTGCAGCAAAAATGAGTACTAAGGAAGTACGTATTTTAGAAAATTCATTCCCTAAGTGGATAAGGTATGAATTTTTGCTGATGGGAAAAACCATTGAACAAAGGGCTTGTTTCCAAATATTTTCCGTATTGAGTGCTTATCTAATTATTGTTAGTAAATGATTGCTGAAACCATTAATTTCGTTTCGAGAGAGATTTAAGGAAATTCTTCTTTGAATAAATACGTGTTTCCATCAAACCACTTTGATGCCGTTATGTTATGATGTTTACTGATGCCGCAGCTGTTTGCCAGGCTATTAGGTTTCGCTGATTGAATTATCATCGCTCTTAGCGTAGTTCATGGAATATTCTATGATGTAAGTAGATATCGTACACTATGTGGTATTTAATCATATTTTTGGTTATAGCGTGAAATATTACTTACATCTGCACAGTTGTAAGATTTTTGTTGTTTTTGTTTTTGTTTGTTTGTTGTTTTTGATTTTTGTGTTTTTTTTTTTTTTATATTATACAAAGGCATGCTCTTATATTATTAAAGAGAAAGTGAGTTTGTTTATTTGTTTGTCATGCTTTCACGCCTCAACTGCTGAACGGTTTTCTATGAAATTTGGCAAACAGTTAGGCCATGACTTGAATTTGGACATAGGATTTTTACCGGCAGTTCTCTGGGGATAATTTCAGTTCTTTACGCGGGTGAAACCGCGAGCAAGACCTAGTATCATAATAAGCAACTGGTTATAATAACCTCAAAACCGAAAATTTCTATTGTCGGTAGGAACTGAAAAGTTTGGAAGTACGAGTAACTATGGTTACCGTGAGTTCTACTTAACTCTAACTTGACGATAATTGGGCATTGCTCCACACATCACTAAATACTCTTTCTGTCAATCTTTTGAATATAACAGACAGAATAATGTTTTAAATATATATTTAGCGTTAAACGTATTTTGTGATGTGTGGTAAAAAACAAAAATGAACACAAAGGAAGATTCTTTTTCAGTTTCCGATCAAAATATACATTTGCGAGATGGGATTCAATTCCAAGATTAAATACCATTTTATCCTTTGCAAATATCTAGTTCAGAGATCTTAGGTTCCGAATACGTTAGCACGTGTATTAGCAAACAATGAGGTGAGGTAAATGAATGTCAAGCGTCGCTGCGCCTGCGCTGGTCGGCGAGCTATGCGTATGCGGGGCGCGTGTGCGATAAAATGGCTAGTTTGTGGCGCGCCGCTCCGTCTGCCCGCGCCGGCAAGTACCTTGTTTCCTAGTCAGGGCTGTGATCACCGATGTAGGTGCTGTGTGTTATTCAAAGTGTAAACGGACCCTTCACGAAACCGCCAACCAAGCATACTGTACATCAACTAAGTAAGTCTACGTAAAAAATATCACTGGGAAAAACTTTTTTTTTGGAGTGAATAATTACGTTTCACGGTAGGACTCAATATAACGCACTCAAAACATTCTGCTGATTGATGCATTGAGTAGTAGAGCCATTGAAGACTTGTGTTTAAAAAAAAAGTTGAAACTGACCTCCAAAATCTCCGTAATTAGAAGGAATGGTCCAGAACAAAAAAATATCGAAATGATGAGTAGAACAAATGCCCTTCGGATTCGGGTAGATTTTTACACCCGTTATATTGTACCTACCTATGCAGAAATTATTCGTCAGTTTAAAATAGAAATCAACTGTTCCATACATTATAGCCTCTTTATTTCCATAATGCATGACTTATAAAACAAATAAGTATATCATAAGATTATCATTACATATGTGCATGCGTAAAATAACAAAACATTACAATTCTTATCATGATCATTAAGCACCATTACAAATAATTTAAAAATTTCTAAATTCATTTTTTTTTCATTTTGTATAAATTTCTAAAGATTAAATAAATTCAATCTCAAATCGATTTACAAAATTCATTTATATAATTCAATATGGACCCCTCTACGGGTGAAGGCCTCCTACATTTTGCTCCATACATACATGTCGATATTACACTTTCGTATGCCATGACGGTCAAAATGTATGGAACAGGAGATTGTTCAAATGAACTCATGGCAACTGCATGTTAAAAGTTTGCGTCACGATACACCTGTATAACATTCTGCACAACATTTCTACTCCTTAAAAGCTTGTCAAAAAAGTTAAATAAACGTATCTATGTAAGTATTTCATCACACAGGTATTCGTAATTCCTAAAACAAATAAATGTTAAACATTGTGGCATAACTCAGGCTTAGAATGTTGTATTTAATTACAGCTACGATGAAATATGTCAGTCATACTTCGCGTCCTGCGTCTAGATAAATTTTCCAGCTAGTGTTGATAATTACCAATTCCGTTGTGTCGTAATTTACGCGGCCAATAAAGCTAATTTAAAATTATTAAATCTTTGCTTTGATGGCGCTATAAATACTGAGAGGTTTTATAAGCGTTTGGTTATAAAACGGGTAATAATAATTAAACTTATTAGTCTGTGCCTGGGCTAAGCCCTTTGCCTGCTTGTGGTCGTTTGTCGTTTCCTGAACAATAAATTACAGCTTGACATCGATCGTTAAATCAGAAGCGGCTGCTTCTTTGTACTTAAACCTAGCTAGCACAAATACGGCTAGATCAATAACTAGTAAAATACTTACCGACACAAAACAATCGCACATGTTATCTTTCAAGTAGGTACAGCTTTCCGTATCCATCTCATAAGTACCACTACATTGTGTTGCCAGTCGTTATTTCAGCAGAATATGATAGACATCTGGCAACCCTAACGGTGCAGTAAGGAGCATCTCTACTTGCGAGTCTGTGACCTCGTTGTGGTCTCGTTCAGCCGGTGTACGTTACCAAGTGTTGTCTATACACGGTAGGTACACCTCTAGCTCACCTCTCTACCGCCTCGAGTCGTTGTGGGGAACGTAAGATATTTGATAACTGCGCGTTTATATTACCCGTTACAAACAATAGTGTCGTTTTCCATGGGAAAGCGTTTATGAATGGAAGAGTATCTTGTGGAATAGTGGTTACTGATATTCAGTGGATTTGGCAAACAATGCGTGAAATTCTTAATTTTCTTTGACAATTTTCATTTAACTTAATCGCAAGACCACACCCGTATCTATAAACAAGACAAAGTGTTTAATTGAGTAAATTTCATTTTTAAGATACGATTTTTATTATGTAGTTTAGTTATGTCCTAAAATTAGAAATGTAAAAAGTTTGAATTCTTAGCTTTGCTTTCTTTATCGGTTCTTACTTCGTTTTAATTCTAGTCTATTGCATTAAAATTTTTGTACATGTAATGACTTATGCTCAAGTAATTACTTTAACTTGACTATCGATAAGGGTGCCAGAATTGCTGATAATTCGCTTTTTCCTTTAAAAACCTGTACTAATCCCGAACTGTAAAATAAACTGGCGAATGCGAGGCGTCGCGAGTCGTATCAAAAATTGACAACCCTAAATAAGACTTGTTAAGTAACACAAAGCTTTTGAAAACAACTTGTTATTTATACACACGGTATTTCTAGGTGTCAACAGGGCACAGAAACACTGACTTACAAAGTAACTAACTGGAAACGCCTCATCGGACATTCAAATCAGTACTGCTGCAAATTCCTCTGAATACGTAGGTATTGACTGCACTTATTGAGATGTTATAGAAGGTCGCTCGCTCGCGCGTGCATAACCTGTAACTAAAGGTTGTTTGCATTCAACTGAGGAACTTTCTCGCAGTATTGCAGCACGGAGGGAAAGCGACCAGGTGTGCGAACACCCGCTAATTACTCAGCTTAGGGCAGGCCCTTCGAGCCAAGAGTGATTATCATCTCTTGACGCCGCGGTGTGGGAGAGCGTGACCTTCCCCTCTTTCCCTCGCAAGTACCTACTCAAGTGTTTGCTAACAAGGTATTATTTTATAACTTTACTTCGAAAATACGGCTGTTTAAGTGCAAATAATGCGATGTTTATAAACGGCAAAGCTCGTAAACGTTAGTCATAATCATAACTATTAAATTATAAATCAGCCAGGATGGAGAATGAAACACCTAGCTTTGATAAAATCAATACTTATCATTCACAGTGGAAACGAGATATTTACCATGTTTACCGACTATTCGTTTCGAGTTCCCAATATTTCGGCACTGTTGCAAGCACCATGATTACGGATAAACTGAATCAATACTTTATCAACATCGTCCACAGCCCGACTTCACCCACTGCTGGGTATATGCCTCTCTTTGCTTGTGCCAAGCTCCACGTTCTTGTGCCAGCCTCATCCAGGATATTCCCGCAATGGCAACAATGTCGTCTGCCCACCTCGCTGCCGGACTTACTTAATTAATACTTAGGTACAATAATATATTATTAAACATTTTCTGTATTGATTTTAAGTTGGAAAGCATTATCTTAACGGGACTTTTATATTATACTCCTTCAATGATCTCTTCAGAACGTTAATAATCAGCTTATTTCAAAGTGTTGAGATCGTTCAGAATGCGCGGACGTGAGAGATCATAATTTTCTTCGAATATTGTCAATTATGGGGTATTGGTGTGTCTGTTAATCTTATATATTGCATCCGTATTCACACTAACGGGAGAAATGTTCGCATTCTTTCTTTTTCGAGCTTCATTCACTCTTTGACATTTAAAGATTCTCGATGTTGATATGCCGTGACCAATTTCTCGTGTTTCTGCATGGCAGTGAAAGTGTTACTATGTAGGTATTCTGTTAAACAAATAACAGGCACGTAGTTTTTTGTATAAAATAAGAGGATTACAGTTAAGATACAGATATATAAACTGTAATACTCTTATTTTTCATCAGAATGTTGATGAAGCCTAGGTCTAGGCTTCATCAACATTCTGATTTACAGCGTTGTCATATCGAGTGTCAGACCGAGCTATGGCCGAACTTTCATAGGATACAAATTAATACCTCTCTACATTAGTCACCTTAAATCCAAACTAAATTCATTCAAGTCCCACCTAGTTATAAACAAACAAGCCCGTCACGAATAAAGCTTCAACTATTTACGATATCAACGTTCGTATCAACATGGGCAACGAATTCCGAATACCTTTTGGCTGTATGCATGAGAAACGTTTAGTTACCACGAATCGTTTCGCAAGATACTCGCGCTTTGCGTGGGGCGAGGCTCTAGCGGCCCTTCCCTCAGGTCGTGGCCCGTGGGTGCTTGAGCGCACTCAAGGGTCAAACAACACGCGATCATCAAACATCACTCGTGATTTTGGTTGACAAGTTAAAAGAAATGTGTGGGTTTCGTTTTTAATGACAGAAAATCCAGCTTTAAAGTGAAAATGATGAGCGGATTTTCTTTGCAGCTTTAGAAATATCTGACAGTGCAGGTTTGCGATATTTTTTTATCGGTTAGCCAAAGATTTTAAAGATTGGCTTAAGAAGTACTAACAAGTCACAGAACACAACCCACTACGACGACATCTTTAACTAAGTGCCCACCTATCTTATTAAAATCATAAATAAGTCACATTACGGCTTCAAATTAATTGATGCCACAAATTCATCTCTTACAACTCCAAGAAACATTTTTTTTTCGATTGGAATGTCCGAACAGTCGGCTCGGCGCCGGTGAACTTGAGTAGATTGTCATTACAAACGCAATTAGTGAGGCGGAAGTGACGCGTTGGAGATTGTCAGGTACCCTCATTTGACGAACAGAATTCATTAGGATGTGAAGATGTCATCAAAAAGGGCCGGTAATTGATTCATTATCGATATTGGACGTCAATTAAGACTATGAAGACTCGGGCAACGAAGGCAACTATACTTCAAGAAAAAAATATTGGATTAAAACAGCGAATTATTATTATTAATTAGCTTTGAGAAATGGAAAGAATGGTGAAAATGTGACAGTATTGGCTGATATATTAACAACTAGCTTTTCCCGTGGTTTCCCCCGCACGGAGAAAAAACACTGGTTAAGGTAACTTATGGCTGGAATAAAAAATGGTTTAAAACTTTACAAAATTTTAACCGAAATCCGTAGCAATTAAGGCTTAAAAGTGTGACAACAAACTCACATTTATAACATCAATTAAACAACCTAACATAGTTAACGAGATACAATAATGTTATTTTGATTGAAGAACATTATTATAGTTTTGTAATAAAAACATTGCATGACACGTTCTAGTAATTCAAATCTCATCACGAAATTAAACATTTAAATTATTAAGTGGGTTCAAAAGCTAATCGCATTATCTGTCTTATTAGGAAATGCATGTGGGTTGATATCATGTACCTACTTACTTAATTAGGCAATCGTCACGCGATACTAATACAAACACAACACGATGTTGAGTTGACATAATGGACAGACAGACGACGATACAGTGCAGCATGGTTCTTTTAATACTTAATTGAATGACATTGAACAAGAGCGCTGTTGGTGTTTGTGTAATTGTTTGTGGAAATTCTATTGTAAAAACAAGATGGCGTAAGTTCTGACGAGTGCCAAAAAGACCATGCTACACTTTGTAGGAGTATTTACCTGTCGAAGACCAAAGACTAATTCCATTAATAAAAGCTAACTCATTTAACTTTAAAAATGGCGGAAGAAGCTTCAAAAACCAATCCCAAGCCCTTCCAAATTCAAATGCTAGCCCATCTTCCATAGACAACAACTTTAATTAAAGATAATAATTCGTAACAATTGAATGCCCCATTAGAAATGAGCAAGAAAATCAAGGAAGCTTCATCCCACATAGCGGTCACTAATTGAATATAATTCTACTTTTTCATAATTGCGTCTGTCTGTTGAAGATTTCTCGTCGTAATTTTACGACACGCCAATTGTAGCAATTGTTCTGTTAAAAATATAGCCCTCTGGATGTCCTGCTTAACGACCGGATAGAGACTAATTCATTGTTCACACCATCGTCAAATTAAAGCTATTAAATTGAAGTTATTTTACCATTAGACATGGAAATAATCGCCATCTTGTTTGTGAAGAAAGTTCGTTGAACTCTTTTTGTTGTGGTGCTGCAAGACGTCATCACTTGCAATTATTTAAAATATAAGTTTCAATATTTTGCACTTAAATTATTGATACCGGATAACATTATTGAAGTCTATGCCTCAGTGTATCAATTAGTTTAACTTGCACATTGCACGTGTTCACAAAAATGACTTAGACGCAATTACACAATCAAATATATTTATTCTATGGCCATTGTATCACTTTAATCCATATTTATCTAAGGTAGAAAATTACAGTTTGTGCCCTTTAAAGTCTCGACTGGCATAATGCATTAGAAGACACATAATATTATGGAAATAAATGTAAATGACGATCGATAAACATTTTATTTTGGTAGTTCATTCATTGATCGTGATAAAGTATGAATGAAACGCACCGGCTCGCCCACACCACTCACCAGTTGTAAAAGTTAAGTGTATGCGGTATTTTATGTCGCATAAGAACGTAACTTTACATGAAGCAACCGTTTAGCGACACATTTCGTAAGTGTCTTTAAAGAAAACGACGTCTTACACCAGCAAATATTATAAACAAAACGATATTGCTCGAATTAAGGACCAATTAGTTATTTAAATGAAGCATAACGAATGCTGTGTTATGTAAATTAAGTACCTATTGGGACAGATACATTAAATACACGTCTGCTAGCCAGTCAATATGCAAAGTAGTTTGATCGAATAGTTGAATTGAATACCAGACAGTATTTCATTTATAAGTGAATTTATTGGAGCGAAAACACCCAATGTTATTATTGGCAGCTCTGTCCAACGGAGCCGAAATATTACAGATTGCGGACTTAATAGAAATACGTCCACTGGAGGGAAATAGAAAATATTTTCAGGTGACATTACCGAGCTGTATTGTGTTAGTCTTTTAGCAATATCTGATGGCGCTTGCGAAGTAAGAAGTGTGTACATTATTCTGCTTCGCTGAAACCCTGAGCTTTTGAGACGGTTAGTCTTTTAGCAATAGGTAGTATTCTATACAAGTATCATTGGATATCCTCGCATTTAAGAGAAGTATCAGGCTCTAACACGTACCATAGAGGCGATTTTGATAGTTATTAATCAAATTAAAAACGCAGTAATGAGTAATGACTTACAAAAAATGTTAATGGCAAGTACGTTAATCGTTTTATACAAATTAACGTCTGTGATTGATACCCGCACGGCAGCCGCGGCGACTGCTTGTGCCACTTGAGGCAAGATCCAGTTTTTATTATTATCAGGTCGGCTCTCATCCACCGACTCACTATTGTATTCCTAATTGAGCTGTCAATAGGCGACCGTCCTTAACGGCTCTCCATGAATCCTCCACGGTAGCTCATCACGACGATAGCCCTTAGACAATTATAATTTTTACATTTGGAATCACTTAACTACTGACGCAGAGAACTCGTTAGAAATGGAGCCACAGAGAACGGAAACACATTTCACGCTACATTACATGAGAAAATTACAAATCACGATACATCTTTAACGAGAAATTAATTATGATTAAGACTATTATTCATATTGCTAAGTTACATTACAAAATAGCGTGACGTGTTCATTGATTAATACAATAACAATTATCCCTATTATAGTGATAATATTTCAAAACGACTACAAAGTACATGTTGTCACGATAAAATTTATATTGGTTAACGAAACGTTATTCAAATGGTCGGTGTTGTCAAAGGCGTGTAAATAATTCAACGATTTATAGCGGCTGCGCCTACGCAGGTCACGGCACGCAATCACATGCAACTTACACCTTTGGGCGGCGTACGGTCATTGGCATAGGCTGAAGAGAATGGACGAAACATTAAATTTCGGGTTTTTATTATTTGTGTTAGGACGAATGTGATAGAGCTGGGATCAATCAGACTAGGGTAGTTAGGTTTTAGTTTTACCCAAGAACAGTTGTAACTTGTAAAGTCGTCGATTTGGGATAAAATTGACGTAACGTTCGACCAATGTAATCAATATGAACTTTTGTGCCCGTGTAAAATATTATAGGAAAATCATAGTTAAGCAGTTTAGCTGTAATACGACACAAGTCGCGACCTCAAACTTCCGCAAAGTGTACCATCCACCCGAGTTATTTATCTAAAATTAAATATAGTTATTGTATTTGTTTAATTTAGTTATTTATTTAAAAAACCAAGAATCAGAAACCGCTTATCGCCTATGACATACTCCACCTCGTTACCCGCCTACAGTAGCGCAACGGACGGACAAATCGGACGCCACTTCCGCTCCGCCTCTCACTAGACGCCGAGCCATGCGTGGGCGAGGCACGTGGCTGGTCACCAAGCCAGCTAGCCACCTAGCCGCCGCGCCTTGAAGCCATTCAGAATCAGTTTGTCAATGAAAGCCCATAGGCTCATCAATAAACGTATTATCGTAATGTGATTCCTATGACATCGACTATTTCTAATAATAAAACGCGTTTCTGTACCTATTTGATAAAATAAAGAAAGCCAATATAAGTCAATATAGATTTGGAGACACATGGGGTTTCATGGAACTATTTATCTATTTATATTATTTTAAATGACCAGCTGACAAATGATTTCCGGAAATATTGTTACATTTCGTTGCGCTTCTAATTCGTTGCATGAGCGATGTCATAATGCAATCATGCACTGAGTCTTGATTGACATTATTGTTAAAAGTTATCACGCAAATTGATAAATACTTTCCTGATCTGTTAACAAATACACTGTCGTTATAAAAAACTTTACGTAAGTAGGTTTTAACCCACAGTGAAACCTTTTTCAGATAACCAATAAATCCTGGCAAGAAGGCTCAAAAGTTTGACAGAATGCCGCCATTTAATTGAAAAAATAAATTTTGTGTTTTTTTTTAAATGGTTTTCCAGGCTTTTCTTTTTTTGTGGTGAATCGGCCAGCTTTCATACATTATTTAAACAGCAAAGAGGTAAAGAAAATACGATTGGTATAGTAATGATATATTTATATAAAATAACTTTTTTAACAACGATAAAAAATGTATGTTATTTAGGCATCAAAACTTAGCTTGATAATTTTATTGGTTAGGTTAGTTAAGACAAACTATCATTTAGTCGAAGAATTTGATACTGCAGTTTATATTTACAAACAAAAAGAAGAGTAGTTACAAGTAGTCTAACAGGAAAGTCATTAGTCAAAATAGAATCAAAGAGAACAGAAGTATTTTAGAAAGTTACTTTGAAGTTTGTAAATGCAGACTGAGTCTGACCACCATTTGTCCGTCTGACTGTCGGATGGGACGTAATTAAACCAATAGTTTAGCTTGTTTGTTTTATTGAAAATCCACGTTATGTAGATAGGGTAAAAACATTATGCCCAAGCGAACGTAAATTCGTTCATTCACAAGTACAACACATCGCCTAACACCACTGCGGCTTTGTAGTATGTATAACATTTTGCATGAGTTATTTCTACATATAATGAAAGTGAGGAAGTATTGAAGAAGGAATTTTTCAAAATTCATTCCCTTAAATAGGAATGGGGGGGTAAAGGGGATGAAAATTTAATGGGGGAGCTCGTAATTTTTGCCGGTTGGAAATCCAATCGGATATACGTGGGTACGGCTTGGATGGATGCACCACCACTCTTTATGCACCTGTACCTCTTTCGATGACAAATTCTGAATTAATCACAAAGAAATCTTTAGATTGATGCAATAATTTTTGAATTCCTCACGCCCTCATAAATAATGGCGAGAATAATTCAATGGTTTTGGCGTGATCCCGCATGTAACAAACGCTTGTCAATTGAATCTCCATTAACGTAGCAAATTATTTTATAGGCCTGGTAGCACATAAAGCATTATTGGTTATTATAGAACCCCTATTAATCGGTGGAGACATTTCGAAATACTCTTAATTGTGTTTCCTATACCACTCCGTGGAAGAAAAAAACGTGTTGCGCCGACCGCAAGTAACATGGGACGAGGGCAGAAAGTTGATGATGATGGAACCACTTCAATTGCGTAACACGATCGATAGGATAAGGATAAGTCATCAGAATTGTAAAGAAAATTGATAACCATGGCTTTCGTTTGAAAAGATCGTCTACTCGACAGCTTCACTATCAAAATAAACAACAAAAAGGTTTTTCCATAAAAATAACCGACTTCCAAAAAAAACACTAAATAAAAAAGTGGAAAATAACTTTACTTTCGGAATTCGGTGACTATTGTTTGTTTCATTGATTTTTTGGCACCGACTCCCGAAAGTAAAGTTATTTTACACTCTTTTTGTGTTTTTTTTTTGGAAGTTATTTTTTTGCAAAAACCTTTTTTATTTTACTCTTTTTAGTTATCGCATTACTCACAAATCCTTGTCAAGTATCAATTTCGCGATTTCTTTTACTTGTATAACATAGTTTTCCAGCTATTTTGATTTAAAAACCAAACTACTGAACTGATTTTGATGAAATTTCTATGGGACCAATCGGGAAGTAGATCCATTCAAAAAAAATAAGAATTTTTCAAATCGATTCATAAATGACGAAGATATGAGGTAACAAACACAAAAAATAAATAATACAACCGAAATGAGAACCTGCTCCTTTTTTAAAATCGGTTAAAAATAAACAGCATTGGGATAGTAATTATGTTACACAATTATCCCACTGATCACATCTGTCTAGGTTAGGATCACGCAAAATTGTCTGGTTGTAAACTAAGCCGCGTGTACACTATGCAAGTAGCTAACTTGGACAAGAGGAGGTCTAGACTTCTTACCCCGAGGACACACAGTGAACACTTGAACCCTAATGAACTCTCCGGTGTATTTCACAGGTATTTACTACCTTTAGACCTTTCTCACGATTGTTATCTTGGCTAGAAATCATCATGACACATTGGAAAATGCTTTACGTAAGTACCTACAGATTTGTTTGAAAGTTGGTTTTCCGGGGTCTATGGTTACACAATGCGTGGGAATTCAAATACCCTGAATTTTAGAAATGCATGCATGCATGGTTAGAAACTATTTAAATTACGATTGTTCCAAATGGAGGGCTTCTTTGACTGCGAATGTGGGTCCTTTTTGATCACTGGGATGGGCAAAGGTTAAAAAAAAAAAAACATTTAATAGCACACTCATTTGGCCAGATAAGGCCTACCTCCTCGGGGATTATAAACGCGACGTTATGTGTGTGTTGAAGTAGCAGCCAGATGTCTAAATTTGTGCCCGGTTCAAAGCAATAGATAGAATATACATCCTCTAATACTAGGAACCTAAAAGTAAATTCTAGGGGTTCTAAGTAAGTACGCTCCACGGTGGACGCAATCATGCGCGTAAGAGCCCTCACGACGGGGGATGCGGTGTCCCGGGGTGGGGTTGTCTTGGCGGTGTCTCTCGACATCGCCAACGCCTTCAACTCCATGCCCTGGAGCTGCATTGGGGAGGCACTCCGGTATCACCGGGTGCCGACCTACCTTCGTCGTGTGGTCGGGGATTACCTGACGGACAGAGCCGTCATCTACCCCGGTCGCTCCGGAGAGTGGAACCGGCGAGAGATGTCGTGCGGTGTCCCACAGGGATCGGTTCTAGGACCGCCCTTGTGGAACATCGGCTACGACTGGGTGCTGCGCGCCGACCTCCCTAGTGGCGTCAGCGTAGTGTGCTACGCTGACGACACGCTGGTGCTGGCACAGGGGAGGTCGCACGAGGCGGCGGCCGACTTGATGACACGCGGGGTTGCGATAGTCGTTGAGAGGATCCGGCAACTGGGTCTCGAGGTGGCATTGCACAAGTCCGAGGCCATGTGCTTTCATGGGCCTCGGAATGCGCCACCGTCGGGATCCTCACTGACGGTAGGAGGGGTTTCCATCGGCGTCGGGTCGATGTTAAAGTACCTGGGACTTGTCCTCGACAGCCGGTGGAACTTCGTGGAGCACTTCCGACGTTTGGCCCCTAAACTGGAACGGACTGGGGCTGCCTTCAGGCGGCTCCTGCCCAATCTGGGGGGGCCGAACGCCTCCTGCCGGAGGCTCTATGCGGGGGTCGTGCGGTCCATGGCCCTTTACGGTGCCCCGGTGTGGGCGCGTTCCTTGAGGCGGCGAGCCGCCCATTATCTGAACGCGCCCCAAAAGGTGATAGCCGTAAGGATGGTCCGTGGGTTCCGCACGATCTCGGGCGAGGCTGCGAGCCTCCTAGCCGGATTGCCACCATGGGATCTGGAGGCGATAGTCCTCGCGCGCCTACATGAATGGCGCGCGGAGGTTCTTCGCCGGGGGGTTACTCCGCTGCCGCGGCTAATTGCCGCTCAGCGGACAAACCTCCGAGCCGATCTCATGGTGACATGGAGAGAGCGACTGTCGCAACCCCGTGCAGGGCACGCCACGATAGTGGCGATAAGTCCCCTCTTTGAGGAGTGGCTTGAGAGGCGCCACGGCGTCCTCACCTTCCGCCTGACGCAGGTCCTCACCGGACACGGTTGTTTCGGGAGGTTCCTGCACCGAATCAGGCGGGAGGAGACGCCCGGGTGTTTCCACTGCGAGGATCGACCGGAGGACACGGTGGAGCATACGGTGGAGGTCTGCCCCGCTTGGGCGGAGCACCGCCGTGTCCTCCTAGCGGCGATCGGCGGCGGCGACCTCTCGCGTCCGGCCCTGGTTCGAGCCATGGTCCGGAGCGAGACGGAATGGGAAGCCGTCACCTCCTTTTGCGAAGCAGTCATGCTAGCAAAGGAGGAGGCGGAACGTGAGAGAGAGCGTTCCTCCTCACGTCCCAGCCGCCGCGGGAGACGCACCGGGCGTCGGGGGCCACGTGGTGGCCCCCGGCCACCGTAGACGCGGGCCTGTGGACGGTGAGCTAAGGGCTAGCTCGCCGTCCCTCCGTCTTAGGACGACAGGCCGAGTCGACGGCGCGTTCGTGTTCCACGCGCGCCTCAAAGAGATGTCAGCATAGGGAAGGGGCCCGCAAGGGCCGATGCCTGCCGGGTGCTGCGGGTTGTTCGAAAGAGATACCGCGGCCCCGGAACACAAAGGGCGATGAAGGAACATGGATGGGTTTTAGTCAGTAAAAGTCTGACACTCCCTCCCGCTCAGCCCAGAGCGGGAGAAGTCATTTGATGATTTCCCATCCGAAAAAAAAAAAAAAAAAAAAAAGAGGGGTTCTAAGTAAATGTGGAAGTAGGTAGACGCCCGTACCTTCTTAACACCTCTGTTCAAATATTCTTGTTATAAGCATTTCATGCTGACTGTGTTCCTAATATTGCAAAATACTCACAATATTGATAATGTATAACAACTGGAAGGGCCTGCATAATAAATAACACTTAAAATCTATTATCAGTGTCTGGGGCTCCATAAATTACTGCCAGCCTGGTGTTGATATGATTAATGGCGATCTATATGAAATGAATCAGGCGATGGCAATTATGTAAGCGGTTCTGTGTCAAATAGTCCGCCCACGAACTGCCGCGGCGTTTATGTTGATGAGACTATGTTTTGTGAATGTTTTTAATTAAACACAATATGTCGTGTCTCCGTCCGGATTTGCCCGCATATGCCTGGCTTTTGAGAAACACCCAGACTCAACCTTTCCATTTGTCGGGATTTTTAGAGACTTAGGAGATGTTTTTAATGAAACAGTAAAATGACATAACATGATATCACACCTGTATTGTAATGGAGTGACCCTATTGCCATCAACCATACACAAATTAAGGCTCCACGTTGCTATCTGAGAAATTTCTGATCAAAAATATATAACAGTTTGCCCGACCTGGGATTTAAACCCAAGACCTCATGTGTAGTAGTAGCGCTTGTGACTACTAAACGACTTTCTTAAATTAAACCTGAAACTTGTACATAATGTACAAGATCACAATGCAATCACGCCACTGCAAAAATCTTTTATAAATAATTTCGACCGCAGCTTTTTTCTAAAAAAATATAACGAATACTGACATAAAGGTGACAAAAATTATATAAATAGATAAACACCCAACCTACGTCGCCTGTGCAGCTCAGTCTTATTTTAGACCCACCCAAAGATGATATGAGATCCATTATCGAAATTAAACTTGTGACGTCCAATTTCCTCTTACAAAATGTCGGTATTTATTTATAGAAAACAGCTTTCCAAGTTGTTCTATTTTAGTAATGTTTTTTTATAAACTTGAAGCCTACACAAATAACAAACAATCAATACCTTTTGCCTTTCCTTATTATTTATTTATTTAACAATTTATGTACACACTAAATACAGAAATCAAGAAAGGAACAGAAAAGAGAGTAAAAAGGTAATGCTTATTTCTAATGAAATCTCTTCCAGCATACCTGCGAAAGGAGATACTAAAAAAAGAGATGTAGACAAAGTGTGTAAAATAAGAAGAGAAAATGGAATACCTACATAAAACATAAAGCAGATAACTATTTTAAATATAATATACAATATAAGAATATACTTACATACATACGTATAAATACAAAGATACATACAACAATCCTATAAATACAATATAATAAATAATAATAGATACTTATGCAACTATGACGAAATGGAAAGATAATGTTCTTTCACTCTTTCCTTATGTGCATTACCTAATGATAAATAATATACAAAACTTTTAGATGACCCTGTCTTAAGTGTTATAAATAAAGTACAGACAGCTACAAGAAATAGTGACGTTAATTTGTAAAACTAAATGAGCACTGCATTTTAAGGACCGAAAAATAAAAACAACTATCTAGTTACCATGCCAACGGTTCCGTTCTACCATTCGTTTTTGTTTGTTAGTTTAAAAGTTTCAAGCAAATACTAACCCCATTTCGAATGTCTTCATTAACAAATTCTTTATTTAACTTTGTGCTTTTAAATACCTTCGTTTTAAGCTTCTCTATACACGACAAGTAACCAAAGCTATGTACGTTAGCGTGCCAACTACCAGTATCGGGTCTTCGCCGAGCTTTGGTCGTGAATGGCCCTCTAACTTAGATAGATAACGTGCAGTTTACCGAGACATGACACGACATGAGCCTGTGCAATGGACTCCTGTAAACTCTTGTTACTACCATGATAGTGGCCAATACTTTTAGTTGTAGTACTAGGCATCGACGTTGACTGTACTTAGGGTACTCGATGTTTGATTGAAGTACGAATTGTTCATGTAAGCGATGATGTAAACATTGTAAGATTTTTTAATCTGTAAGCCCAGAGAATTTCCATGAATTTTTGATCCAGGTTTCTGATTTCAGTTTTCAGGTATTTCAGAGCTTTTCTAGAAAAAATCTAATTCGAAATATACCTATTTGCGGTTTGTCTAATTCTCAATCATTCAAGTTGTTTAATTCGACGGAAGATCCTATGTAGGTAGCATTCCTTCGCTTAAAAGGCTTTAATTACGAAGATAGGTCTTTATACAGACATTTAAATAGTCATCCAGTTCTGACAAGAAACTTGAACCTAATTCCAAGGATCAGGTTACAAGCTTAGACATTTATATTTATCTTAAGTATTTTATTAAAACTTACGAATTAGGTCCAAGTTTCTAGCTCTATGTCGGACCGTCGGTAAAGACTTAATAAGTTAATGCCAGTATTTACACAGACCACTCTACTAAAAGCTTCTCGCTGTTCACTTGTTCAGTGAGTTAACAATCCGCTAAAGGACTGGAAACCACAAACAATAGGTACGGACCGCATTACGTAAAGTCGTGTCACAGTTATTTTACCTCCGCCCTTACATCGCTGTCAAAATCAAAATAGGTTGTTGCAATTCTTTCAAAGTAAAGCGATTTTTATTGGCATGATCATAAGGTTGCTGTCAGACTGCAACTGTCAAAAGCAAAATAAATGTGAATGGACTGTACAGACCGCATTACGAAAGTAAATAAGTACTTATCAATCAGCTGTCAAATCATACAAACTCGGCGGTGAAATACCTCGTTTGTCTTACTAGCTAACGTAATTACTAGCGAGCTGGCTGGTCCGCAACCAGATTAAGGTGGCCGACAACTAAATGAAATTCCTGCTTCAAGCGTGACCCGCGGTTGACACGGGCCTTGCCTATGTCCCTATCTAGCTATGTAGGTAGCTTTTGAATCGATTTCAGCGTAGTTTGAGGTCCGTTTATTTTGAAATATGTAGATTAGCTAGGAAAACGTTGGAGAGGTGTTGTGAAAACAAGGTTTGAAGAAGTTCAAGAAACCTTTAATGAGCTTTCTAGTAAAGTGTTAAAGGTTTTTAAGCGACTTTGCCCGCTTGCATGTCGGATGTAATCCCACGAGAATGTACTTACTACCGAGATAAAAGTATCCTATTTCCTCACCCATTTCAAATTCAAATCTGTTCAGCTGTTGTTGCATGAAAGGTAACTGACAGCAAGAGTTACTTTCTCATTTACAATATTAGTACGGACTTCTTTGACCTGCGTAAAATATTAGCATTAGCCAAAATAATTATAATGCTTCTATAGAAACTGCTAAACCCACAATCAACTTAATGCACTTTAAGATACTTACATAAAGGTGTGTACTTAAGTACAACGATAAAAGGAGAGTATTGTTGTAAAAAGCCTTAAGTGCTTGCACACTTTACAGTTTTTATGGGCGCCCTGATAACATGCAGAATTTCAACTTAAACTTAATGAACCACATAAATTATAACTTATGAGTTTAATATCTTTTGTCCGCGGCTTCACACGCCTAGAGGTCGAAAATTATCCCACCGAGATAAAAAGTACCCTTTGTCCTAACCCAAGTTATGGTCTACCTATGTGTCAAATTTTATAGAAATCCGTACAGCCGTTAAGGCGTGGAAAACACACAGACAAGCATACACATTTACTGTCTATGTAGAATAATTATTAGTAGGGATATTGTAAGCTTTAAGTCGTCACTTTGACGTTCACATGAGTTACGAGTGGGTCGATTCAGAGGTACTTCAGGTATTCAGGTCAAATCACCTCGAAATTTACAACATGTATGAGACAATGGTTTAACTTATGTAAACTACAACATAAGCTAATATTTAGGGAGTTAATATAACAATAGAATTCCTACATTGCGTTAATAAATTCTAATTTTCATGACGCTAACATTGTCTGCCGTTAACTTATTAAATTCCTAAGTGTTGACATAAATAAAAGTTCTAATACCCGTTTTCGCCATCACTAGGCGAAACCTAATTGAACGCCTAAAAAGCTGGCTTTTGGATTTTCAACTTTCGGCACTGAGCCAAGCGAGGTTTTATTTAGCCATTCGTTGAAAAAATGTTTCGAAAAAACGTAAAGTAAACTCCATCTACCTAAATGTCACTTCGATTTATTTAAAAAACTTTTTTTACGAAGGTATACTGCAGTCAAACTTGGTTATAACATGCGTATTACAGATTTACTGATATCAATGTAACCGACGTAACCTGAAAGTGCCAACCATTTAAATGTTTGTTTACATAAATGCTACATCCAAGCTTTACTGTGAGACAGTGACAGCCTGGTAAGCTCAAATGTCACTTGTAGATTATAATATATTGAAGTGGATCCATGCTTCAGAATTCCATGATACATGAGTGGATCATAAAAAATAATGTAGAACAGTTTAAACTCCGTATCTATAAACAAGTCAAAGTGTTTACTTGAGTAAATGTCATTTTTTAAGATACGATTTTTATTATATTTTAGTAATTGGTTGAAGTTAGAACTGTAAAAAGTTTGAATTCTTAGCTTTGCTTTCTTTGATGGTTCTTATTTCTCTTTTAAATTTTTGTCTATTGCATAAAAAAATTGCACAAATAATTACTTAAGCTAAAGTAATTACTTTAACTTGACTATAGATATGGGTGTAAGTGGCCCCATGCTTTGAACTTTTCATTTTATATTTGAATGTTTGAGACAGTAGATAAGATTTATGTGTCGCTTTACGAATTAACTTTTTTTCATAAAACTTTTGAATCTACTGACATGTAAGATTTGTTTTTTAATAGGTAGGTACCCTATTTTTAAAAAGCAAGAGTAAAAAAAAAAATTAAAAGCTAATAACAAGAAGATTATTCACAAAGCTTTAACAGTTGACAGTTTAACTGTTTACCGAAATCTTTAGTTTACAAGAGCGAAACCAATTTATTCGGAACTCTTTCAAATCTTGCACAAAAAGTAACACCTAATGAAATGAATTTAACTAAAAACATATAAATAACATAATTTTCCACGAGAAACTTAAATGTCAACGAATCTTCACCCCTTGGGATCAAGGGGTTTGATTTTCACTCGAAATTTTCGTCGACATTCCATTTTATTAATGAGTTATCTGATTTAATAGAATACCTGTCGACCTGCTCATTTCATCATCATCATTTGCCTAGCCTTCTCCTAACTATGTAGGGGTCGGCTTCCAGTCTAACCAGATGCAGCTGAATACCAGTATTTTACATTGAGTGACTCTTCATTTGTACGTAATATTTCATCTTCTATAAGGAGAAATACCTTAAAGACAGGTTGTAATTCATACAATAAATAAATCAAAGCTTCAAATCAACTGGTATAGTTACCATATTGTTAAAATAAACAACATGGAATCCAAAATGGAAAAACAACTAACAAAAGAGGTCTTAAAATTATTGTATTTAAAACAAAAGTTCAACAAAGCAAAAATTATAGAACAAACATAACAATTTGAGATAGTTATCGTACCAGAAAGACATACAGCCTGAATTCGGAATTTAATTTCTATAGTAGCGTAACAGCTGCGCTCTCGGCGGCACATCGCTTCTCAGAACTTGCTCTCATTTGGCAACATCTCGCGACATATCTCGCCTTCTGACTCCACGTCCATTATTCTGACGTTATCGCCGACATATTAGAACTTAAGTGAAACTAATATCAATTAATTAACTAAAAGATAGGTGATCTAAATTAGCATGTGTGTGTCATTTCTAGAGCACAATGAACCGTTTGTTTACAAATTGATTTGTTATTTTAGGATAGTCGCACTTGCACTTTGGGTTTGTGTAACACTTTATAATAACTAAACGCTTGTAGATAGACTGAAGCTAAGTTGTATCCATTTAACCAAGGGAATAGAACTTAAAAATAAAATACGTTTCATTGCGCGAAACTTGACGCATTCAACACTTCTTTGCAATCAATGTTACATTATATTATCATCAATTCGTAAATGATTGATGGTCAATATAGTGGTAAATTTACTTTTTACTTTAGCACGGCTGTTGATATACGTTAATACGTACTTACTATTTTTACTGATTTTCAAGTTAAAAAAGCTTCTTCTAAAAACGTTTCATAATTTGAATCGCATACACAAAAAATGTATATATTTAAGCGGACAGGGGTAATACAAGTATAACAATTTGAAAAATTATATTTAAATTCTTCACTCACAGCCGGCAAAGTTTCAACGACACTGTAAATATTTCAAGCAGTAAAACATGTTTACTGAAAACTGTTTGCAGCGGTTACTTCGTATATATTGTTATAGCAACTTATGCCTACCACACCATCCTCTTACTTTAGGTACCTAATTATCTTTTAAAACTCTCATTAACACTCGATGACTGCATTCTTCGAGTCGCGATATTATTTTCTTTGTATAGAACGAATTAGGAGCAGTGAATTGGTGGAGCTATACTACAGCCCCACTGGGAACTGGGAATTACTACCTCCTAATTCGTGTTGAAGCTAAAATCCTTGAAAAAAAAAGAAAAGAAAATCTCTAAGTATGCCGTGAAGCTCTTGTGTTTACGTTACGGTTACCCTGTTGTCTTTCAGCTAACAAAGAACCACAATTTATGACCTCCCAGCGACTTTCTCTATGGCCAATCCAATTTTTGGGCACAATGAGGAAATATTGCTTTGTAAACGGAGCTAAAAGGTTTGATAATGGTATTGGGATTTCCTTGAATTTATGGGAAGTTGTGGTGCAAATAATATTTTTATAATGTTGACTGAATATCAAAAGAAAAATCTTTTCATAGTATCTTAATTTTTTAAATTCTTTAGTTTAGTATGACTGAGTCCATTGGTTTTCGAACTTCAAAATTACAGTAGTCGTAAAATCCTACCCTTCACCGTTCGTTTCCTTATGTTACTATGATTTCCAGTTTCATCGATCCTGAGTTAAGTTGGGCAATTACTTGTTGGTTTTGCCAGTTCGCCCCGCTTGTATGGTCTGCTACGTTTTTACTTTTCGTTTTCGCTGTGTCAGGTCTCGTCATGTGTGGAATTAATATGATGACTAAGTGCAATTCATAATGTTGAGAATAAGGTGATGACGAAGTGTGTAATGTTTTCCTGGCTTACTGCCAGTGACTATGATAAGGTCTTGTGCTATAACAAGCGGTGCAATAACTTCGCCCTCGTCACCGCGACTCCAGTTTCTACTGCTGCTTCACCGCCTGAATTATTTTTGGGTCCCCTATACCTACCTCTACTGCTTATTTGGCAAATCATAACATACTAATTTCTTCGTCGTCCAAACACTCAGTTGGGTTAGTAGATACTGGACACTGGATCTGGACTCTGGATCTACACAAGAAAAACTAGTACCTACAAAGTAAGCCCTCACCCTACTTAGAACTTTATGTATACATATTATAGACTTTGGGTGGCATTGCCGTATTGCGCAGCGTTATTCTGATTATATTATCCATTTTGAAACCTGAAATTATATTTGAAACATAAAATGGAAAAAAAAAGTAATGACGCTGTAGCCAGCTCCCCCCTTGTGCCAATCGCATGCACATCGCGGGGCGCGAGTAATCATCGTCTATGTCCCGCTTCATTGGAGACGACGGCGCCTCCCCGGCTGCCGGCTGCCGGCTGCCACGACACCGCCACTGAATTAAAACCCCTCTCCGTTTCCCTTAATGTCGCCGAAATTAAAATTTGAGAACTATTGTCTCCACCGAACAATGATCCCTTGTTACAGCACTTTTCATTTTGCGTTTCGTTCGCGCGCTGTCCTCATTCATTATTTGAAATGTTTGCCGTTTAAATTAAGATTTATTATTCTTTTTGGAACTCGTGGAAACCAATTAAAATGCCTGAAGGTACTGTAACGAGAAAATTGTTGAAAATCATAAAAGGTGACGCTCGGGACAAATTCGTTGCTTTCTGAAGTTTGGGTCTTTAATTTCTTAATGTAAATGTTTTATCGCTTTCTATTCTTATAGGATTATGAAACCTGTTCAATATAAGATAACTTCTCAAATCAACTTACCCGGAAGGAATCTTCAAGTTTATGTATATGACGGCGTAAGCGATGGCTGAGCGATAGCGCCGTTGTCATTAGGGTTCGGTGGTACCGGGTTCATGATGGAATGTTAAAATAATAGTTTCGGTTTCGGTACACAAAAATCACAGTTTATTATTTAACACAAATTTACATTAAATAACACTAACAAATAATCTCCACAAAATGGGCAAACCGACAGTTTCGTTCTGAAGGAGTGACTTGGTTGGAGTTCCGAGCAAAAGTGATCTCGGCACAATCCCCACTCTACAAAACGACTCTGTCCACGTGCCGCCATTAAAACAACATCTGACGTCACGGCGTTTACCCCTACTACAATGGTCAAATCAGCAACTTGATGTTTAAAAGTTATCGCTTTCTCCGACACGGCCATACTGACAAGTCACACGTCCTCGTGTGCTGTATTACCTGGCGACAAAACAAAATGCATTTGTAGACAATATAAGATTGCTCAGCCTACCTGACCTCAAACAAAGGACTTGCATTTGAAGCGACACATCAAGATTTAGAAAAGTCAAATGAAATAAACTAGAACACAATATCAATGCACCAAGTAAAAACAAAGTAGTCAACTTATTATCAGCCCTTCTCGCTGGTAATGTCTGATACATCACACACAGCCCTTCTCGCTGTCGTGCACACAATAGATTGGACAGTACCGGTCCTAAGACCTGGCAAGCCCAGTACCAAAAGTCAGTATCAGTCCTTCACACTGATAAGCCCTAAACAGGACGCATGTTACCGGGCCTTCTCTCCGGTAAACCGTCCGCTTAAGAAATACTTTGTGCATTAACATTAATCGGAACGAGTTGATGGGCCTTCACCCGCATCATCTAGATCCAATTCTTCACTAATTACGTCTAATTCGCTGGGGATATGACCTTGTGGCATCCTTCTTATGCGATCATGAGCATACTTGTATGTTCTGCTGCCAGTTAAAGATTTTAAAACATAGCGATCACCTTCGAGCAATTCAATAACCTTAAAAGGACCTTTGTATTTTGGATCGAGTTTAACTTGATTTCGTTCCTCATTTTTGATAAGAACTAAATCACCAACATCAAACTTTACTAGTTTAGCTTTATTTTTATCAAAACGGGCTTTTTCATAAGCCGCACTCTTCTTAATACCGTCCACCGCGTGTTCTCTCGCTTCTGTTAGGTCAATTCCGGTTTCATCATCGTCATTATAAGCGATTAGCGTCAGAGGCCTAGCAACTTTTCCTATCAAAAGCTCTAAGGGGCTTGATTTCGTAACACGGTTCATTGTGCAGTTGATAGCCAACTGTACATCGTCCAAACCATCCTGCCACGACCTTTCCGATGTCTCTACCGCGGTTAGCATACCCTTTAACAAACCCATCTCCCTTTCGACTTGACCATTCGCGCGACTAGATCGCGTAGCAATTAAATGCAAGGAAATGTTGTGTGAATCGCAAAACTCCTTCAACACTTTGTTGGCAAAGGAACGACCTTGGTCGGCGATTATACGACTAGGAGAGCCAATTAAGCAACACTGGACTTCAAAGCTTTAATAGTGCTGGCTGCTCATGGAGACTAAGCCTATGTGGGCGACGTTGTACCGTACGTGCTGGATCCACTAATCGAATGTTTAATTCACCCGTAGTCACTCGAGTTAACGGTAAACCATTGATAAAAGCATTCGAATACTCATTCAAAAGGGACGTCAACCGGTCCTTGTTTTCGTTTGAAATATCAGAATCAACATTGTAAAGATCAATTACGGGAGGTAAATCGCAACAACCTACATTTGTGACTTTCGAAATACGTAGGGTAGATTCAGTTAAATGTACCGTATAGCCAAGTGTCAAAATATCGCGTCCGATCATAACATCGTATTTCATAAAATCGTCGGGTAGTACGTAAAATAAAATTGACAGTTCGTTATTGTCGACCACAACATCGCTAAGAATTTGTTCAGTGCTAAAAACATTCGAATTATTACCGATACCAATTACTTGCACGGTTGAAAGTGAACGTTTGCCCGAGAATTTATAAGCTACATTTTGTTTAACGAGAGAACACTCGGCGCCGGAATCAAAACAAAATGAAAACGACTCACCGGATTGTTCCAATAGCCCGCAAACACCTGCTATTTCGCAGCTATCGACGCGTCGCTCCGCCGTTGCGTTGGCAGCGCTGCCCGCCGACGATGACGCGCTACCCGCACTGCCGCGTTGGCAGTTCGTAGAGATGTGTCCGGCTTCTCCACAACGGAAACACGTTATTCTTTTGCTGGAACCCGATGAAGTCGCCGCCGGTGTAGTTTTCTGGGCGTTAGCTCCAGTAGGCTGCGTAAACTTCGAACGACAGTTCACCGCTTTGTGTCCCGGTTTTCCGCACTTATGGCACGTGAACATAGTGGAAGTTTGTGGCTTTAAGCGCTTTGCATCAGTGGCGCCATCACCGGTACTGCGATCGAACTTCCGCTTCAGACTTGCACTCGCCTTAATCTCATTTCAGGGCTTTGCTCAGAGCTATAATAAGCGATGCACCCTCCAGTGGACGTTCGTCGAGGCAAATATCGATAGTATCGCACCAAGCACGTGGATCGGTATCTGGTAGCTCCGGATTAATTTCTGGCAGCTTGATCTGAGGTGCCACTGTTGGTGTCCTGATGGCTTCGATCAGCTGCATCATGTTCTTCTGCTGCATCTCGAACATAGCACGCCAGTGGGAATCGAGTCCAGATCCCAATTCTGATGACGGCGTAAGCGATGGCTGAGCGATAGCGCCGTTGTCATTAGGGTTCGGTGGTACCGGGTTCATGATGGAATGTTAAAATAATAGTTTCGGTTTCGGTACACAAAAATCACAGTTTATTATTTAACACAAATTTACATTAAATAACACTAACAAATAATCTCCACAAAATGGGCAAACCGACAGTTTCGTTCTGAAGGAGTGACTTGGTTGGAGTTCCGAGCAAAAGTGATCTCGGCACAATCCCCACTCTACAAAACGACTCTGTCCACGTGCCGCCATTAAAACAACATCTGACGTCACGGCGTTTACCCCTACTACAATGGTCAAATCAGCAACTTGATGTTTAAAAGTTATCGCTTTCTCCGACATATATATAAACTTGAAGATTACTATATATAAACTTCCTTCGAAATTTACCACCCACATTTAAGATAGAGAAGTGAGTCTGTTTTGAAAACTTTTAATAGTGGTGTAGTAAAGTTGTTGGTGTCTTTTGTGCAGGGTACTTCGGCAAGTACTTGAACAAGTACAACGGCTCGTACATTCCCCCTGGCTGGAGGGAGTGGGGGGGGCTCATCATGAACTCGAAGTACTACAACTACAGCATCAACATGAACGGGAAGAAGATCAAGCATGGCGATGATTATAATAAGGTACGTAGGTATCTTCTGCTTTTTAACCTTTCACATATCGTCGTTATTTTATTTACTAGACATTCTTTTGGATATTTTTGACTCTCGCGATGATTAAAGTTCAGAACATGTCTTTCATTAAAAAAAAAAAATTGTACATAGTGCAACTTCTAATAAAGCACCGTTTAGCTGTGTGTGAAAACATGTACTTACCTAATATAACTAAAGCAACTTCCTATAATTCCAGGACTACTACCCAGACCTGATAGCCAACGACTCCATCGCGTTCCTGCGAGCTTCCAAACGCCGTTTCTCCCGCAAGCCAGTGCTGCTGGTGATGTCCTTCCCTGCTCCTCACGGGCCCGAAGACTCCGCCCCGCAGTACTCGCATCTGTTCTTCAATGTCACCACGCATCAGTGAGTATCAATGTTGTCTAACTATATGACCTGTTACTGTAAAGGTCCTGGCTACTTATAGAACTTTCTTAAAAGGTCGTCTAAGGGTTGTACCTATAGAGAAAATGTCAATTCTATCCATTTATGTATATTTAGTTTTCTGAAGCACCTCGACATAGTGATATTCTAAAGCGATAACAACGATGATTAAAAAGTCAAAAATGTGTTAAGTTAGGTATGTTGCCGAAACGCTTATTTGATGTGTTGTTGAATAACGTATTATACCTACTATGACCACTCTAAGTGTGCAGTTCGTGGTGGTGTTGCTAGTCAATAAAATTTACATCGATATGTCAATCTGGTACGTTTGTTGAAGTGTGGAAATACAAAATGCCTTGAAATCGATGAATATATCTAGGTCCCCAATACAATGTTATTTGTAGTGCCTGTAATAAATGTGATGGTATTGGTCTAAATCGAGAGAATTTAAGTCAACTGAAGATCTGTAATCGTAGGTACCTAAGTCAGGTGTTCAACAATCAGAGGTGCACTGATATCTACAAACCAAAATTGTAAATTAAGCTAATAACTTATCAAAACATTAGCATTTCATAGGACTGACCTGATAAGCCCCCTTTTCATATAAGTCTTAATGACTCCATGCGAATGGCCGCCGTCCGATAACACGCCTGCATACCCCTCCAGGGATGATTGCGTGACAGTAATGTGGTATGTGGCCCAGCAGAGAATAACAACCTACTGTCGGCACTTTATCACGTATGATTTATATCGGCCAAGTTGTAAGAGTAGCAAATAAATCACATGAAGGTGATGGGCTATCGTCTTATTTGTTGTAGCCGCTGCAGTTTGCAATGTTTTATAGCAATACTTGGACGTTATTAGTACTTATACAAATAAATGTTTTGCGAATCGTCGAGAAAACAAAAGAACATCGCTCTAGTACCTGACAAAGGTGAATAGCGCGACCTTGGAAATGAGCTGTAGGGTTTCCAGCGGTGAGTTTTCACACAAACGAAAGTTCAGCTCAAAGCAGAACACTGATAGAGGCATAGATAGGTAACTTGAGCACTGTACGTGAGACAGAAAGGTGTTCAAAAACAACTTAGAAGTCTGTTCATCTGAGAGAAGAGAATACTAAAATGAAAACTTTCAGTGCCACCGACAACCCTTTTCCAATATAACTTTCTTACATTATTTTTATCCACCTAAATTTATCCTTAAAATGTTTATATTTGTCACCGACTCACCTCTGAAAGAACTAAAAAGGTCGTTCCCCTAATCGATAAAATTCAATTTCATAATTTAGTCCTCGGAGAGTACTCGATGCACTTAGGTCGTCAGTTGAAATATAAATCGGTATTCAGCTTGAAATCTCGGCGGAGTCGCGTCGTCTAAATATCTCAACAAAAACACTAATTGCTGCAGCGTTTTCGCAACAGCACCGGGCATCTTGCTCTCTTTAAATATTTAAGGAGCCGGAGTTTTTGGAGCTCCATCGAAAGCAAATAGCTTTTAGAATGCCACTCTGATGTTTGTGGTCGACCTCGCTACATTTTACAGCAAAGATACGCTCAAGGATGTTACGAGGTCCTCGGTAAATGAGCTCTGGAACGCGGGAACGATTAACTTTGAGGGGGTCATTACTGCTTTACTCACGCATTAATTTCCTGACAAAATATACCCACATTTTAAGCTTTTACGAGCTGCCTAATACGTTCGTATACAACAATGTATTCAAACTTGCCATAGTAAATTATTCATGCCGAAATAAAAACTGCATAGAAGTTTCCACACACATTATAACTTATACATATATATATATATATATACATATATATATACAGTCGTGGTCAACTAATTAGGGACACTCTGGTTAAACCGAATTGTGAATTTATTTTTTATTTTCCAACGAGTCTAAACCATATTCCATATCTCTTACATGTAAGTATAATTATTCATTTATGTGCCCGATTATACAAACAATAACAACTTATTAAACATTAAACCTCTTTACAGTATAGCTGATAGATTATCGTAGTGCTATTTGTTCAAATAATGCTGGCTGGCCATTTAATTAGGGACACTGAGATATTGCGTTCTATTTTCAAAATTTGAATCTCAATACTTTTTTACTTCTTCTCTTATTGTTTCGTGGTAGTTTTGGCGGCAATCCCGATATTTATTTTAAGTTTTGAAAAATATTTTGAAGAAAAATGGGTAAAAATAAAAGTTGCGATCCAACACTACGAAAAATTATCATGAAGTTTGTTGTCGAGCATGGTTGGCCATACCGAAGGATAGCAGAACATTTAAATTGTTCAAAAACTATGGTATACAATGCAGTGCAACATGTCAGACGCAATAACACAGATTTAAATGTGCCCAGAACAAAAAGATCGAGAAAAACAACTCCGCAAGAAGATAGAATGATAGCCAGGTTAGCTAAGAAAGATCCGTTTCTAGGCTCTATTTTAATTAAACACGAAGTGTTTGGGACAGACGAAAGAGCTGGTGTCTCAGCGAGGACCGTTCGACGACGTCTGGTAGAAGCAGGGTTGTTCGGAAGAGTGGCTCGCAAACTACCGTTGTTGAAGAAAGAACATAGAAATGCTCGTTTGGCGTTTGCACGACATTGGACCTACGCCCAATGGCAACATGTATTATTCTCTGACGAGACCAAGGTTAATTTGATTTCTTCAGATGGAAGGCAATACGTACGGCGTCCAGTAAAAGCGGAAATGAATCCAAGATTCACAAAAAAGCAGGTGAAACATGGCGGTGGAAACATTAAAATGTGGGGTTCATTTTCTGGACGTGGAGTGGGACCTGTGAGGAAAGTTCAGGGTAACTTAGACCAACATCAATACAAGGCAATATTGGAGGAAACGATGCTTCCCTATGCTGAGGAGCATCTCCCTATTATATGGACGTTTCAGCATGATAACGACCCGAAACATACCGCCCGTTCAGTCAAGTCGTTTCTTACCAGTCAGTCAGTATCGGTGCTAGATTGGCCAGCAAATAGCCCGGACCTTAACCCAATCGAGCACCTTTGGCACGAAATCAAGAAAAAAGTAGCCACTTATCGTACCACAACTTTAGATGAACTTAATGAAGCTTTTTGTGAGGCATGGGCAAACATTCCTGTCGAAACATGCCAGAAACTGATAATGTCTATGCCACATCGGTGTCAAGCGGTAGTTACTAACAAAGGTTTTGCTACTGGGTACTGATTTTACACGAAATAAAATGGAGCTGTTAAAGATATTATAATACTGCAGATTATTAGTTTTGTTTAACTCTATTTTTCATTATAGTTTACTGTCCTTAATTAAATGTCCAGCTACAGAATTATACCTTAAAATTGAATACATGTTCAACCTTTGATATTAAATACTTTTTTCTATTTATTTATTCTTTTATTTACAGCCATTTAAAGCATAATAATCGGACCAAATTATGCAAATAATAGTTACTGAGAAATCAATAGGGTTTTATATTTGTATGTACTTAACCGGTTATTGTTCTTCACTATCTTGCATGTCCCTAATTAGTTGACCACGACTGTATATACGAGGTACTAAAAAGCTGTCCACTTCACAGTGCGGTTACTTATACTATTATGTATTCTGTGGTGCGGTGCATGTACTCGTGTTCATAATCACGAGCGGCCTTTTTTCGCGGGAACTCTCCGAAAATTTTACGTGCACTTACCGTACGGCGGACGGTGCCCTGAATAATTTTACTTGCACTCAGACGGGAGGTGGCGCGAGGCTGATTTATGTTTCATAAGAATGTTTAGAGGAAGGCGGACTTTATTCTGGTGTCTCACGATTTGGTGGCAAAAGACTCGGTACTCGCACCTAGTACCACCGCTGTGTACGAGACTCAACAGAGGTAGGAGGTGCGGTTGAGTTATGCGAGGAGATCAGTCAGTGCCTCTCTCAGGTGTCGCCCTCTCTGGCTGAACGGACGCACACAGATCAATTGTCTACTGCTAGACGGCGACGTCGTTTATACCCATTAGCTGGCGAACCTAGCGTCATCATTCAGTGCAGGTTGGATGGAGTGAGTCATTTTGTCGGATAAAATATTGTAGCGATTCTTTTACCCATCTGCCGATATTCCTCACTGTAGTCAGTAACTGATATTAAAATCCTACTTCATTATGGCATAGTCTAAGCATTCTTTTGAAGATAGCATTTGGTTCAGGTTACAGGGTACAAGCTGTGGTACAAGTTACAGCGTATTCTGTTACTGCAATCGTAAAATAAACATGAGTGCAATTAAGAGTACACTTCTGTAAAAACTCGATCAATTGTGCCGACAGCTACCGGTTACCGATAACTACTGGTTGGTAATAAAGGGTCGTAAAAACTCTTGTTAAAAAGATATCACAAGTCATGTGGTATAATCGATTGGCCTCTCTACACTTGCGGTGACAATTTACGAGAAACCTCTTTCAAGAAAACATTATGGCTACAAACAAAGATTTAAATTATTAGATTCGTAATACCGCGTCAAAAAATTATTTATCGTTTCTGTCTCATTCATCATTATCATTTTTATTCCGAAAATCAGAACTATCGTTCGATGTGGGTGAAAATCAAAAATATCGTTCTCGGTGTAAACACTTTTTTTACGCGATTTAAGTACGGTGACGACTGAGGGCACATCTACGATGTAAATATTTCGATACAAAGCAAGGATTTAATTTCATGAAGTGACTAAACAACCATCCCTTCACCAAGTACTTACCATAGGTGGGAAACACACAGAATTTAATCTATTTATAAGCACTGATAGAAGTAAAATATTTGACGCTTTCACGTTTTACGATGCTGCATAGTGAGAACAACGAGTTTATTGATACTGACTCAGTTATTTTATGTGTTGGCTTCTCGGAATCGTTTACATGTGCTGAACCACATCGATTACGTAAAGATCTTACTTTATAGTGTGAACAGTCTATCAGTAACTTAGTGCGGTTAGAATGTTCAGTAAAAATCTCTAAAAAGCTTTCCAAACATTTTCATTCCACTAAAAAGTGAATTTGATCGAGTCGAATAGTAGACTATCGTTCTTCTTTATTGTGATTAATGAAGTAGGCAATAGGTTAGGTACTACGATTGCGACAAAGGTTAGGGTCCGAAGTGGTTCTTTTACCCGACTGCGGCGAAGCCCAAAAGGAAGGTTATGAATGTTATGATCAAATGTGATTATAATGTAACGTTCCGGGAAATCCGCAATCTCAAAAGCTGATTTCCCTATTAACTTGAATATATGATTAAGTCTAGAATCCAACCCTTTTTCTAAAATATAGCAATAGTTTTTTTAGCAAAATATTGATATTATTAGTCAAAGGTTCTATTATAAAACAAGATAATCATTCTCTGGCAGCTGTAGAATACGGTACCGTATCGTATCGAGTGTCAGAATATGTGGATGTTATTACGCAGAGAGACGGTGCACCGTGCACGGCAGGCTGCCATCCCTCGACAGATCACAATATGCACGCTGAATATGTATTAGATTGCAACTCCAACTCGCTTCGACTGCATCCCATTGCAAGTTTTGTCATAGGTGTTTACATTTCTGTAGTTTCAGCATTTTTCTTCAGTGACCTGAAAATTTCTAGAAAATATCTGCCCTTTTAAACCAAAAGACAAATCAGTTTTTTTTTTCACATCTGACTGCTAGAAATCCTCGCATCATATGTACTAGTCCAAAATAATACAGCTATTTCTTTCTTTATTTGATTTTTGTTTTGAAAATTCTCGGTTTTCTCGAAAAATTTATTTGTTGAGTTACCGCTTTTTGTCTCATGGAAAGAGATACACTATTCTATTGTTTTCGTTACAATACTGGGGGTCTAAAATGGCCAATTTAGCAAAACATAATATGAATTACGTTACAATTCGTAAAATGGTCACTAACTGAAAATTCAACATATTAACTGTGTCTCTGTGACTATTTTAAGAATTTTAATGTGATTCATATTATTATCCTATTATGTTCTGCTAAAATGGCCATTTTAGGCCCCCAGATCCCACATCTTATTGTTACTACTTATGCACTTCATGCAAGAATCTTTTTCAACTACAAACAATATTGTAAAACCTTGTGTTTTAATTTTGGTGTAAAATATAGTACTTATATATTCTATTCTACATTAGGTAGGTATGATATGACCATTTCCATGGTTTTTAAAGATTTACTATGTGTAAACCCATCTTTCACCAACCCTTAATGTTTGCATGCCTAGTATAAGGCACCTTATTTTATGCACCTACAATCCATACAAATAAAGTTTACTTTACTTTACTTTGGTTTAATACGCTGCTCGTATGAATGAACACGAAAACTTTGAAAGTGTCGAACAGCGCAATTGTTTCGAACGAATTTCAGGATCAAATTGAGAAGTATTATCGTGGTCCGGGATTAAGAGTCTAGTCGTATAGGAATTAGGGCCGTCTATAAAATTTCCATCTGAGTTGCCAAACCTTTCGGAAACAGACTCGAATTGTATGACGCTGAAGAATTTTCACCTCGCCAAACTAATTAGGTACAAGGAAAAACAAATTGGTTTCCAGAAAATGGCGGATGAACTTTATTTTTAGCTGATGTAGGTACCTAATTGGGTATTCGGGTAAATGGTAATATGTTACGGAAACGCATAGGTACCTATGTATGTTGTCTTGTCTATGTAGGGATAATCGATAAGCATTAAGTTTTTTAGCAACTCGAAAAATGCTTACCTACCTCCCTACTCATTTGCAGTAGCAACCTAATAATTACCTACATCAGTATCGAAACCGAAAAACGTTTCAGTTTATTCTTGATTTTACGAATTTTATTATTTCCCCTTTGCAAACAGAAAATAAAACGCGCTCTATTTTTTTAACTCAATTATACCAGTTGTTACATTCAGTAAAAACATAAAAGCTGAGCCGCAGCTCCACATAAAATACATCAGAAATGTATGTATGTGCATATTTTACGTTATTTTTTATACAGACGACTTCCTTGCATGAGTTTATTTATCGTACAGTTGGAACATTCGATGGGATCGTCTCGTCGATCCTCGCATAAATTAGGTATACCGGTCTGGGGAGCCTTCAGTGTGCTTGAAAGTCGCCGATGCAAATAAACGAGACAATCTATATCCCAATCATTACTTAACATATAAATGTTAAGCTGTTTATTTGTAATCGTGCTAAGACAGCGGGATGAAGTCGGTGGTTCGTTAAAATGTTCGGTTAGGGGCTTAGGGCTGTTACATGCTGTCTTTGATGTTAGTGCTAATGGAATGTGAGCACTTGCAAGTGAAGAATGTACGTTTGATATTTTCAAGCTATTAAAATAAAGGTGTTTCTGGATTTTGGTATAATTTAACGCGAAATTACGAAAAGTAAAGAAAATATGAATTAAAGAACACTGGAGAAGATATTTTTGAAAGTGTCTTCTGCTGTCAATGTGACGGTTTATTCACGACGTTTTAACTTGTAGAAGACGCCGCAGCCAAGAAGTTACTTCAAAATAAGATAAATTCCGAGGTAATTTTATGTAGTTTCGTCGCCAACTTTTCCTTTCGAATGAAAAGCTTTGTGACATCCGTTTGAGCCAAGTTCGAGCTTATCTCATAATTCCAAAGTGACTTTGGTCACGCTTGATATCCCCTTAAAACAACTTTCCTGGAAGCTGTTACATTAATTCCACACGCATAAAGCGAGGCACGAGCCTATACTAAAAAGCTGCCCTTCCTAACGACATATTGTCGATTACGATTAGTAAATATTGATTATTAATAAACATGGTCGTGCATGGCCCATTGTTCCATGGCCACTATAAATTTTATGCCACTATTCAGAAAATTGTTTCCCTGTACGGACTTTTACTACTAGGTATTACGTACATTACATTCCTCTACTTTAATGGCTTCCCTGTAATAAATCAATAAAATCATTCTGATCACTTTTTAACAGTTATGACCACGATTATTGGATTTCGTGTAAACGATCTAGGAAGTATTTAAGTACCTAGGTAATCGGTAATCTTAGTTAAGGTTTGGTAGATATTTCATTAACTTTTATGCCATTTAGCAATCTCTTACCTACAGGTTATTCCCGTCCCGTGTCAGTACCTACGTGTTTAAGATCAGCATAATTGTTCACACAGTTCTTAAAAAGTAACCTAGGTAAACACTGCAAGGGGTTTTCAGGCCATATTCTCAGATGCGCAGCATTCACTTTAGTGTTGTCATTTGTGGACGCTTCTTTAATGCACCCTTACCCTAACTGCCTCTTCAAGTGCGTTTACTTACTACTCATCAACCTTTACATAGTAGGTTGTAGGTGAGATGATAGGCTCGGGCCCGATTACGCACATCAATTGGCTAGAAAGCCCAGGTACCAAGCTTAGACCATTTAAATAGAAGTGTTTCGACTTTCATTAGCAATATACACTCCACAGGAATTATCGTAAAATTTTAAGTAACCTTAAGCTTCTTAGTTCTGTACTTTTGCATACAAATATCAGTTTAACATGTTATTGCAAAACTGTTCCACACTCACAGATTAACTTAAAATGGAAATTGGAAGGCATTAGTTCCACATAGCTTGTATTAGTTGGATGTTACATTTGATTAGTGCATGTGCATTCTGCATACATTCTGCGGTGGACCGTCCGCGACGCACTGGCGCCAGTGACTAGAGCCCAAGAGCCGAACATGAGTCTAAACGAAGCTTCAGGGTTGTTGAGAAATTTACAATAACATTTCTTTTAGTATAAATACTATTAACACTAAAAACGAGCTATTAACCATGTTTACTATTAATTTTAAATTCCCGATAATGTAAGTGACCATGTCAGTTTAAAATCTTGAATGCTATTTAATTATAAATTGTTCTGGAAACATTCAAAGGTCTCGGATATCTAAGCTATCGATTGGTCATCATTGGCAAACGAAATTAATAGTTTTAAGGATTTACGTTTAGGTAAAGGTAGGTGGTATTAGTGCACCCGCATAGCATTCTAAATACAAATTCAAATAATTGATAGCTACAATAAACAATAAAAGTTAATTGGCAAACAAATATTTATTTTGGCGATTTTACTATCACTAAAATTTATTAGTCACCTTTTAAGCAATTAAATTCTGCTGTTTAAATCTTGATTTAGTTCTTCCAGACACGCGGTATTTCCCAACAAATTCATGGACAAAGAGTCTAGCTTTTTTTTTAATACCGGTATGGTAACCCTGTTCGTTTTAATATTCAGCCATCGGCGTATTGTGTGGTCGGGCGTATCGCAGAAACCTGTCCTCGACCGTGCCGACAAACGCGAATTAAAAAATGTCTAAAATGGACCTTTAATAAGTAATAACGATGTAGAATGAATCCTTTTAAATCTTGATTTTTAGTTGGATAATAATATGTGATCAATTTGGTATGGGGCCTATAAAGATAAATCTTCTTGAAAGCTAAATTATGCATAAAAATGTTCTTCAAAATTCCTTCTACCTAAATAATTTGCGTTTTGCCATAACTCTACCTTTCAATGCCATGTCGACACTTGGGCCATTAACCATAATTTAAGCACTAAAATTAAATAAGTACCTACTTACCTATAATTTTTTTTTGCATTCTAATTTTTATGTGTTGAAACAATTCATTTTATGCTTCCTTGCTTTATTGTGCTGTAAAGTGCAACATATTAGCCACCGTGAAAAGGCAATGCTATTTACTCTTCGTAGAGATATTAATAGTCAGGATAAGAATGTCCACTTACGACCTTTCGACCCCAAACTAACACCTTGGCCCAATGGCCAAGAGTGTTAGTTTGAGGTCGAAAGGTCGTCGCTCTATCTTTACAAAAGCATTGGCTTTATAGTGTTTATTAAATAAACACAATAATAAAATAACCATAAATTGCTTAATTTACCGTGAGGGCAGCACGTGTTATCTTTAATACTTCATAATTAACGTCCTAAAAGATCTCTATAATTTATTAGGTACCTTCCTTCATATTTTCTATCTTCTGTTTTTAGTTGGATGCCTATATTTGAACCTATTTGCTAGATATAGACGTCAAAAACCAATACTGAGAGTGCTTGCATGTTGATGCAAACTTTAAGTAGGTAGGTAGGTACCTACGTACTGTGTGCCTAGCACGAACGCGAGCAGCAAGTAAACGTAATAAATTTGAACTACTCGTTTTGCATAATTTATTATAATACTTATTTACTTAGTTTTAAAAGTATTTAATATATTCATATCTATGAGTGGTGTGAATGTGATACTAAGTGCTTGCGAATCTTATAATGGATATCATAACATAGATATCTAGATAAGTAGGTATCCAGCCTCTCGGTCTAGTTAAATAATAATTGAATGTAGGTAGGTACCTATGTAATCCGAATCTGTATACTTTACCGTATAAAATTGTAGTTGAATATCATGCAGCTATGAAGTTGCTGAAATTCATGAACAAAACTCTCAACTATGATTACAACTTATAAAATAAAACTTCGACGTTCAGAAATAGTTAATTGATAACTCTATTAGCAGACACATACACGTTCGATAGAGTTTAATATCATACGCATAACCGTGAAAATAGAACAACCTTCACGCGATCTATTGAACTGCTGGTTCCAATCTCTGGCTGGTCTAAGTTCTGACTGTTTTTTTCGTATTTTTTTTTTCTTAACCTTTCTTCTTCTATAGTCGTTGACGACCGATATTTTATCCGACTAAGTAGTATCAACCTTGAATCCCAGTAGATACCCAGTAGGTACGTGTACGGCAGCAGCCCAAAATAATTATTCTTGGCAGACTAATGGCAATAAAGATGTCACGTGTACCTTTATACCTACTACCCTCAGTTTATGTTCTGTTAACACAACCTAACAAGTCCAATGATTCCACAGCACGCCGACGTACGACATGGCTCCGAATCCGGACAAGCAGTGGATCCTGCGCGTGACGGACAAGATGAAGCCCATCCATCGCCAGTTCACCGACCTGCTGATGACCAAACGATTGCAGACGCTGCAGAGCGTAGATATGGTACCTACGTTGTTAACTACGTCACATTGCGTCCATCAAGGGGGCTGATTCTACCAAATAAAAATACTTTATCGAACATGCGCCGAAAATAGTCGGTCTACTATTATATGGGAATCTGTTTTCACGAATCGGATATGAGTTTCATAGCAAAAGCTGTTTAATATGAGGGTGGAAATATTACCTCATTGGCTGATGCAGGTGATGAAATCGCCACCCTACAGTTTCAAGATGTCGCTCAATTTGACTTCAGATTTGATTTTGAATTGAATTTAGGACGAGGAATTGAAATCTGTAAAGATATTTTTAGTACATTTTCAGTAGGTAAATGTTGGTACATACGGTCATAATTATCGTGTCTTTTAAACTATAAAATTATAGGGGAATATGCCTTATTACAACAACAAATTAATACTTAACGTAGATTTGTGATTTTGTTTTGAAATGTTCAGCTTGTAAATTAGATTGACTAATGCCTTTCACCGTAACGTTTGTGATGAGAAAATAAACAAACAATTTATTATTATTTGAAATACAAAAGAAAAAACATTAGATAATTAGTAGAGAGACTAGGGTATAATACAAAAACCAGTAAAGTCAAGTTTTCTTTCGCGCTTTGAATTAACCTGAATTTTTCATTTACAGGCTGTAGAACGCGTTTATCAAGAGTTGAAAGCGCTGGGGGAACTGGACAACACGTATTTAGTGTACACATCTGACCACGGCTATCACTTGGGCCAGTTTGGCTTAGTCAAAGGAAAAAGCTTTCCTTTCGAGTTTGACATCAGGGTTCCGTTCCTAGTGAGGGGACCTGGAGTGGAACCTGGCACTGTGTAAGTTTTAATTGTTTACTTATTCCTACTACTTATTATTGAATACATTTCAATGTTTACCTACTTTAGTTGAACATGGATCTTTTGGCGCGTGGCCCGAGTCGAAACTAACGTCGCCATCTTAGTTTTCATTAGAATTTCAAAGATTTCATACAGCTCCATAATACGAATAACGAAAAAGTTTTTCTTAAAAATGGATTCATCCATGCATTTATTTTCATGACTGGTTGAAATATCTGAAAAAACTGTGAGATGGCAATAAAAAAAAAATCTTTTTAATTTTTATTGGCATCTAATTTTTTTATCAATTACGGCCAGATTTAATACTATATTCAAGTAGAAACTTTTTTCTAGTAGTTATAATATTAACTTGGGTATAAAATTAAATAAAAACCACCCTTTCGATAAACCAATATTTTCTGACCAGTATTCTAATCTGGATAAAATGTTAATGCATTGCTTTTTGTAAGATATTTTATATTTTATGCATCCTCTTCGTATTTTTTAATTGTCACTGGTTGAATCATCGCTATGAGGGATTTTATTTTTAAACTCTTCCCTAGTCGCTGGATAGATGGCGCTGAACTTGCTAAGTTACTGCAAGGAACAGAACGTCACATCATTTCACTTAGATGTAATTTTAATTATAAATTAATATAGTATAATGTACTCTGTGATTATAAACGAAAGTGTCAGTCAACGAGCGTGTTTGAAGTGCCACAATGTTGTTTTTTTCAAGCGTTTTGGCTTTGGCTCGTAGTAACGTTGTCAGTTCAACGCCATCTAGAGAGTTCTTGGAAACTATGTTTTTTTTATGCTCAAAAAGAAAACCTCTCATTAAAAAAATAAACGAAAATAAAGATATACTTTTTATATCTATGGGCATCTTTTTTTTTCGACTCGTAATGGCGAGATGTTGAATATTAGGTTAATTAAAAAAAAAGTTTTGTTCTATTCTAAGATTAGACTAGACTGTAAGAACTTAAATATAGCCTTATTGCCGTTATTAATTAAGGCAATAGTAATAGGTACATAGGTACCTGTATCTACCTACCTACTTACTACCGAAGTTTAAACACTGAATGAATCTGAAGAGCCAGCATAATTACCTATCAACTCCATGCCTAGACTCAACGTTTTATGAATTAATATTTGACGCGAATATTTCAGAAACATCCAATTCCAACTTGTCTTTCTTTTCACTACAGCGTAGATGACATAGTTCTCAACATCGACCTGGCACCAACGTTCCTAGACATGGGCGGGGTGGAGCCACCAGCGCACATGGACGGACGGTCTCTCTTGCCACTGCTGCAGCCACGCCGTCGTCGCCACGCTACCGCGCACTGGCCAGACACTTTCCTTGTCGAGAGGTAGGTAATAAAATAGAACCAATACAAAAGTATTGACACTGTTCTTTTTGTCTACCCACGATTTACCTGTTCCATTCAGCCGGTACAGGTAAGTATACATGGAGAAAAATGTACTCAAAAAATTCATATGTAAAAATCATTCTGTAATAGGGTTAATAGGAGATGAAAGTTTGTATAAAACTTCGCCATTTTTGCCGATGGGAAATCAGATCGGGCACGGTCACGTCTTATTGAATCATGAAATAGAACCTATTCTCAGTGAATGTTTCCCTACCTACAATAATTTAAATCTAAGTACCTACCTATACAAAGAAATAGAAAATCATAAGATAGCCGCATTATTTTTCTATCCCTAGTTCGGGTCGTCGCGACATCCCAGGTCTGGGCCACCGCTCCAGGGAGAACAAGTACAGCCGGGAGATGAATGAGAACAGAGCCTCTACATCACCCCCACAATCCTCGGAGAGCGGAGACTTCGATGAAGACACCGATGATGACGATTTCCTTGAGCCCGATGATGATGACGATGATGTAAGAATTGCATTTAGTAAAGGTTCCTGGCTTAGATGTTTTTAGGAACTCAAAACCACGTTCAAGAGCTGTCAGTGACAATATTCCAAAGTCGTCCAGTTTCGTCGTCGAAGTCGTTTTCGGTTGAGAATCTTGATTATGAATTAATTACAGTTGTGGATATTCACTTAAATTGATGATCCCGTACGCAAAATACGCGCTTTGGACGTGCAGTTGCGGACACCAGCACGCTATACAATACACATTGATAATCTAAAACAACATAAAGAATAAGTTAAAGGTTGTTGGCATTAAGTCCGCCTATTTACCACTATTGTACATGAAGTTTAAATAAATAAATAAATAAGTAATATAAGTAATTCAGTACATCTTTAAAAAAAATCTGCTGTTTCCTACGAAAACTGTAATATGTACTCGTGAAAATGTACTGAACAGCTGCCTTTTTTTTTAATAACCGATTAATAATTATTGCGTCTTCTGACTAAACCACTTAACCCACTGACTCATGTCTATGTTCTATGAAGGAAAGCTCAGAGAGTGACTCGAGCGATCTGAAGAAATCATCGGAGCCACTGATCACAAACGAGAGCCACAACCCGCTGCTGGAGGCGAGCCTTGAGAAAGTTCTCGATGCAGAGGAGCAACCTAATTACCTCACACCTGGGAGCAAGCTATATGACCGTAAGAAACCTCTTAAGTAGTTGGATTTGGTGAAACGAGAAGTGTTTAGAGTGGAATCTTTTCAAACCCCAAGATTTTTTAGTACCTACCTAGTAATTTTATAATTTCGCTAGTGTAAATTATTTCATTTTGTAATATATCTCTAATATGCTTTTTGATGATAACCTAGACATCACTAGCTCTTAGAACCCATGCCAGATTTTATTATTTCTCTATAATAAAATACCTCCCCCTTCGCACTTGCCCCATTGGTCTAGCGGTCATAATCGCTACTGCTGGGCTCCAGGGTTAGATTCTCAGGTCGGGTAGTGTTATTGGGTTTTTCTATAAGGACGTTCTCAGTAGCAGCCACTGTGTCTGGATTTGTGCCCAGTAAGCTCACCCTCTTATAACGTTGGACATAACTGGCGGAATATGGCTGTAGGTAGTAGGTACTATTTGGCATACTTCTGCCTTACTCTTTGGAGATTACAGGCATGGTGTTATGTTATAATTTCAGAAGTGGCGGATGCAACCGGTTTGGAGGGAAAAGCAGCTCGCTTAGCAGCTGACTGCTCTAAGGCTGAACTGCGTGCACCCTGCTCCGCGGGCAGAAAGTGGAAGTGTGTTCTAATAAATGGGCGATGGCGTAGACACAAATGTAGATATGAGGTCAGTATGATTTTAAGAAACGACTTTTGGACAACATACATTGTCTACTATTAGTATTCATGAAATATTTCTATTTTGCAGACTGAATTAACGCCACAATCGAAGATGAGCACAAAGAAATGTGCCTGCTTCACACCTAGCGGACTTGTATACACAAGGCTAGAAACTGATGGAACTATAGCTCGACGACTCGCCGAAGTCTCAAAAGAGAACAGTACTCGCAGTCGAAGGTCTATTGACAATGAGGTTTACGAACCTAACACAGTTGACAGTATTCTAAAAGAAAACCCAAGTATTGGCCACTTGAACTTCAAGAATGAACCAATCGACGAATTAGAAAGCAGAAATACAAAGGACAAAATCGATAAACTTATTAAGGAAACAGAAGCATTCCTTGAGGCTTATGAACGTACCAAAGAAAATGTAGATCATAAAAGAATTAAACGTAGGGCTCAACACTGGAATCACAATAAACATAAGAAGAACGACGCAATAGTTAACAGCAACGAGTCTTCGTTAGAATGTAAGATAGAGAAAGATGGAACAGTAAACTGTTCCCAGATAATTTACAACGATCTCAAAGCTTGGCATACAAACAGATTGAGTTTAGAGGATCAAATAAGGCAATTAAGAACGAAATTAGAAGATTTAAAAGAGATAAAGAGACATTTAAAAACTTCGAAGCCGGTCATTGAAACGCAAACTATTCATCCCGCGTTCATCAGCAACCACCTATTTAACAAGAGTCTAACTCACGAACACAATACTTCAAAGGAACATTTAAGAAAAGGTAGAATTCACAGAGTGAAACCTAAACACAGGAATAGTACGGCTCAGGAAAAGAAATTTAGGCATTCAAATGAATATGTAGTACCTACAATAAATGCTAAAACCAAAGAGGATGTATTTGATATTCAATTGAAAAACGAGACAAAAACTGAAGCTCCTACGATTCAAACTTTAAATGTGACTAACGAAGCGCATACAGGCGGGAATAATAACGATCATACAATCGAAATTCCTAAACCTCAGGTGACTACGGTCATTATAGAAGGAAACTACGAACAAAACAGTGTTGAGGAAGACAAAAGTACATTGCAAAGCGTAATAACGAGCACAGATTCGATAGTCACTAGTCACACAGATGATTTTGCGATGAATTTCGATGGTACTACGAAACGTGTCCCTGAAGAGAATTCTACCGATGAAGGGTATTTTTCGCAGAATGTGAACTATTTCAGTTCCGCTATAGATAAGTTTCTGTCGACGGAGAGATCGACAAGTACGACAAGTAAACCTACAACTGCTGAGACTACCACTACGAGTAGACCAACAACCGCAGTACCAAGGCATACGACACTCAGTCCTTTGAGCCTTGGCCCGGCGCGGTTGGACGCTTCTGAGTACGAACAGAGGAATCCCAACAAAGCAACGTCGAAGAATATGGGGATTTTCGATAAACCTGTTGACGTGTTCCAGAGACGACTTCACCCGCTCTTTATTGAAAATGAAGACAAGCACGTTTGTTATTGTGAAGAAAATAGGTTGGTAACTAATTTCATGACCACATTATTTATTGTTTTCTAGCGCAGTTTCTGAAGGAGGATGATGGTTTACTTAGACAAATGATGTTGATGTTTCTTTCAGAAAAATGAGAGGACCTGGACACAGCTACTTGGAAGCGGCACAGAAAGCGAGAGAAGAACAGAGAAAAAGGAAAGCTCAGCTGCTTCAAAAGAAGCTTAGGAAAGCACGGAAGCGGGTATGTACCTAACTACCTATTCGTATTTACAAATTATTGTCTTTTACTACCACTTTGTTAATTAAAACACAATCGACACACCGCAAATATTACATTTTATTATTTTTAATTCCAGGCGGAATTAGAGAAGCTATGCGAGTCAGAGCGTATGAACTGCTACCGGCACGACAACGACCACTGGCGGACGGCGCCTTTCTGGACGGCGGGCCCGTTCTGCTTCTGCATGAGCACCTCCAACAACACCTACAACTGCATCCGGACCATCAACGCTACGCATAACTTGCTCTATTGCGAGTTTATCACCGGACTTGTCACTTACTACAACTTGAGAATCGGTAAGACCACGGAAGACAAAAACAATTGTTATTCACTGGTAAAAGTTCCCAAATAAATTATATTCATTTCCAATTGTTTGTTCCAGATCCGTTTGAAACGCAAAATCGAGTAAAATATTTGACGCCGGCTGAGAGAGATTACTTCCACAACCAGCTGCAACAACTGCTCGGCTGCAGAGGTCCATCGTGTCGACGGTTTTCACACTCTAATCCAAATGGTACAGAAAAATCTTTACATTTTAAAATTTACGTACATGACCAGTGGGCGTGTTAAGTAATTGTTAAATATTCGAATTTCAGGCAGCAGTGAAGAAACTGTCAACAGGCGTTTTGACGACCGATTTGAAGACCACTTGTACAGGGGCGACTCTGTCGGGTATAATGAGAGGTAGGTTACCCTGAATGAACGGTTTTATTAATAATCCTGATCATGACCATTCAAGACAATCCCATGGTCTACATTTACCAATCACCAAACCTACAGAATAAGTATCCTTGATACCATAATAGGAGCTTTCGGTAAGTGAGTCGATATTTTGAAACGATTGGTTTGAAGTGGCTTCTTACTTAGCCTTCTACATACGTATAAATTAGCGATAGATTAATGCTAACAGCTGATAAAACAATTTTTTTTCCTCAGGGCATGGCGATGGAGCTACGGTCGAAGATACGCGCGAGCCAGGGAGCTACACAGACGCAGGCACATGACGCCGTACTAGTCGACGTTCTGTTAATATCTTTGGAAAATGACGCGACAAGCAGACACGAAAACTGCTTTTTGTAAAGAGGACTTTGGCAGGCAGCACGGGGCGGGAGCAATAACAATAGTTTGTTAGTTAAGGACGCAAGGAGTCGTGATGCGACGAGAACTTTTGATGACAGTTCCATACTCAAGTGAAGCTAGAGCTATGAACAGTGAAAATGTCGTAGGTAATTAGCATAGAAGTTGTGAAGATTGTTTACAACATAGGCTCCCAACGGGGGCGGTACCGCCCCCTAGTGGGCGCTGGAACTTTTTATGAGGGGCCGGTAACGGGTCTGAAGGCAAATGAGGGGCGTTATGAAATACCTCTATTTTCATGAAAAAACATTTTATGTAGCCGTCTAAAATGTTCTCTTATAACTTATGTATTTTGTAGAAGGGGGCGTTAATTTTTTTTCTCTTATAAAGGGGGCGGTAGTCCATAAAAGGTTGGGAACCTATGGTTTACAATTTTCCCATCTGAATACAGTACAGATTAATTACATCTTTTTACGTAAACATATATTATGTAGGTAAACAGTCTGATGTCTGATAATATCTAAGTGACTATATCATTTGTAATATTTATTCTAAGGTATTCTTACTATACATCGAAAGTAGTAGGGCTTCCTTTGTATTTTACATTCTATATTATACTATGTGGCTGTCTTTTCTGTCTTCAGAATATGTAATTGATAAGAATATTCATATCTAATATTAGACCAAGTTTATCAGCATTATGAAAAACAATCTACAAAAATATTTCACTGCCTACAACACTGAAGTTTTTTACTCATCTTGAAGTTTCTTTTTACTTAAATATTACGAACCTTATAAAAAATCTAGCAGTAAGTGTGACAAACTCTTTGAAGAGTCAGTTGGTACAATAAACTTTTTTAGATTTGTCTTTATGTGAGTCTGTGTACATTTAGCTTTAAAAACAAATATTCTGCAATTATTATCAATGTAATATTATTGTTATTCTTAGCTTCGTGCAGTGACTACACATTTTGTGAGTGCTGCCTACTTGTGGAGATTAGAAGGATGGACATATGCTCTAACTAACATAAATAAGTATGGGCAATGATGTGCCCCCTGTGGGATGTAATCATTGAAGTTTGTTGTAGATGTTATGATGTAAAAGTATGCCTGTAGTACACTCGCTATTTATCTAGTAGACATTAATGAAAGTGATATTAAACTGTTGCCATTGTGATGATAATGTGTATTGGTTGTAATAATAAAATTATTGGAGTAATTATTGCCTTTTATTATGTACTGACACCCAAATTTAATAATGATATTGAAATACATTCATATTGAGGAAATGGGAACTAAACATTTTATATTCAATCCAGTCATGACAACTATTCAAAATTTTAAAGACATTCAAATGAGATCAATTGAGAATGAATATAATTATGTTTTTGTTTCAAATGGATAAATATTTAGTTAGATACCCAAAATAGCTTCAATATCAGCATCATCAGAACATGAAAACAACATATTATTTTGTGGTGTCAGTATGCTATCGGTCTGATCCGTTTCATGTGGTTCATCTGTGAACTGAGCCCATCTTGAATTTTTATTAGCCACAGGGGGAACAAACTTATTCAAATTATTATGTTTAATTATATTCAAGGGTTCTTCGTCCCGTATGGAGTCGTCATAATTTATGGCTGGTTTAGGTGGTTTTGATTTCGGCTTGATCAGTTTAGAATAAATCAAACTATTCGGCACAATTTTAGGTGAAGCAGCAGACTTTTTATCATAGTTTCTTTCTTTAGGTGCTGACTCAGGACTTCTTTTGAAGTTATTAGAACTTTGCTTTCTCCGCTTTATAGGTATCTCGAAAATAACTTGTGTTCCTCCTAAAGGCATGTTTTCATCAGTATTTTCTTCTACAGTTTCCGTTTCATCTACATAGTTTGACCATTTACTATTTTGTACTGGTTTGTAATTATTCTTTACAGGCTCTGTTACATTTTCCTCACTTCTATTGCTAAAACTATTTTCATCTGTGTTGTTTTTCATCTCTTCTAACTGCCCTCTCAAACCATTTAGTTTTTGAACCTGAAATCTGCATTCTTTTGCTGTGCCTAATCCAAAGAATCTTTTGAATGATTGCTTTTCACCACAAATCTTACACTCCCATTTATTTGACTTTTTTGTTTGATAACCCTAAAGAATTTAAATAGAAAAACGAATTATAAAACAAATAAATAACATGTAAGTAGTCTTGTAGAAGAATTAAATTTCATACTAAAACTTTCATATACCTGAAAGACAGAGCATTTGTAGCATCTTAAAACCTGAAACTGCGGCGGCATCTTGTTGGAACTTTAGTATGTAAGCAGCTATTCAACATTTAACTAATTAATTGTTTGTTTGCAAACTGACCATTTTATGACCGACTGCGACATTAAACCAGGGGGGGGACAGATGCCTTGAAGTGACATTTCGCAAAGATGGTAGTGCCATCTGTTACTCGGCCCCATAATAATTTCCACATTAGTTCTCAATTCCTTTGTAGATGTCGCTGCGTTGGCTTTTGATAGTAATTAAAAAAAAAAACAATAAAATAAATTGGTATTACTTTGTTTAAGTAAATATTGAAGACTAATAATCAACACAAAATTGAAGTAAATATTAAATATATTTAAAATATATGTTTATGGTATTACAAGCAATGGGATAACAACATTCTGAATTACCTTTCAGTGTGGTATGTAATAAAAAAAATACCGCAAGCTAGGTAAAATTAAACTCAAATCGAAATTACAAAATGCCATCGAATAACGGCTACGTTAGTAATAAGTAATAGTTTTAACAATCTATTTTTTTCTTTTTGATATAAATTCGATATTATCATTATTAATAAACCTTTAACAAAATATTGTATGATCAATTAATTCTGATTCAATTCCAATTCAAGTATTTTATCTGGTAACACTCTTAAATTAATGTCAAAATCAGTTGGTAAATATTGTTTTTGTCAAAAATGTTCTTGCGAGTGCGCATGATTTTAGTTTTCCGTCTATTTTGTATATTTTCGGTTGTTAAATGTCCAGCGGTTAGTGCGTTGAGTCGAGTTTTGTATCCCCGCCTTTCTCTTGTGAATTTACTTCTGAAATTCTTCATATTTTGGTGATAGAGACACTTCTTGTGAACATTGTGAGATTTGTGTTTTTGAAACATAAACATTATAAAAATAAAAAGTGATTAATACATAATATTTAAACATTTGTTTTATTTTATCTTCCTTTTATTAAATAATTACTCTTAGTAAACCGATTCTACCTATTTTTCTTGGCGTAAAATTAATTATCGACCCTATAATAGGTACACTGCTTAAATTAGTTTGTTAATTTGTAAGTAAATTATGTTGTAGCGGGTATATTGCTACAATATATTAAACTTACAAATTAACAAACTAATTTAAGTAGTGTTCCTATTGTAGGGTCGGTCGTAATATAGGCAAGGAATAATTTCCGGGGCCAATGTCCAGATGTCGCTGGCGTTCAAACAGGTTTGCTCTAAATTGCCTAGAGAGGGCTCTCTTTTCCCATTATATATTACTTTACTCTTTGCATTAAACTTTGACTTTGACAGAAGTTTTTTAAATTTATTTCTTGAGTTATCGCCTTTTGGGAAAGTGTTGCCACAATATTATTTTGAAACCTATCAAAGTCATGCAACTACTTACAATTACTGCAGGGCTATTGCGTATCTCTGTTGACAGATAATAGAAGGATAATAGTGATGATCACTTGACTGAGTGTTCATCGATTAACTGTCAAAAGGTTTTTAATGGTTATCACCAGTGTCCATCTAGGTGCCCATCGTCGCTGATGAGCACTGTAACTCATTTTGACAGAGGCTTTCATATCGATACTTTAAACATTGCGATTGTGTAAGCTTATGAATATCAAATTGATGATAACTTGGTTTGAAGTGGCTATCGTGAAAGACACTACCGAAGTTTACACATTACGTCTTTTGTAGTTTTATTGTGATTTGTGTTCGAAGCGAACCTGACGAAGTATGGAAGTATTTATATTATTCTATTGTGTATAATATAGCTTGTGATGATCTAAATTTTTTTTTAAATAATTTTATGTGAATAAAATCTGAAGTTATGGAATTTTAAAGATAGTTTTATAATAGCTAGTAATACTTTTACTCTAACTTCACTTTTCTACCTAATGGGAGTATATGTATTTGTTTTGTGAAACATGTTGAAAAAAAGACAATAAATAATAATGCTATACAAAAATTGTTATATTTGAATTAAGTATTTTATTTTATTCTACCTAAATACTAATAGGTACTATGTTAGTCCTCTTCTTCGTGCAGGCATCTTAAAAATAGATATTCATTAAAATAATATATTATCATTTAAATAATAGGTACCTATATCTAAATAATCTACATAGTTATACCTTTTAATATGGTATTTTTTTTAATCAATTAATATGAAGTCTATATCTTAGAAATAGATTTTCTAAAATTTTTGGCAACTTACACGTATTCCTACTCAAGTCATAATCTATTAATTGGTTTTACCAACTTATGTAGCATTCTTTTAAGATTTTATTATCAGAAGTAAACACTCACAACATGAACTAATTCCGCTAGACTGTCGAGTAACAATGTACTTAAACCATTGTCCATTTCAAGTGTCAGGTCACCCCCGTCATGTAAACCGCTAAACATAAAATATTCCCTAAAATCAAGTACATATTGTAACGCTCAAAGGGCGCTACTAAACTTAGTCGCGTAATAGTCGATAAAAAAATAGAGGCGTCAAGTGCTGGGACGATGAGCACAGTAACCGGTATGTTAGTAACCGTAACGTGACGTCCACTCAATGTGATACGCAATACCAATGTTATGACATTGTCAGTTGTCATCAAAGTTCGGTGTACAACTGGTGGGTTACCATGATCTGTTAGTGCAGGAATGTTTTAGGACTATTCCGAGAGTGGGAAAGTGACAGCGCTAGACAGCCGTCTAACGCCATCTCTTACCCACTCTTGGAATAATACTAAAACATTCCTGCACACAACAGATCATGTTAACCCCCCAGAAACTTTATAGTCACTGACAATCAAAAAGATAGCCAATAGCCCTGCTGGAATGCTTTCTTGCATCAAAAATTTGGCACCGAAAGAAAGGATCAAAGTTGCGAAGTTTTCCCTTTCTAGTAAAATGATAAATCTTTTTTTTTTTTTCAAAAATAGGATATGATGGAATCGCGGACATGGCCACTCGCAGTTCAACTTTATTACGTTGCGATACTACTCAACCTCAAACGAATTATAGGTCCCCCAGCCAGGGCTTACAAAATAAATTACTAGTTAGGTGACCGCTCCATAACACCCCATATGGGGTTCGGACCTCGGCATAAGGCGTCATTAAGGGGAGGGCAGCTAGGGACAGGCTGCGTCAAGGGAATTTAAAGCTACTGGCTCAGCGGCGTGGCCTGGCTTGTTGAGCAAGGTTCGAGCGGTACCCGAATCAAGCTAATGTCGTCCTAGCATTGGAAAACATGTTTTTATTTGAATGTTTCGCCGTTACCAATAATAAATAATTGTAGTTAAGGTAATATGCCTACCTAGTTTGCTTTTAAACTTACTACATAGATACGAATTGGCTACGGCAACCCTTCCCTTGTCCAACGACTCACATAATAATTATGGTTTACTGCCATTGTTTAACCTTTTGACCGCCACGGTCGGCTATAGCCGACAAATGAAAACTACTTGAAAAATGTTGTTTTCTTGTCGGCTACAGTCGACGGTGGCGTTTTGGACACTTTTTCATTTGTCGGCTATAGCCGACCGTGGCGGTCAAAAGGTTAACTAGGCATTGTACCTATCTACTTACTTTGCGAAGAGACCAGTGTACTACAATACTAATTACCGACGCTGTCAGGATTTTAAAAGTAGTTCCTTGGTTTAAGCCTGATTTCAGAGATAACCTTGTTTTGTATCTACAATAATCCTCGGCCTATATCTGCTTTGTTGAGTCTAGTGGTCGCAAGCGCTACTGCTGCGCATGAGAGACTACATACTAGTAGTAAGTATGTAGTCTATGGCGAGTCTATTGTCGGGCTATAGTAGTAACTACTACATGGGACTTATACGTAACTGTCGAAAGGTGGGTTTTATTATGGTAGGTACACCTCTGCTTAACCCTTCTGAGAATTACAAGCTTGAATATAGCGTTTATGTGCATGTGGATTTAAATGCGCCTTATCACAATCCGTATCAGCAAAGCCGTTCAATCGCTAGATCTAGAATAAACCGCATGGCTACATAAACAGGTGGTGTATGGATGACATTGCCGCCTATGGCCGTTTTTAAAGAGACATGAAAATAGTGTCGTTCAGATTGTACCTTTGCCCCTGGTGTTTTACGGCTACGCGTTCGCCTTCGGAATTTAAACTGCAGAGTACAGGTTTGCTGGAGCTGGGATTAAAACACGAGGTTTATTAAAAACCAATTTAGCTTCTTAATACGTATATTTCTGAGCCACATTCATCACAGTTTTTGTATATTGTAACATATACTAACTATATACAAGTTTGACACATGTATTTATAGGTAAATTATTACCTATCTATGATTGACATTTATCAAGAAAACAAACGTTAACAATTAGTAAAAATTTAGAGCAACAAAAAACGTACATTATTTATTAATAAAATAGGTACTTTAGACTGTAAATCAAGAAAAATTACTCTGATGCAGGATTTCAATTTTCATTTTACAAATTAATAAACTTGCTTGACGATACCAACGAAAATAAATAGCTTAAATTAAAATTACGCGCAAAATTAGTAACAATAACGAGCTAAATAAAACCGTTTAAAACAGTTTACTTTTAGGTTAATAAAACACGTGAACACGTGACGTGAGTAAGTTATCATAAAATATCGTTAAAACATAGTTCAGCACGGTTCATATTGCTGATCAATATTACACTATTCCCTTACATTTGCTAGTAACGTAGGCATTTCAGGAGATTCTATCTTTTTATTTTACTTTCAGTCTCACATTTCGTTCCTATATAATTATAGCCGTTATGTAAAAATCAACAGACGAATACGGGACAGAATTTGTTACAGTTATGTACTTAAACGTAAGCCTAGATGATACAAGGGAAATACATTGTAGAGGAAGTACAGAATATTTGGAATATCAGTTTAATGTTTTGGCTGAATATTTTTATATGTTGTGTTTATGGCGAAAAAACAAAGTTGCCTTTTAAGTACGTTATTTGAGATTTCAGAGTATCCCAAATTATCAGGGTTCCAAATAGATATTCTTTGCCCTGCCTAGTTTAATGAAAATGCCGTAGTACTTGGGTAAAATTTGTTGATCGACAATATTTATTTAGTATCTTACTATGAGAGTAATATAAATAGAATCGTTTTTGGAAAAGTAGAAGTTATTGAGAAAGCTGTAGCTGGTGTTTTCAAACTATCAGGTATTCTTAACTCCATATTGATATGATTTGATGGAAAGAAGACTAACTTATAGGAACATAATGAATATTTTGGAAATTTTATCTTTAACCTAAGTTCGCTACTATAAAGAATTCACAAAAATATTTAAATGAGTAAACACTGATTTAATATAATATAATAAGTAGGTATATTAAGTTTATAATTGGTAAGTATTTACATGATCTGGTAAAATGTTGGCACATCAATTTCGTAAATAACTATTGGCACGTAAGTATTTACAATATTTGGCCGAATACAACTTAAGAAATTCCTGCTTCCAACACTGAACATTGGACTTCGATAGGCTTAGAAACCTTAGAGAATTAAATAATTGGCACACAAAATAAAACTGAGCACATAATTACGTAGGCCGATTCATTAGGCCTTGTCAGATTTTAAAAACGTTGCCCACAAAATGGTTAAAATAAGTATTAGGTGTAATAATGGCCACCAAAATTAACTTTTAGATAGGTACCAAACTCTGTTACCTCACCATCTGAAGAAACAAAACACTATGATTGATTGTCAATAAATATAGTATATTTAATCACATAAAATAGGTGTAATAGGTAAAATGAACTCATAGTATAGTACTACCTATTACATAGTGTTTTATAGCAATCATAGTGTTTTTAAGTGGTAATCGATTTGGTGCCTTGGTGGTCATACTTTAAGTACTTATTAGGGTAAACAATGTTGTCCTTTACAAACATAATGTTGAATGGGTAATTTTCTACTTTCAGTAAGAAAAACATTTTATACTGATATCTATCGGGCGGTCAGTTAAACCACGCCACTACAGACCCAGTATCTTAAAAACGTAAAGGAAATATGTCCTTTGTTAAAACTCGCTTGAAAAACTTCTGGAATTCAATCGCAGTGCGACCAGTGCCTTATGTATTTAACTTTAACTTTTGACACTTGTGTACATAGTCTACATGTTGCTCAAAGTTTTATTTAGCTTTGATACTTAACGCTATGCATAGATCACAAACTTGTCATAAAAGTTTATGCTCAATGCTGCTTCCAAATACTTAATAGTCTTATTAATCACGGTCCCTGATCTGCTTGAAGACCATGCTTGAAAACAAAAAGTCTAGACTTTTTTAGGCGAAACATCCTTAGAAACTTGGGCATGCTATGTTTCGTGCTTTGCTTGTTTGTTTGACTGCGTGCTTGCTTTACATTTAAATACCTACATGTTATTTTTAGTTTAAAATATCACTTTATATACATACATACATCATATTATTATGATTCGTAACCATTAGGCTGCTGGAATCGCACTGCATTTGAACTGCTCTAGAGATTTTAACAAACCTGTTCGACTGTACCTACTTAATCTTTTATCTTAACATTGCACGTATACCCACATTGTTATAAGTTATAACAGACGCTTTGTCTTGTCTTAATGTTAAACTATACTAGAGGAACTTCTTGTCTCGTGCTTACGTCAGTGCGTCTGTTTGTCGCATCGTGTGCATGACTGCGGCAGCGCGGCGCGCATATGGCCGGCGCGGGGGACCCGGCTTTGGCTGAGCCTCGCACTCACGACGCACCCGGTCTATGATGTCAGCCACCAATTTCTCTTCTCTAGAACGTTTTTCCTTCCAGTCTGCTTGGTTCACTGTTGATTCTGAAAACAAAAACAAATTAACAACAGATAGTTGGCGCAGTCACTGAGCCGTAATACTATTGGGTTTAGTAGGATTTGCTCCTTACCAATCCAGTTAAGCATATTAATGAAGAGAAAGAAGTTACCTAAAGAGGCCCATGTTTAACAGTTGAACTTTATGTTCTAATGGGACAGTGGTTTACAAGACGTTTCATCCTTCGTTATCAGTATCTATACCTACTCAATCTAAAACTAAGTATGAGCAGAAAGTTACCTTTACGATGATAGGTCTTCTTGCTTTCTGTCGTCTTCGTCGTGTGTTTCACGACGGATGTTTGATAGTTTGGTACGCTCGACTTTGGTATCGCTAATTCTGGATCTGGTTCGTCCTTCAGTTCCAGTACAACTGAAGGTTGAGGCAGAAGATTTTCCGGTACAGTAGCTTCTGCTTGCGTGGCTTGTGTGTTAGTGAGTACTGGACTGGTGTCTGATAGTAATTCGCTGTGTTTACTTGCTATGTGTCCGATATACCCTGAAAATGTTGATGAAATGCTGTATATTACATAGTAAATAGGTACTAATCGAGGCTTAGATTACATTTGCCAGCAGGGCCATCTATGACGAATTGGAGGCCCTGGGCATTTTAAAATAATGAGCCCTTGCAACAGCGAGCGATTTTTTTGCACCCCGCCTCGGATAAGTTTGGTTTTCATGGGATAATTAATAAAGAAATATAAGTAGGTAACTATAGTATACCAAACTTTAAATTTAAACCAATATGTATTGCTACTAGTAAAAACACATTCAAAAATCTCAACGTAAAAAATACTGAAGAGTTATGGCGGATATCCGTCAAGATTCTTGACTCAATTGCTCCTGTCATAACAGGCATATTCAATCAATATTTGACTTGATGAAACATAGAATGAAACATTGTAAGAGTGATCCCTCTATTATTATAGACCTATTTCTGTGCTTCCAGCATTGCGTAAAATATATGAAAAAATCATGCTGGACCAGATGTTGGCTCACTTCAACTCAAATAGGATACTACATAGTCAACAGTTTGGTTTCACGAAGGGTAGGTCTACAACGGCCGAGAAAATAAAACTCATTAGTCACATTTTGGACTCCTGGGAGAATTCCCAGGATGCCATTGGCATTTTCTGTGATCTCTCAAAAGCGTTCCACTCCGTCGACCACAACAAACTATTCTCGAAATTACACCACTATGGAATTCCTGGGCAAGCTACTAATCTTAATCTTTCCTATCTATCAGACAGGCAGCAAAAAGTAAAATATGTAAATGGGGCGACGTCTTCGGGGACTGTAGTCAAGATGGGCGTGCCCCAAGGGTCAATCCTCGGTCCTTTCTTATTTCTTGTTTACATTAATGATCTCCCTTATATGATGGCCAAATTATCGGATATAATTCAATTTGCTGATGACACTTCGCTAATTTTTAAAATAGATAGAAAAGATACTGATGTCTTACATGTAAACGAAAGTCTAAATGTTCTTTCGAAATGGTTTGCTAAATTTTTCTTTTACTAAATGCGAAGAAAACAAAATGTCTAAAGTTCTCTTTGTGAATGCGTGAACATTGCAGGCCTTATTATATGTAGATTCCTAGATGATTGTTAACTTTGTAATTTTTTTATTTTGTTCTACGTTTTTGTAGTAAGGAACGACTCATTGTCGGGCCTACGCAGTCCTCCAATACTTAGTATACTAACTCTGTAACATAAAAATATTGTAAAACCAAATGATTTTAAAAGAGTAACCATCGAGTTTCTTGCCGATTCTTCTCCATGGAAACGACTAACTCGAACTGTGCTCGACATTTTATAAGTGCCCATATAGGCCTATATGAAATAAAATATTTTGATCTTGATTTTTTGATTGGATTTATGCTGAAAAGTTAGATAATTGTAAGAATGTAGAATGTAAAAGCGACCGAAGCTAGTTCGAAAATTGTAGTATCCCGCCTGGTTATAATAGGTAAGTTAGGTTACTTTTGACAGCTACTAGCTATGACATTTACAGGAACTTGGGGCTCCCTTAGATCGTAGGGCCCTGGGCACTTGCCCAGAGTGCCCAATGGAGAAGATGGCCCTGGCGTTGCGGAAACAACGTGCACGTTTTCAAGATTGACTAAATTTTTTATGAAGCGTGGTCTACCTAACTTTCGCCATTTTATTTTGATTTCAAAATAGGAGCTACGAATAAAACTTGTATCAATCAATAGCTGGGATCAATATAAACAAATATTGCATGAGACAAAATCTTCTACAGCTTCACATTTCCGAAAAATATAAGCTACCAAAGTTGTGCTGATGATGGAAATTGGAATTCACCTCGAAAACGTGGCACTTTAGGTTTTCTTTCATACAATAGGTAGTATCAGATATCTGTTTCTCATTTTTTTCTGTCACTTGCGACCTAATCTTCAAAATCTGATGATACAATTTCATTACTTCTGTCTTTTAACCGTATTTGTTCTACTACTTTCTAAAGAAAGTCTAGAGTGGATCTTCTACATACTCTATGCCGTTCCGTCCTTTTTTTCTTATGCATTGCGCTTGCATCATTGGGATAGTTAGGCAGCTTCTTACCTAACCTAAGCAATAAATCTTTATACCTTAGTTCTTACTGCTCAGCTATAACAAAACTTAATCCGACCCAGGACATGTAAAAAGCTAGGAAAGGAATAAGGCCGGTAGAGCCGGAATTTCACTAACGCCTAATGTTTTCCAGTGTTCGTTTACTTGTAATTATAACTGCCATACACAAACATGCTTTCAAGATTCTTACCTTTTCTACTTTTGAAATAGCTAAAACATTGTTCGCATTGGAAAAGTGGCGAGGGGTTGGTCGGCTGTATCGCGTGCTGCTTGTACTTGTGCCTGTACCAGTGCGTGCGGCTTGGCAGCACCTCCCCACACATCTTACAGATCACCCGACCATCAGTCCTCAGGTAGTATTCCAACAGTTCGTGTCTCCCTTTAGAGCCCTCTTCCTTATTACCGTCTTGTTTAGTGGCCAGCTCTTGCATTTGCTCTGTCAGGAAATGAACTCCAGTATCCTTACTAAGTGCATCCTTAAACGGGTCGCCGGTGGATGTTGCAGTTACATAGTTCGTTACAATCGAATCAGGATTAGACGAATTCAGATTGAGTGTTATAATAGAAATGCTGCCATCGTTGTCGCCATCGTCATCAAATGAGTAGTGGTATTCTGGAAATTCTAATGACAAATTAATTATTAATACATTAATATCCGCTAGTTAGTTTTACTAACAGGTAGGTAATTAAAGACACAAAAATATTTTTATCGTTTTATTCGTAGTGTAGGTAAATGTTTTCCACAATAATTACTCAATACGTGTTGGTAAGATCCTTTCTTTATAATATAACTACTATATTTTTGTTACAATAAAAATAAACTTTTGTCTCGTTCTCATCAATTTATTGTTAAAGCTTTGATGTTTGCAACGATAATTACATACCTACTATAGTAATCTATTAAAATTATCAGTTAGACTGTGGTAGTAATTTTGTTAATAGCTATTGTTAATATAGACTATCGAATATCTAACGCTCTTATATCACTATATCATTACTACAGACCGGATTATATGCAACTTAGAGACGTCAAAATACGCATCATAAATGATCGAAATATATGCAACGCAACATATAATTGAAAGTTTAATTATTATGATTTTTATTCTTAATCCAGCACTGTTTCAATCCGTCGTACGATTGAACTTTCTTTTATTTTTTTATCTTGTAATCGATCGTTCTACATCCACTAATATTATTTGAATGCAGATGTGTTTGTGCGTGTTTTCCAGTTCGATACAATTAAAATTGAATTAAACATTCTCAACAAAAAAAAACACTTTTTGATAAAATATGCGGTATCTTCAAAAAACAGCCATAATATGCAATTGCATATAATCCGGTATCTCATCTTTACAATATTGTAGGAGTAGTCGAAATAAAAAAAAAACATATTTTAGTATGGCCCATCTTATAAACAAAAGATGTTATTTACTGACGGTTTCTACAAAGTACAGAGATAATATTACCTTGCATCGGTTTAGATAAATGATACTTTTGAACGACTAATTGGTAGCAATCTCTCAAAATATTGAAACAAGAATTTGATAGAATAAGACAAGTAAATGTTAATAATATTGGATGAAAAAATAAATGGTACAGCACTTTATATGTGAACGATAGTAAACTATTATTACTCGATACCAATAACTTATCAAAGAGGACGTTGCGGACGAAGAAATCGAATGGCTAAATTGTCAATTCTCCGTCAGTCTGATAACAATAAAACCATTAACTACTGGCATCGAGTAAGAATCAATAGAATATAGAAAAAAATCAACACTTGCATATAATCATTGCACTTGACACGAACCTAAATAGTAAAAACTTTTCTTGCAATATTAGTTAATAATAAACATTTTTAAACTTCTAGACGATTTTTTCATATTATAACATAGTTTATTTAGCATATTATTGCTATTAGAAAGAAGGTGTACCTAATAATCACCTTACTGTAGGACCTATCATGGAGGTAGGTATATAATATTATATTTGAAGGTATAGCTAAACTTTTACCAAAGAAAATTCTATTAGTAGTAAAGTCAGGCAAATATAAACAATCATTAGAAAATATTTTACATACAATTACCAAGTAACAGTTATTTTATATATGTTTTTGTGCAAGTTATATTCTCATTATTTTGTACAAGTAACAAAATATTTAATCGCCGATATTTAAATTTACCAATTGACGTATTCTAGCTTCCGTAATACTTTATTCAAGAAGTAAAATATGTTTTGCGATGCTTTTTTATAAGTATTAATATTACGCTGCCTTGCAGCATGTGTTATAAGTGAGAAAGTAAGAATTACAATAACTCAACAATGAACATGATCGCCAACTTAGTTAGCACTAATATCACAAAATAAAATACTACAAAAAAGATAAAAGATAGGCATAACACTTCACCACTTCAAATAATAAAGACAAAAATATAATATGTATGAAACCATTCCCCTCCAACTTGAGAAAGTCTACGGACTCAATAAGTAACAAAGCATAAGGTAATAGAAAGGGAAGTGGTGAAAAATAAAAAATAAATGAAAATACAAACAAAAAATCTAATCCTTGTCAAAAAGATCAACGTTTCGCTACGTTGAGTTAGTTTGTGCGATTGACTGGCGCTGACGTACCTACTTAAATAAAAATCACACTGCAAATTGTTAATACCTTGTCGGCGACTATTATATATATCCTAAATGTTTATGTAATACACAGTTTTACTATATACAAGAACGTGATCTAACAAAATCTTCTTATTCATTTAAACTTAACATACGTAGATGAAACTATATCCAAGTTGTGCGCTAAAATTTAAAATACAGAAACTCAATTTATAACCGATTAATGCTTTAATTAGACACTGAATTAATACTATTCTATTTTAGTATCCAATCAGTAAAAACATTAATCGATCTCATAAACGTACCTTCTCTTCCAAAACGTGAACTTAGAATAACGTAGATTAGGCATAGACCATTCCGAAATCGAACCTAATGATATACGTGAACATTAGGCGTTACACTAATATAACCTAACAAATATTATTTCCCTTATCAATGGAAGAACTGCTGATTTTGTTTTAGTTCCTAGTTTACCTAGAACTTCTCCGCTATCCACTAAATATAATCTATAAAGTGAAATAATAAGAGTTGGAAACTTTAGTAATATTAAAAATTATACAAAATGAATAAAAATTGCGCTATGGCACTATCAAGTTAAATGTTAACGTATTGATATTTTCCCACTATACTTCTCTTGTTAGTAGAATAGATTCAATCAAATAGTACATAACAGTAGGCTCACTAATAAGTAGACAAATATGTTTAATATAATCTATTTTATAAAAGTCTTTAGTAAGATAGAAAAGATTTTAATATTATAAAATATATCTATTTTTATTAATGCTTGCGAGTGATATGATATTGTCGCAATATACTTATGTCATGGGCCCCTGGCGCGCTGTGCACCGACCAGCTAGGCGAGTGCCGGCGCAGCGCCCGGTCCGCCTAGGCCAGTGCCGGCGCAGCGCCGGGGTCCGCGAGTTCCGATCACATACCGGTAATGTTGCAATACACAACATAAAAATAAGTTTTATTTGTAATACAGTCTTTGGTTGGTGTCTTGCGGTATCTCGAATAACTATAAGTATTTTTAGGCACTCTAGGCGACAACTCATTTAGTAATATAGTTTAATAAACTGCGTAAATGGAAGGCACATTTCAGACTTTTGTAGCACCTACAAATGCTATAATTTCAAAAACAAGTTAAATTCAACACGCAGTAACTGGCCTCAAATATTACATTGTATATTATTGTCTAATATTTGCACAACCATACTTTTAAACAAGATAACATAATGAGCTTTATTTTATGTAACAAACATTCGTTATAAATGCATAACAGTATTCCTGGAAATATTGTAATACGTACAATGTAAAAGTGTACATGAAAATTTAACTCCAAAAATAGAACGAATACTATAATCGAAACCTCGATATCTTGACGACCTACAAACTAGCCAAAGGAAAAGTTTACATGTTTACGTGGAATCAATAACAATCCAGCGCCAAGCCATGTTCAGACTTGCGCCGGGTCGGGCGAGGAGTGCGAGGGCGTGGAGCCGCGCGGCGAGCCCGAGCCCATCGCCTCCAGCTTGATGCCGGGCGGCAGCTGGCCCTCCATACCGGGGATCAGGAAGAAAGCGTTCGGTGGATACACGCAATCTTTCGGCACGTAACAGTCGTGCGTCGTTTTCATGTGGTTCTTCATTTTGTCAGGCCTAGAAAATTCTTTGCAACAGACGGGGCACGGAAATACTTTCCTTTGATGACCCTCGTGGTACAGGAAGGCGTGCCTCTGGAATGAATATTTGTTTTTAAAGGTTTTTTGAATGTTCTCTTTAGCGCACTCTGTGCACTGGTACACCCCCTCGCTGACAGACGCGTATCTGAAGAGATTTAGGCCTCTTACAGACATCTCAGTGAGCTGCTCGGCGGGGTCATTGGATGCCGAGTTAGCTCTTCTCCTTATCCGTCTTCTGACAGCTGGCCTTTGCATTTGAGTGCCGGTCTGTAGCGTGTTGTTATTCAAGGAGTCGTTTTGATACTCATTTGAAGTAGAAGCTTGTGTTGCCGGATTTACGCGAATTTTTCCTGATCCATCATTTGTGGGCGACGATCGAGCATATTTCATGTCCTTATTTTCTGAATCAGGGCTACCACGTCCTGCAATATAAGGTAAAGATTCATGAGTATTTATCATTTTAATTCAACGTTGCAACATTTATGGTGAATAAATATTATAAAAAAACTTTTTTGTATTAAAGGACAACACCATGGCAACAGTTTTTGGCGCAGGCACGTGATGAGACGTTTTTTATAAAATGCTTTATGTTTCGAAATAATTGCCAGCCCTGTGGAGTTGTCCTTTACATACCTACCTAGATTACTCTACTTACTGTAGTGATTATAGGCGCAAATAAATTTTGCAAAATAATTAAAATCATGTGCGACTAGGTGAATGAAATGAAAGGACAACAATAAAAAAGAATAAAAAAACAAACTGAAAATATATTAACTTTATTTGTTCAAATTGAATGACGAAATTTTATTACACCATGATTAAAATGAAAACCACGATTCATGGAATCATTCCATGAACAAGTTTATGATATAATTTGAAATAGCTGCCGTTTAAAAAATTTAGAATTATAGCACCAGTATTAGAACAGTTCAGTGATCCACAATAAATATTTATGAGAATAAACTTGTCCATGAGATGCATTCAAAATAAAACATTTAAAACTAGAAAAAAATGTGAAATAATATCAATTTTGGAATATATGTACTAAGTGTATATATATTAACCAAAATTTTAATCATCAGTCCTATAAATTAAAACTCACTAAGCAAATCAATAGATAACAGAAATTGTGTTCAATGAAAATCTGATGTTTTATGTAAACCATGAACTTGTAGCAAAGTCAAACTGCTTAAACTATTTTAAAATAACCATGTAAATTAATAAATTAAAAAATAATAACAAAAAAGAATAGATTTCACTATGATATAATAGGACTCAAGTGTTTGCATTTGGAACTATTTCGGCAAGTTCAGTAGTAAGTAGGTACATCATTATAAAAATAACACTTCAGTTAACTTAAGCTCTTAAGATCACATAAGGTGGGTTGATAGTTGAAAAGTAACATTAAACTTACAGCAGTTGTCTGTGTCGTTTGTCACACACGAAAACTTATTTCGAAAAAAATAGTTGCCCATATATTGTATGTGGGCCATACAGAAAGAATAAGCCGAAAGATACAATCATGTTTGGATAAAATTATCAGGAACATGTTATTAGCCTCATTAATCAATATCTGGATAATATTGCATCAGAAATATCTAAGAGTATGGTATAAATAAAAAATAAAAAGCAACAATTTGTACTGGACCAACAAATCAATACTTTGTTCATTGCAGAGCATCAATTTGAGCAACATAGAAAGCATTAAACGTAATCTAGCTCTAACCACACCATCTACGAAACGTGAGAGTAGCGTCATAGGATAACGTACCTGATCAGTCCTCTCGTCGTGACTAATGTAACATTCTATACAGTGTTCCAATGTCACTCCATCGTCAACAACACTATTTATGTCTATAATATTATAAATAACTTAACTTTTAATCTACTCTTTACTAATAACCCGTGTTGTTACTTTGCTACTATTTAAATATAAAAAATAATAAAATATTGTTGAAATCGTTAGTGTTCGTCATCGTTGCTGCGTAAATCACGGGTGACAGACTATGTTAACATAAATAAATCATGTCACCAAGTTTAGTATAAAATCAAAGGGCAAGACAAGACATTCAATATTAACTACGACAACGTTTAGCGCCATAAGATTGATTGCCACGTGTAGGCACGGTACAATATAGGTACATGAACGTTTTAATTATAACATTATACATTATAAAGTTTAACAGACAATCAGATAGACATAAAATCATAGACCTCGTCAATGTCACAGTAAATAAAATCAAAGAGGTTAAACTTAAAAAAATAATAGTGAATCAAAACAAAATAATAAGTAATAAGAATCATTAAAAATATTGGTTGTTTTGCTGTAACTTTTATTATTTTTCTTTAAAGTTTCTAAAAATAGTAATTAACACCTTATTGTATACCATTGTATTTTGTTTCATTAACAAATATTCTATGTCGTGTAACTTTCAATTCTAAATTTATCTAAACATTACTCTTTGCATTTTTCTATTGTCTATGTGCAAATAACAAAAAAATATGGATTTGCTTAACATTTGGCTAAGTTCTAGAATTAATAATTATTATAATTGTCGTGTGAATTTTAATTAGGTAGTATATAATTTAAATATTTATCTGCTGTTTTAAATACAACTTTGTGAGAGAAAGTAAACAACTTAACGATCTTGGTAATGTTTGAGGAATTGGCATCAGGTACCTGCAACCACTCCAGCTTATTATTTTCCTCAAATAAATAATATAGTTCGATATTAAACGAGAACAGTAAGTTACATAATTACGCCGTGTAGGTGTATTATAGAACCCTGCAGTTTAAAAATAAAAAAATACTTCTCCATATTTTGTAACCACTTGACCAATCCCTCAAAAACCTTTAAGTACATACTTTTATATAATAAACTATAATTATGCCGTTATTGTGAAGTATTTTATGAGATGAAAATTATGATTAATTTGAACCCAGATACGTTATATATGTCATTAATGTTAAACTATCTTTCAATAATTATTATTTGAATTTATTTTTGTAAATATTGCTTTAAGATTTCATAGTAAACTGTACGTAGATATCCTTATTATTTTGTTTCAACCAGAAATAAATAGATTAACATTTGAATTGAACTACATAATTGCGAATGTTTCAAGTCCCATGATAACTTTGTCAACGGATAAATGTAACGATTGACTATAAATGTACTTACATACATGCTTTTTAAAACAACAATATCAACAAACAATATATAATATGTATATTTTAGGGACAATCCATTTTATGTCACATCACATGTGACATTTCTTAAGTATAATTTAGCACCAATTATGATATAACATTAACAAATAATAAAATTATTTATTAGTGAGATGATAATTATTATAATAAATATACGGAGTTCAAATAAAAAAAAACGTGAATTATATCTGAATTTTGACTTACAGCTGAAATATATACTTAATAAAATACGAAACAATGCTATATTATACGTAACATTACAAGGAAGATGTTCAGGTAGAAGGTAATTAGGTACACACAAAAAATGAACAGGTTAAGCTTAGGCACTGGCTAAAATTACTATCATACATAATGTAAGTGATTTTTTTAATCGTTCAATAATAGCCTCACCATTTTAAGTCTAAATTTCCTCTTTAAGTACCTATCAATGTTCAAGGTAAATTTCGTATAAAGATTTATGAAAGGTAGGTACAATAAATTCGTTTTTATGAATTTTAACAGTCTTAATATTGATTATCAAGACCCGACGCCTCGAAAATTACACGAATTTTATATTCATTTTGTAAATAACATTCACGAGTTGTTCCGATTTCCAAACAAAATGGAAAACATGAGATGATATATTCTTAATTTTAATTACATCTTTTAATTTAACTACTTGGGCCTAAAAGGTTTCTAAATTCCTAAGGAAGCTTCTTAAAGTAGACATTGTAAACTCTGAATAATGAAAATAAATAATACATAACATTTTTGAAATTTCTTAATAGTCTAGTAGTCGATAAATATTAAACTTATTCATATACAAGTAAAGGCACACTAATAGGCAAGCGTTCCCTGGACCTACGTTTAATATACCTATTGGAGAATTTGGTTTTTGGGTCGACAGTGTAATTACGTACCATTAAAGTAGATACTACCCATATAACTAAACTCATTTTATAGAATATTTATTAAAACAATTTTATTTTGTCGTTATAATTGAAATATGAAAACGTGTCGCTATCATTACATGGAAGACTACTTTTGCCTCTAAATTTAACTAAGTAAATAATTTATAAGTACCATTCCTTACTTTATATATAAGGCATTTTGTTTTCTACTAAAATAGAATTTACAAATCATCTCATGATTCCAGTACATATAAACTTCATTCAAAGCACCTTGCTAAGATCACTTTAACAACAACGCCTTGTTGTATCTTTTCAATATATACAATTTCAACGTCAACGTTTAAAATATATAGTATGTTACATTTGTTATATACTTGATTTAGATAGTAACTCAAATATGAATAAGGTAGATGTGTTTGTGATACAGTTATAATACCGCGACTGCACCCATTGGCTTCGATATAAGTTAACAATAAGCGCAGTGCACATTTAACTTAGTTCTCGGCATGCGCACATTGCGCACGGCTGCATTGAAGGCAAGCCGGACAATAGATGTAATCCGCGATCTAATATAACCTTTAATATATTAGCTACAGTATTTGTTGTATTGTCTTTGACAAATAGATATTTCTTTTATAGTCATGCGTAAATAATTTAATAATTTAACAAAGTAATATAATCCTATTATATTATAATGTTAGGAATTTAAAACTTTTATTAAAATATCTAAATGATTTGGGGCTCTGTTGATTATTCAGGAACTGAACGTTTAATCAAAACCTGTAGGCACACTACAGTGACCGCCCTTGATACCATTTCACCAACTATTCTATAGATTTATTGTATCTTCTAGTGTATAATTTAAGCGATTTAAATAAGTAGATATTTGAATAGTACAATAACATTTACAACCAAATATTTCAACATTGATAAACTATTTTAAATTAATCTTAACAAATTCTACAAAATAAAATCATAGCCTGTGTTGAGTTTTACTTCGAAGAAGTCAAATCGTCATCTACAACTAAGATCACTATTAAGGCAAGTTAAATGAAAATGCATTTTTCCGCTACTACTTACGCAATGGCATCTGTTGAAGTCTTCTTATAAAGAGTTCGTCTAGCACTTTAGCCTCTCGGGATACTTATCTGAACGGATACCGACATGCCCACACCCCACATGTCACCTAGCACTACACTCGATTTACAAAAAGACTATGCCATTGCTATACTTCATAAATATATTAACTAAACTTAAACTAACTAATTCAGTTCAATGAGAATTGCATTTAATATTCAGCACATAAAAAAAAATTACACTACTTTTGAATTTACGATCACCATGAGTAGTTATTTTGTACCCTGAAAATGTTGTAACTAATAAAATTAAGTAACAAGTTAAGTGCAAAATAACAAGTAAATCATAGAAAATTTTATAAATCTCTTTGAAGTCAGCACTCTGAGAAACAAATGGAACAATATAAATAAATAAGTATATAAATATTAACAACAAACGACTGGCGTCGTCTAATATCAACGAACTTATATTGACATATGCATGAAACTTAGAGCTCGAACGCTTACTCAATACGCAATCTACGCTTTATAAACTATTGAAAATCCAAATTTTAAGTTAAATAACGTATAACATGAATAAATTCTACTCTGGCTAATCAGATCTTAATACATCTGCGACAAAGAGTACCTACTGAGTGTTGCCGACAACCTAATCCGTCTGAATACATTAAGACTCCTGCTTCGCCATTTGCTCGCTCACGTTCGGTTGATTTTTGTGAATGATCTTTAAGTGAGCGATCATGTTATCTTTTCGAGTGAACTCTTTGAAGCAAATGGGACATGGGAAAACTTTTACATCTTTCTTGTGAGAAGTGACGTAGTGCCTACAGAAATTACTTATATGCGTGTAGACTCTCGCGCATATTTTACATCTGAATACATTTTCTCCTTCCTTGATGCAATAATCTCTGACCGACTCGTTTGTCTCCTCGTGATAGTTACCCACACTGCCCATGTTGGCCTTCCTTATGGGCGAGGGAAATATACGATGTTCCCAATTGGTCTGCGCTAAATCGGATACCTCGTTATTAGCCAAGTTGAGGTTATTTTGCTCTAATTCAGCGGCGAACAGCTGTGTGGCGAGAGCTGGCATCAGAACCGGGTCTGGGGGGAATTTGTCAAACGTATTCAGCGCGGGATTCAGACTCGACAGCCCGGAAAGCTGATTGAACAAGTTTCGAGCTCTAATTTTGGACATTTGGGGTAGCAATTTTTTACTATTCTTTGGCTTTAAGTTACGACCTAGTCTGTTTTTGTCTTCTGTGTCTTTAATAGGACCGTCTTGCGAATTAGAGTTCTCGCGGCTTCTGTCAGGATTGTATTTATATTCGATTGGTTCATTGTAACCGTCGCTAAGCTCAGCGGCGGGTTCTTGTTTAATAGATCCATTTTCTATAGAAAGTACAGGCCCGTTTGTTGAAAAGTTTTGTTGTATTTCTTCTTTTGGCGGTTTATCGGGATCTGAAAAGTTTGTTTCAGGTCTCAATTTATACGGAATTGATGAAATAAACGAAATATTCATTTCACTCGACATCGTCATTGGAAATATTTTAGTGAGACGCAAAATATATGAACTCAGGACTTTTTGTTTAAAACAATCATTTTAACTACGAACCTATATGTATTTAAAAGTTTATTGTGAGTGGCAAGCCACCAGAATATTTCCAATTGCTTTATAACCAAGGAAAGCTATTGGGAATAAGCCTTGTTTGTGTTCCCTTTTCTTATTCGTAATAATAAAATATTTTTATTTTAAGGAAGTTTAAAAAGAAAGAAATTATCAATCAAACCATTAAGTACCACACCGAGTTTGCCCCTGGCCATTCCTCTAATAGCTCTCCCCAAAAGCAGAAAAGCAAGCAATAGTTAAAATTGTCGATTTATAGAAGAAAATAAGCATCTGTTACTCGTATACGTCAAAAAATTTCATAGATAATCACTTACCCCTTTTCAATAAAGTTTAAATATTATTAAATATAAGGTAGGTAATACACTTCACTTTTCACTTATCGTATCCTAACATCAAAGCTTATATCCCATTAGCTTTTCCCTTTTTAAATAAAATTTTACTATTCAGTTCAATGTTAGATGTTTGGAAAGGAAGATTAATACAGGTATTTACAATAGTAAGCGAGTATAAACAACAATGTCTTCATTTTATTAACTTATGGCGCGACTTCTTTTTTACAGTTCAAATTTCTATACAACAATACATCAGTTAAAAGGCATTTGGAGATTATGAACAATCTTTCATAAAATAAGATTATTTATTAACAAGTGAATAGTTTCTACCGACGTAGCTGAAATATTATAAAATTGTTAAGGGATATTCACATACCTGCCGACTCGGAGTCTTTGCCAGTCATCGGGGCTTCAGTCGATTGAGCGTCGTCACCTTCGTCGATGAGTAGGGCCTCGCCAGCCTCCTCGCCCCCTGACGTGCCTCCATCCTCGGCGTTGAAGCTATCCATGGACATTTTCACTTCCAACATCTCCGGGGAACCTCGTATCAGTTGGTCGCCAGGTCTGTTCGATGATCCATGAGAGGCGGGCTCAGGAACAAACTCTCCGGGAGGACTGGCTGCTGTGTTTAGAGCGTCACTTGAACTTCCGCTGAGTTTTCTCGGCCGACCTCGTTTTCTTTTCGGTTGCATCAATGCGTTACCCAATAAAGGCATTAACAAATTGGGAGGCGCCCCTCCGCTGGGCATCCCGGATGCCGGCCGTTTCTGATGCATGTATGGATGTATTCTGTGAAGCTGAGGGGGAGGTGTGTGTGCATTCGTCTGCTGCTGTATTAACGAGTTAGTTAAGGCTGGAATATCACACTTCTCCTCGTTTACTTCGGTAAGTCCTTTTATTCTTAAGCTCTCAGCTACTTTCAGGAAAGCTGTCAATCGTTCCTGGTCCACACTTACTTCTCCTCTGTACATGAAGTCGAGTAAGCTCTTCATGTCCGAATACGGCACGTCCTTCAATATAACAATGGGATGTTTTTCTTGGTGATTAACGAAGAGGGCTTGAAAGTAAGGGCTACAAGCCGACAAGACCATCTTATGTGCTTTCAGCAACTGGCCATCAACAGCAATGGTGACATCCGTGAACGTCTCCGCATGTAGTAGTTGATCAAAAACAGATAGCATATTGGATTGGTGGTTGTTCCACCGCAAACAAAACCTCTGCGTAGCCATTTTCGCTTTTGTATATTCTTCTTTGGAAGATATGATTTTCGCCAGTCCAGGCTTAAAATCTAATTTTACCAACAACTATTCAATCAAATGTATACATAAGTATTCTCTCTTGTTCCATGAACAATACAACAAAACGTCAACAATAGATAATGTTTACTTTTTAAAAGCCATTTTCAATTTGTATGTTTCATAGTGCTTATTGCATTTTGTTTGCCGGGCGCAGGGGGACCTGAAACGGGATAACACTCAATTTTAGAATCATGACTGCAACACTCAAATTGTCCTTATTATAATACCTATGCAAAGCCACGCATTGACTTCTTTATAAGTAAAACAGAAAGTTCGCATTGCTGTCTCTGCTCTCGTGTCTATTATAAATAATTAGGTACACTGATTGTGATTAGTGATTGCAGTATTTGTGCGCATAGAGCGCACTTGCTTCTGTCACGCTATTATCCTCTTATGTTATTCACGAACGCAACGTATGCATCGTCTTGCCCAGCTACATAAGATCAGATTGACACTAACCTAAATAACTATTTCCTTTCATAATAATAATAATTAAGCTAGTTAATGGATCCTCATTCTTTTTATTTTTCCAATGTGTATAGGTCTTGCAAACATTCATTTATGACAGTTTCGTTTGGTTAGAATGCACTGTAGGTATATAAATATTGATGTTGAACTAAATACAACATTTTCTTACTACATAACATTATGTTAGTTAGGTATAATTGTTATATCTGTGACAGTTGATGTGTTGATTCACAATAGTAGAGGTCGCGGCCGACGACAGAACATTTTATGTATTTTAAAAGCAATATGCAAATCTAAAATATTCAAACGCTTAATAAAAGCGAATGGTAAATGGTGTTGTTCACTTCCTGAGGGTGAAAAAAATACATACATAGGTTCCTAGCAGTCTTGAAGTGGTGGTTTTTCATTAAAAAAGGTAAAACACCACTGCTTATAATTTAAAAGTTGTTAAATGATGAAAAAGGCTTCAATTTACGTTGTATAATACCGTAAATATTTATTAGATCATAGTTGATTGATTATAATTGCCTAATATAATTCTAAAGTGATGAAATGTTAGTAAATTACATTTTGCTATCCTAAGGATTCCACATGCATTATATTACTTGACTGGGTTGTGAACGAGAACAACAGCTACACAATTCAATCAAGGTTAAAAAAATCGAGGGCGTCTATAGTCTAGCGGCGGCGTGGGGACGTGGGGACGTGGGGAGCCTGTGCATCGCGTCGGCGAGCGCACTGCAGTAGGAAACTGAATTGTAAGCTACCACCGCAGCCATCACAAACATCAAATAATCATCGTGTCCGTAACAAATCATGATAAGTACAGCGCCAATCATTAGTATTTGCTTTTAAAAATAATCCAGATTGGCGTGCACTCTAATCAGAATCCAATTGGAACGGTCTCGAATTTATTTAAACGCTACAAAAACACGAACATTTGCTCCACATCCACAGGTGCTGACCACAAACGTTATCGCGGTATAAACGGGCGCTCGAATTATTACTACGCACCCAGTCGAGCGCGTTACATTACGTCATCACAATGGCATTATTACCTCCGATATCCACATTAATTCAACCGATACGTCGAGATAAGCACCGTTTGAGAATAATTATATCACTGCACTAACATAAGAGAACGTACCACACGTATCTGCACCACAATCAACTCGACCCTTTTATGGGAATGAGGATCAGCCCTTCCGCCATAGTCCGAGTCCGCGTTTACGTCGCACCCCGCTCACCCGACGACTGACGGCCGCAGCCCGCAACCCCGCGCGACGAACACCGACTCGCTCCGCGACTCGAATATCTCTCACAAAAAATACGCCGTCATCATCGAAATGGCGGCAGCGGATATATTCAGCGCAGGGTGCACAGTGAAATATTGATTTATTGAAATTTATTGATTTCATCTCTCGCTAGGAACATCACCCCCGTCAGGATGCTACGTTGTTACATCGTTTACTATAGTGTTGTGGCTTTAGCAAGTCTATTCTCATTATTTCCTACTATAAATATCAGTATCAAGATATAAGTACCTACCTATCATAAAACTAAACCTTCAATCTGTGGAGGAATATAGAGGCGACGCCGGTACCCCGACAGGTCAAAGCAGCAAAACAAGACCGAATGGTTTTATTATTCATTCATTAGACAAGCCGTACTCAGCAATAATAATAATTTCAACGTACAATTCTCGCTATAAGTAGGTAGTTTTTATTATTCTGGAAAGGTAGAACTAATGCAGCAAGTAGGTACTTCGGAACATACAGGATTACACTATGCAGTGTAAAATCAAGGTAAAATCATTAAGATCTAAACCTTCTCGGATATAGCGTGCATTGTGAAATCAAGGGCAATTTAATAGTTTTCTACAAAGGAAATTTTATTACAATCGATTTGGTAATAATTATGAATCATCATTATCAACCCACCTTTGCATAGATACATTCGAGGGATGAGTTTTCCACGTGAAAAACATCAATCCATTCGTGTTGTCGCCATGTCAGCAGTGTTCTCTGTCTCTGTCCCGCACGGGCGGGGATGGATGGACGCCCTCTACGCGGCGAGCGCCGCCGATGTTGGCCGAATGCCGCCACTTTTCGCAACCGAACCAACCCGAGTCCGCACGGAAAATAGATCGCAGGGCGCACTTGTATTTTTTTAAGTTTCAAATTCACTTGAACAAACACCAATGTTTTTAGATTTTTTTACAATAGGTCCAGGAAATATATCGGTTTGGTTATATTGAGTTATCTACCACTTTATTTATTTTTCGTAGTTTTTGAACAAAAATAGGAAGAATTTCAGGACATGAAAAAAATCCGCGCGCGATGTTACTCGGAAGTATTTTTAATAAAAATGGCCTGCCGCCTCGGCGGGAGGAGTGGCAATGGGCAATGAGGTCGGTACCCTCTCTCTGGCACCCGCGCGCGCCCCTCCCTGCCGCTACACTCCGGCACAGGGTTAGAAAGTTTCAAAAGTGAATCGTGGAAAACACGAACACCGACTCCTGAGTGCAATATACTACCAGCTAGCAAAGGATTACAGGAACGAAGGAATAATGGCCAAGCTGAATTGATTGAAGGAAATGATTGGGTGTAGGATTTACTAGTAATTTATAATGTAGGTATCCCTAAAATATATCCAATAACAAAATTGATAGGTAAATTACTGAAAAGAATCGGAGTAGATAAACCCTGTTAAATATCTAGTTAGTATCCCGTTTCCTGGTTATTGCAATATATTAATGTCGTTATCGACGAAACCCCCTTGATGTGGACAGAGCCGACACCATGAGTTAATACGCCCCGAACTGTTACATAACAATCAATCTACTGTCATATCAAATGACTTAATATCCTATTTCTATGTCAGGCAAATCAACTGGCCTACATCAGGATAGCCAAAAAGTAATGCATTATATGCCATCTCGCGTATCCATCGCTTCCACGTAACGTTGAACATTTTGATTCTATGATTTTTGGCGCCAACCCAGAAACTTTAGTATAAAAATACGAACGCAAGTGGTTTCCTGTGCACCCTTACCGGTGATATATTTTTGTTATGCTCCTATTTGTATGTTTATAGTAACCAGAAAAATATAATTTATATCATTTGCAAATGGATGTGGCTGGTAACATGGTTGATTGTTTCCGTTTCTGCTAATTTATTTTATGATACTTAGCATAAAATATGCGTGAATATTGTCAGTTAAGGGACTAATAAACTAACAATTTCTTTTATTAACAGTACGTATCTTACCTAATAATCAACTGACATACTACCTACTATTGACGGTAGCCATACAAATCAGTGCAGTCGGTCCGTGTGTATTTATTTATGAAGTCCTTTCAGGGGTTTAGGCTTTATTCTAAGCGAAAGCTGTCTAAATCGTATGCTCGCTATGCGTTCGCGATATCGCATGCCTTGATGTGAGCATGAATTAGGAAAAGGGCTTCAGATGGAACAAATCTAGTATACCTCCAGGTCCAGTCGTATCACGGTCAAGCTGAGGGGTCTATCTAGCTCCTATGTTCTGTATCCAGAGTGCTTGGCATTGCGTATATTGATTTTCATAAGCTACTGCCATCCGAAATAATAAACTGAAATCATCAATTTTGAAAATAATTGTTGACATGCTGGTTTATTTGACCAACCATATCTCTCTATTGTGTCTGTTCAGTGTAGCGTTCTCACATTGGTTTACAGGGAGGCTCACATTCAGCAATGGATGTTTACGAGCTGCTCTGATATTATAATTACTCAGTTCAATGACATTTCTGTGTTTTGTGATCATCTCTAAACAATGTCGTTCGTTTACGCAGCAACATGGCACTTTTAGGATTCCGCGTTAACCATCTTTACCAATAAAAATAGTTCTCTTTTAACGATATTATAACACATACATCTTGATTTATATTCTGTACGAGTATAATACAAACAGATTCTTTTTTTTTCTAAAAGTTAAAATGTCGAAACATTTTGTTTTAGTTAGGGTTCTATCTAAAACAAAATGTTTGTGTGGTAACTATGTAGGTACAATTTATAACACACAATTTATATTTGATTTTCGTAAAAACGACGAAAAAATCGTAAATTTTACTCCTGCACACACATATTATGTTATCATATACATCCACAAGAATATTCCTTAAATCGTATTTTAATAACATTTGGATTCACTCGAGAATATAATCAGTACGACTGAATTAGCGCACCTGCCGCTGTAAACTTGGTCGTATCGATTGGCCGGAGCGAGAGCTATAATTCAGCAGTGACCTGACCTAGGTCATCGTGCCCGTGTTAGCTGAAGTCCTTACAGCCAGCTGACCCAGTTTTCAGGCGGCGCGGCTGATGCATAAAAGCTTGCCAACACACTTTCCCCCTAATAACAAACACGCCCTGGAATAAAAGTGCCACGTTTCGCCAGTCAAGCGTTCTCGGGGAAGTCACAAATATTCGTTATGATTAAGACGTATTCACAACTACTTACACTGCTTTTTGATGAGTAACGTAAGCTTTTATGTGCTATATGTAAATGTAGCTATTGTTAATTTATGTACTGCAATGAAGATATACATTTAGATTTTCGCGATAGTTTTCTTGATAAATCGTGACTTTTTTCAATCCGCTAAGGCTAGACACGCATGGATGACCGCAATAGGCCGAGGTTTCATTTCAACTTGGAAAAGCAAATAATTTTGTTTGTCGTTTTTGATAATGCAATATTATACTATACAAAAAAAAAATGCATCAGTTATATTTTTAAGTTACTTATCACTATCACAGTTTTGTTCCTTTTTAACTTTGTACTTACAACCAAATTTAACTTTTGTGTTATTGTGCACTGCAGTAAGAATTACTCGTAGAATAGAGATGATTCTGAGATTTCTCATTTGCGTAAGCAGTCTTTGGACTACGATAGTTCGATATCAATTACAAATACCTGAATGAATTCTGTAAAATCTCACCATGAAAACGTTTTGTATTAAACTCAATTAATGCGCATTTACAGCCACTATTCGGACACCACCGATGACGGTATAATAATATGTTCTATTTCAAAATAATAGTGTCTTTTCTCAAGTTTGGGTGTTCGAGTGTGCAATGATGAAGCAGATTTTGCTGTAACGGCCCACGAAGAACGGTCGGCGTTAACTGTTAAACTACGAGAGTGGTAAAAGCTGCGAACAAAAAGAAATCCTTTGGCTTTCTAACAAAGACGTGTGTGCACATCGTGGACGCCGACAATCTCATTGACTACGGGATGGGATATCGTCTTTCATGAGCTATTCAAATGCATAGAAGCAAGCTTGACAACTATCTATTTCCAGGTAACCTGAATTTCCCCAGTATTTATTGAATTATATCTGTAAATATTTCTACGGAAACGAAGAAGACGTTAAGTTCTAATTTATTTTCAGGAAATTATTTTCTAAACATTTATTGGGATTGGATACAATGACAGAATATTAACTATGCTAAGTAACGTTTTCTCAATTTACACCTTTCAGAAATCAATTAGTTTTCATTAGGTACTAAATCCGAATAAAGTTATTAATTTCCTATAACAAAAGTAGTACTTAAATATGAAAGAAAAGATTGAATTGCTACGCAAGTTCAGCATCGTAGGGTCTAGTCTTCAGTGAACCTTATCTCGGAAACAACGAACTAAAATACACTACATAATATGAACTTTTATAATAGGTACCGAAACTGCATCGTTTGAATTTCCAAGCTGTTTTAAATTGGACCTGTCTCGTCGTTTGATAATGAAACCAATACATTTTTGGTTTCCCAATATTATGATCGTGCATTAGTAAGTAGGTGTAGGTAGAAGGGCCCGTCCTGCTAAAGTCGGTTCGTCTAACGGTCGGGTTTCGGTTCAATGACTCGATTCGGACGCTCAATTTTCGCCGTGTACTGTTAGATATCTCATGGTAGCAACACTGCAGCGACCAAACGAATCTGTCTCGAGGCGGTGATGCGGATGTAGCGTGTCCCCCGCGCTTAAGTTTACACAAGTTTCTTCAAACACTTGTTTGAAAGACACAATTTAGAATCATGATTGGTTCCTATAAAGTATGGAAACTTTTCTTAACGCCACAAATACCTAAATACAGTCTGTTGTAGGTAAAAACAGGTTCGGTGAATTTTCGAGAAAGCTTTTCCGAATTCCAAAAGCTCCAGCAGAGTGAGGCCATGAGTCATGTGTCTTGATTTTTGTGGATAATTGTGTGACATACGAACTTACCTATATAGGTATGTATATACATTTCACGTCTTTAAAATATTTCCACGTGGAATCAAAACGTATATAAATTTACATACTCATTATAAAATTGCCAACTTTTTTGTCATTTTCCTTTTTTTTAAACCCCACTAGAAATACTTGCTAAAGTTAGGTGCGGCCGATAAGAATGGGTAGGTGCCTACTAGGTACTACTAATTCAGTGTTGTTTATTTTCCTGTTGCGAAATAAAATAAAGTCATTCTTAAAATAAAACACAAGTAAGTAAGTAGGTACCTACCTAAGTACTATGTTTTAAAACCGAACTCCTGAGGACATTGTTATAAACCAATTCCCCGATAGAATATTATGGTTGTAGGCTGTTACTCATATTTTGAATCGATGAATTCTTGCCATATGTGTCAACGGCATGAAGCAGGGGAGCGGCTGATTCCTGCCGACCAACTCCCATTTCCGAGAAGGGCTAGCTAGTGGGTGAGACAACAACCATACTTAACCGTCTTATTTCTCATGCAACTTCGACTTCGATTTTCTCTCGAGCTTTGCGTAGAAATTATCTTCTTTGTCATGTCAACGGTTCGTAAACTTTGCAAATTAAAATATTAGTGCCCATTAAGAGATCATTTCACTATCGTAATTATACCGGTACTCTGGATAATTTACGGAACGCGAAACAATAAGTCATAATTATTGTAATGGGTACATTAATATTATATGCCTACCTAAACGATTTCCTGTTTTAATGCGTAATTTGCTAGTGAACATTAAAGTGTCACTTGCATTAGTAAGCCTTAATTTTGCTCAAATTTAATGACCGAATCATGGATACTTGTCGAAGTTATTGCCCAATTTTATCGATTGTAAACATCGTGAATTCCGACATTATCATGATAAGCCATGTCTTCTCACAGTTTATCGGGCCGCAGTCGCACAATCAGGGACACCTGTCGGTGCGCAATGTGACGGTCCGGCTCCAATCTGTTATTCTGTACTTGGCGCATTTCTTATTCGATTCGTCATTTTTTATGCTTTTCATTTCATAGTTACTACGACTACGAGTGTGAGCAAGATGAAATCTTAGTTAAGTCGAATAATCTATTCGAGTGTTTCAAAATAGGCAGGCGGTGCGAAGCATCAACAGCAGCCGTTAGCGAGCGAGGTCCCGTTACTACGCGGCTCATCACTAATTCCATCTCACGAAAGCTCAAATTTTGGCGGTGAATCAATTAACCCTAAATGATATCCGGTACATGCAGCCGCCTTTGCCACGTTTTTGGATGCTTTCAGTAATGGGGTTATGTAGTTGTTTATTCATGTCGTATAAGTGCAGATTATATTTTTCATATACTGGTTGACCAAAACTTCAAATAATAGGAAAATGTTGTTGAGACTTGCTTTAGGGTTAGTTCATTCATAGCAAAATAATTCAGTAGACCGTACCTTACAAGTTAGTGGATACTGTGGTTTTCAGAAGTAGCCTATCTAGCTACCTAGTGGTGGTTATAAAACTTGTCCAATTTTCAACACCTTATCAGCCCGTTCACACGGCGACGATCCATGTTTTTGACGTATCGTCTTTTTTCACGATCCGTCAATTTTTTTGACAGCGGCATTGCTTTTTAATTGAGCATAATTCAATCACACGCATCACGATTCGTGAAAAATGGCGGTCAGGTCTTAAATCACGTAAGGTCTTTTAAAAATCAGGTACGTCAAAAAACTCGCATCGTGATTTTTTGTGACGGATTCGCGGCTGCGCTCGCTCCCGAAAAATCACGGAACTAATGTGAACACCATTTTTTTTTTTTGCCTGATCGTGATAAAACACGATCCCGTATGCAATGTGAACGTCCATCCGTCATGGACTCATGACGTATCGTATTTTATGTCGGATCGTCAATGACGGAAGCCGTGTGATTGTACTGTAAACTGTACCTAGGCATATAGATGATGATCATGCTTCATTAATCATTAAACTTAACCTAAAAATTTGATAAGTACATAGAAACTCGTGATTTGGTACTCCAGTGGCAAAGAACGAGGTAAACATTATTAATATGACTAAACGTCGTAGAAGTGTACAAAAAAAATGTAAGTACTTTATGTGTAGGTTTGTACATGTTCGGAGGATAACGAGGAGAGGTAGGTAATCGGGCGCGTTGAGGTTGGGCGCGCAGCGAGCGTGTCGCGCGGGCGCCGGCCGCGCTGCGCAGTGGTGTGAACGCGGAGGCGCGCGCGCCCGAGTGGTTGAGATTGCGTAAGCGCACGGGGCCGATTTCTAGCGCGGCTCCCACGCGGCAAGGTCAGCGCTTCGGAGGATTGCTCCCACTTGCCGCCGCCATCAATGTAAAAATATTACCGAGCCAACATTTCAATATTGTGCTATGCAAAGTAACCCTTGTTGATTATGACCGCGACCGATGCTCCTTGGTTTACAATAGTCTATGTATAATGAGACCAACAGGCGCAAACTTTTTATTAGTAGATGGCTAGATGATGTAGTGATGTTGCCAGTTAATAGCAAATCACGGAGCTACTATATCAGTGCAAACTTTTGGACCACCACTGGAAGATCCTTATTGCTAGTCTAATATTAGATAATGATAACTAAATAAATAAGTCAGTCATTTCCCGTAATATATTTATTAGGCAGGTAAATTATATGATGAACTCATCATCAGTAATTTTTATAACAGGCACTCATAGCTATCTAAAAACAACACAAACACGATTACCTACTTAATTAAGTAGGTAGGTACGTCTGGAAACTGTAAGTTCCTATATCTCGCTAAACTTGTGCGAGAGTATCCATTTATCTAACCATTGGTTTTCACAATGTTTCATGATGTTGTAAAACCAGACAAGAGCGTCATTTCTCTAAGATTTTATACGACTTTCGCGTACATATGAATTTTCTTAGCGTCATTAAAAGCTCTGTAAGCGTCAGAAATCTTAATTTCTCTTGTAAACACCCGAGTACAGCAAAAGGCGAGCGCGCAATTTGATTTTAGTACGTTTCGGTTTTATCGTCATTTTACGATTCGGCGTTTCGATCAAGAGGCTGATCAATGATCATAGCTGCACGAGGCGACTCACAGATGATCTAAGATTCTAAGCTGTGGTACTCGTAGCTGCTAGTGTGTAGCGTAGGTACGAACATGTAAATACTGATAATCTGCGCCACCACCATCGCAACGTGAGACCTTGAGAGGCGACGACGCCTACCTACCTCATTTGTTATGAGACTTCTCTACCCGTTGCTCAAATTTGCGCATCATTTGTAAAGACTCAACTTGTTTTGTTAATCAAAAACGTAACTGGTACGTGAGTACTTGATGTGAACAATCTTGTTTTTGCAGTGCATGTACCTGTCCATTTGTTCTATACAAGTATAGAACTGACACGAAAAAATAATCAATTGATGACGTGTCTTGTACACGTCATCGATCATACACAGCTCTAAAAATGCTTTCATTAGATGGATCTTGCTTCTCAAAAACCTTTAAAAAATGCAAATTGCTTCGAAACTATCTTTTGCCAAGTTATATTTAGGTACAAAAAATAAAGAACTTTGAATAATTAAACTCAAAGCTACGGCTACTTTAATATTAATACAGAACAATGTAAGATTGATGCTATCTTTGTAATTACTTTTATTTTGATTGTTCTCATCTTAAACTTTAACTCAGAAAATTAAATTCAAAACGAACGCTGGCGAATTGAACCGGGACTGCGTAGCGGTATAAAATGCGTTCACAGAGCCCCAGGCGGCAAAATAAATTAAAAACCATGAGACAGACGAGTAAACGTTAGAAAAAGTACTTAACCAATTTTCTCATCTCCTACATACCGATCTGGTCTAGAAACTTTTAATTATGGTGATCAAACTTTATTTAGCTGACATACATAATCCAGTAGGGAAGGAGACACCTACCGTATCAAGAAACATACTCCATTCTATAGCAGCGAAGTTACTTGCTGATAACTTCGGAAGTTATTCAGAAAACTTTGAAATATGTCATCAAAGATAATCGTTTTTAATCGTCGAAATTCGTTTCTACACTATAGTGATGGCAACGATTCAACATGGTTTCTTCGCTGCTACGCGGCGTCTACGCCATTACGCGGCTATTCTACTCTGCTACACCGCACCTACGCTGCTACGCAGCTTCTACGCCACTGCTACGCGGTTTCTCTGCTGCTACGCCGCGGCTACGCAGCTACGCGGCTTCTAATCTGCTACGCTGCGACTACGCTGATACTTGGCTTTTACGTTTCTACGCTTCATATACGCTTCTACGCTACGTTTACCGCCATGCTCAGGCTTACAATGGCGCTCTGGCCTTTTGTGTGATGAGTGATGACACTGAACATTACAGTCGAAGAAATGGTGGTTAGGTGTTTCTATTGTCTACAATACGATCGGCTATTCATGAATCATACATTTGGTCAAGTATTGGTAGACAGAGACTAAACATATTTTGCTAAAATACCTCTCTCTATTGACGGTATTACTTCTGAAATCTATCCTAGACACAAGTAGAACTTTTTGATAGGCGCCTCGTGCGACATAGTGCAGCGTGCGCGCACGTGAGAATGAGCGGAGTGAACAGTGCAGCGATACTAATCATACGCACGTTAGAAAGAGACGGACAATGTGAAATCAGGGTGGTTCCACATGGGGTCAACGACCCACACGCGACACGCGTATTGGTGATTTTTATAATTTGGATTTTGGGACAAAATTTCCGTCTTCATGCCCAGAAGAGATTCACCTCACAGGTACGACATAAAACTGCTGGCTTAGGCTTATAGGGTTCCTATTATCATCAAAATAGCATAGAAGTTTAACATAAATACTCATTCTTTATCGGTTTTCTTTAGTCTTTAAAATAGTAGGTACCTAGTTCCATTGACCGTTTGCTCTTTATCACTAAGTTTAACAATCTGTTTACTATTAATTGAAAGTACGGTAATCAATTTGCATGTTGGATTTCAAGAGTTATTTAATTAATCACCCGCTAGCTATTTTAATGTAATGATGAAGTTAAGTTACAAGATAAGGAGTAGATATTTATGTTAACTCTTATTACTTTGACTTCTAAATCAGCAGGAAATTGTTCAGTTATAGGTGGACTCGACATTATTGTGTTACAACTTTTTATAGCGAGCTGTGTCTATGTGGAATTGTGGAACGATTTCTGTCGCATGTCTGTGTTCGATACTATTTTTCTCTTACTTTGACAGCTTTTTGTTGTATTGCGTGTCTCCAGTACATGAGCATTGAAAAAATCTGATTCTCAATAGCACAAGCTCGCGGTGTACAAAATGTTCATTGATTTTGAAAGTGATTTCGTAGTGCATTTTGCCCGTGTTATATTTAAAACGTGTTACATTCTTCTTATTTCAATCCAAAGATGCAGTCTTTATTGAATTCCAAAGGAAAGATTTAAATAATTCCTAAAAAAGCGATAGTCTTTCGCCGTTCAAACAAATAACTGTAAAGTCGTCCAAAAATCGAAGCAAACGAGAAGCTTAGTACATATTTAAATAAGTTGCATAACAACGATTCTGTCACCGTACGCGGCGTCGCACCGACATCGACATACAGATCGGTTCGTTGCCATTGTATGATAATTGTGACCTTCGCTTTATGGGCGTGTGTTTATTATCACCCCTAATATTTGAAGAAATATCTATTTGACGATCTAGACTGTCCTCTTTACAATCACGCATGTAATCGTTGCTGAATATGTAAAACGTTCCGTCCCATAAAGTACGGTAAAATCATTCGTATGTCCTATTTGCAAACAATGCGTCTGAATAAGTAAATATATACTTAATTTAGAATCTAATATTGGAATCTAGTCGGCATTGAAAGAAGTGTTGAATGTCCCTCTGTGAAGGGTAGACACCGTAAGGAAAGTAGCGTTGCGCGGAGGCAGGCAAGCGTTGCGCAAGCCTTCTCCACGTGTAAACAGTTGACTCCACGGGCCCACGGCTCGGCTGCGCCTCCACGGCTCGCGGAGTCGCGGGTGAACGAGCCATCCGTGATATATCCCGACCATGTACACTTATATAAAACACGTCATCAAGATTTGTGTGTTAGACAAGTGGGAGCAAAGAACTAAAATACTGAGGGATGGAGATGATAGGGGGAGTTTTACGACCTAATTAGGTACCAACATGATTCTGCGAAGTACCTACCTACCATATTTTTATTTTATTTGATTGGTTACAGTAATTTTTATTCGTCGTTCAGAGACAAGAACCGCGTGGATTTGTTATTTAACATTATCCAACCACATACAGCTAAACCCACTTATGTAAATATTAAGTAATCCGAATGGCTCTAAGTTTACCGAGGTGGCATTTTGACAAGATAAAATGCCCAAAATTCCGTGTTATATTGTATCGCATGACTTGCGTGAATTCCACCTTTCTCTGGTGTCCGCTCGTGGCCCCGATGGCCGCCCGCGGCCGCGGTTTGGGAGTCGCCTTGCGCAAACGCGTCCCACACGTGTGCATCCGAAAGGCGCACTCATCATTCTTTGCACCGTTAGTTTTTCCTACTTCTCAGCAGGTATATTATAGCGATGCGCATATCGTAAAAGTAGGAATGTTTAATTAGAGAAAGGGCTTCGTGGTACTCGGACTGTTCGAGATGATTCGAAGGGAGCTAAAGGCCGCGATGAATGGATCGATGTTATTGATCAGATACTTACATGTCATGAGTGCGTATAGTAGGTTCCTCTACTTACTTTAGCAATAGGTACTCAATAGACTTTGATCGGGGTGACGTCAAGCGATCAACGAAAAGTCCCCCGGAGAGTTGCCCTCGCGACGGCGTTGCAGGCGAATCGGCGGCTGCGCAGGCGGTGATCGAGAGGCCACGGCGGGTGCGCACCGCCCGCCGCGCCCTCTGCGCCTTGAGCGTGCGCCCCGCACCCCCCCGGCCCCGCTCACCACCCCCGCCCCGCCGCGTCGCCTCCCTCACACACGAGCGCGCAGGAAAATTTTATAATAGGTACATACTGTTGATGACACCGTCAACTCATGACAGATGACGTGGACGCGGCCAACGAGAAAATTGTTATTGGTCGTTGCAATAAATCTAGACACTGTGTCTACTTTGTACCATAGCTACAGCTGTTGTAGGTACTATGAGTGTGGTGTTATTTCCTTTTTTTAATATAATATCAGAATAAAAGCATTGGGGAGACTTCCTATCCAATCAGTAGTATCACCCCCAGCCATAGGAAAATCATTATATCCGAAGTATTCTTCAATTGTTTGATATTTTTTATTCTTCCATGTACATTATTTACAAACGAATATTAGATTATATCTTAAAATAAGAATAAAAATGTGTACAAGTATCAAATGGGAAAATAATCAAAGAATCCGAAGTAGATAGTTATATTTAGCTACATTTTTAGCTACCTCACCTACCTACGAAATCAAGTGTTTGTTGTTTCTAATAATAAGCATACGTGGATTTGTAAATCTAGACGTAAAGTTACCTACCCATGCTACAATCGTTCATATAAACTTTACTACTCCTATCACTACCTATGTAATAAAATTTAAATTTAAATGTACGTAAATCTTGCTTTCTCGCCTTTAGTAGCCGCAGAGACACTGCAAGCTGCAGCTGGAAAATTTACAGTTACCTACAAAGGGAAGGTACATACATAAAACAACATCTCGGAAAAAATATTTAAGAAATGAATTCACGTTACTCAGCGATTTCCGTGTATTATTATTACCTTACATGAATTAACATTTTCTTCTTAGTCAATTACCTATGTGATCATCAGGCGTAAATTATAAAACCTCAAGTGGTTCAGAAATAAATACAAAGAGCGACAATTTTCAAGTATGTACCATCATCAAATGGTGGACTCCGTGCTTGCGTCGTAGCGTCCCTCACGTGGGCACAGCGAGTGTGCGATTCATTAAAGATGGCGCCATCGTTTGAACCAATGTTGGGGCCAATCGTTTGGCATTAGAGCTCAGAAATCGTAGAACAAAGATCACGCAGGACGCGAGGGGCGAGCCGGCGAGCGTGTCCTACAATAGTCAGAAGGTCATGGCAGGGTCTGCGCCACTGCTCGCTCGCCACGATAAGCGCTCGTCCACTCTACTAACCTCATGAAGCGAGATACTTGTACCTGAGTCAAAAGGCACGTTAACTACTTATGTAAAACATACATATTATCAACTATTATATTGTATTGTTTAACTCTTATGCCATATTACAGCGTTGTAATATGGCCAGTTTAGGTGGGGACTTAGAGGTTTCATCGATGTTCCAATCAAAACTTTAACAAGAGCTGCTTGTTATTATTTACTCTACACAGGAGTTTTTGTCAATTTCTGCCCAGAGTACTTACTTAAGTTTTATTATGACGCATTTTATTTTTCCGCTGGACCGTACGTAACAGGATATCTACTCGATTTTTTTTCAAGCAACGTTCAAATGGTAATGACGTCATTCTATATTTCGCTTAAGCACTCATTTCCCGGGTAACAGCATCTTATAAAAACCAGAAAATCCTCACGAATTTTCCTCGATAGGTACCTGAAACTATAACCGGAAATGAACATTTACGGTAGAAAGATTACGATTGGGGTCAGTCACGCTGCGACGCGACGTCAGGGGACGGGCGAGGGTACGTTTGATTGTGATGCAAATTCCCTGCTTCCGGCGAGGGGGGCTCGCAACAGGTGGGGGTCGAACCTACCGACAGTGCGCAATCACTGCTGATCAAGTCTAGATGCTCTCATAACGTAAAGTACTTACTAAGGAAGAAACCACAGAAATCAATTCGTAGGGTTGCGTGGCAGTTTACGAATAGCGTAACTGACTTTCATTTTATGCTAAACACAGCAAAATGCATATTAAATAACTCCAATGACATTTGGGAATATCCTACTAAACCAAGTGAAAATTATCGTTTACAGGAAAAGTTCTGTAAATTGGAAAATTCAACACTCATCTCGGTAATTTTTTAGTTTTTATAATTTCGATATTGGACCTAGCGCACTTATCTAATCTAATCTAGTACTAGTATAAGGATCGTAGCAGGTGGAGTTATGTAGTTTCTGCCTTCCCACCTGGGGAAAAAGGCGTGAATTTTAGCAACAAGCTCAGTTTCAATCATCTATACAATTATTTAAGTAACTATCTTCACTTGTTTTCTGAATCATCGAGGACAATACAACAACAAGTATAATTGAATAGTCAAACGAAACTTACCTGTAAGTGAAGTTCGACGGTAATTATGCATGTTGGTGTGTTATCCGAAGATGATTAGTCCCGCCCGACCCAGACTTGCCATACTATATAGTTATATGAGCATGGGCCCTATGTTGTAAAACCAATAAATCGGTATGAACTTAATGAAGATAGTTTACAGAAGCAGTTGGCAACACGGTAAGGTTGCGTTCGGAAATAAGTTTCTTTTTTCTTTTGACTTTTCGCAGACTAAAGCCGAGACTATACTATACTAGGCTAACCTAAAACAAAGAGTCAGCTGTAATTTATTACAATAATTGAACTTGTAGCATGACGAATAGTATTTAATTTAATAAAATATTCTTCTGCGGCGTAAAATTACGTCTGTAACCGTAAAAGTGTTCAACTAGGTATTACCTCGGTTTTTAGTAGGTATATTACCATAAATCAAATAATAAATCCCTAACAAAAACTTTTTTGTAAAAAAATAACCGACTCTCAAAAAAAAAAAATCTTTACTTTTATTTACTTTTTTATGAGGTAAGTAACAAATACAAAAAAAAAATACAACCGCATTGAGAACATCCTCCTTTTCTGAAGCAACATCATTTTGCCTAGCCTTTTTCCAACTATGTTGGAGTCTGCTTCCAGTCTAACCGTAAGCAGCTGTACACCTCTATTTTACATTGAGCAACTGCCTATCAGTCAGATCTCCCATGCAGTAACTCGGTAATAATACGACACCCCTTGGTTGTCAGATTTGCGAACCACTGACTACCTGTAACGAGTGTCAAAGATCTACAAATGACGGCCGGGACCAACGGCACAACGCGCTTTCCAAGGCCCGGAGGAGTGTCGATTTGTTACGAATGGTCACCCATCTATGGACCGACCTCGGTAAGCACAGATTAACCTTCGTGTGACTGTTATTAGACGTATTATTAGGCTGTTAAGAAAGGAAATAAAACGTTCAGGTACTCTTTAAAATGAAGATTTGTTTATTGAATTACATAATGTTAGCTTGTCTGCTTTCAGTACTGGACATAAATTGAGAAAATTGTATTGCATTACTGTTTCCTTATCTGAGTTGCGAGCATAATTCTCGATAATGGAAATAGAGTCACTATGTAGGCAATTACTTTCTTGCTGTTCGGTGACAAACGTGAGAAACTGTTGTTTCTTATTTATTATTATGTAAGTGACCGCTGATGTAAATAGAACCAAGTAAGTAGGTACACTAGTGGTCAGCAGTTATGCCCGAACTCAATTTCAGCTATAATCGAAATGAGATGTGTTGCCCTGAAATTAAACCTTAGATTTCATTTCAGTCGGTACTTGGAACACTGAGGACAGACCAGTTTATTAATTTGTGTTTATAATGAAAATCCTTTGCCATTCCATCTTTTTCTCAAAACAGTTAAAGAATATCTGCAAGTGGCTTGAAAGACACTTTTCATTCGTTCGTTGAGCAAGAAAATAAGTGGCGCCGGGGACAAGGATATTTTAAGCTGCGATTTACGCGACCGGAACTCTAGATTTTAATAAATACTGTAGGAATGAGGGACGTTACAGATCGTCGGCCAACCGTGCGCATACGCAGGGGGCGGCCACCCCGGCCGCGCGGTCGTTCACCCGCGTCCCCCTCCCGCGCCCTCAATCACAGCCCTTTGTGAGACTCGCTGAGGGCTACTCGTTGAGGGCAAGGACTCCATTTCTTTGTTTTGAAATGCCTTCTAAGTTTAAGAGGGCTCGCTCGCAGGTAGGTATGTACAAGCTTACTGACTCGGACACAATTTATTTTTAACGAAGAAATGAGGTTTGGTGAACTTTGGTGCTTAGCAAAGTTTGGGTCAATGACATTGAAAATCCCTTATCATCTCATCCCTTATTAGTCCCCTGTATCTAATATCTTTATTTAGTTTTCAATTCGGTATCAGGATTTAGTTAATAACCCAGAATAAATTAAGGATTTATTTATGGTGCGTAAAGGTTATCAGAAAAAAGTCAACCTTACTATTTATACAATTTTTTGTAAATCAGAAAAGATCATGTACATAGATATTAGAAATCCATTTTAATAAAGGTTTAACTGGTAAAATATCGTAAACTATCTACATTTCAATGTCCCGAATAGGTTTGTCCCCAAAGCATGCTAATTTCAAAGCATGTTTTTAAATATCAAAGCAGGCTGTAAAATTAACCTAGTTGAAAGTCATTGAAAATACATTTTAACATGAATTATGTCGTAAAGTTGTTCATTTATATTAGTCATAATTTAAAATAGTAATCTCGGTGTACGTGATAGAAAATGAGGTCTGAATATTAAACAGAACGCCTCAAGCACCCTTTGAGTTAAAAAACTTGTTCGAGAAATAATTAAAAACGTTTAGATGCTTATAATTTTTCAAATAAGAATGCAGCAATTAATTAAAACAGTTTTTCAAATCGACTTCGAACATCGTTGATAATAAAATAGAAGGTTGACTGTAAAAATGCCTATGGATTTCAGTCCATCTCTATTTGTGTGCTAAATACATTTAAATAAGATTTTACCAAACCTTTGGACCTGGCTGGAGGACTTACACTCAAGGCACACAACACAAAATAGTCCGGTTAAGCAGAAAACAAGACAACCTCCGAGGTTGACCTGCAAGATGCCGATTCACAATAAAAACCAAACCTTTGACAACTTCAAATTAACCGTGGTGTTTTTAACTACGAGATACTTATAAAAGTTAGCATACCCACACGTGGTTTCGTCCTGCTCGATATAACGACAACAATTGCTCAAATTACGCCCATTTCCTTAATTAAATCATGGAGCCATGCACCCTTCGCTTCCCTTAAAATGATTCCTGTGAGGGTACCAGAGCGTATGGAGAGAGTCATTCTCCCATGGAGGCACCCTCCGATATTATACATGTTAAACGTTGTAACCGCATGCTTCGGAACGACAAGGGCATCGGTATGTAAATTGGGGAGAGTATTTGATATTGAAAGGTATATTAATGAAGAAAATTGAGCGAACGGCAATTTTCGCTGTCTGTAAGAAAGACCTTATTAGAAAATCTCAACATTAATCGAAAACCTATTTTCTAATGTAGTCTCAATTTATGCCTTAACAAACGATATATTCAATACCGCGCCGGTGGTATATAGTGTTTATTTCAAGAAAACTAATTCAGTAAAACGACGGTCCTAAAAACAACGAGCTCTCCCCAACGAAATCACTTAATCCAGACCAAAAGTACTTAAATACTAATAGACGGACAAAAAATAAAAATGCACCCTTCGACCGAATCGTCGTCGGGTAGATGGACAAATAATAAAAAACAAGGTAGACTCACCCCACCCGCATGCCGGGGACGCTGCACCCACTCCATCTCGTGTCAAATTGAACTGAATCTACTGCATTACAATCCTCACACTTATCAGCACTGTATCCCCCACACGAGCAACAATCAACCTTATAGTAACTTCAATAATGTCGGTATTAAATAAGTGAAAACGTGAAAATATGTTTATGCGAGGGTGAACCATGAGGGTAGTTTGTTTCAATCAATGGTTTTATTATTTCAATCGTAACAATTTAAAACAGGCAGTCGCCGAAGCGGAAAATTGGTTTTGTCTATTTAATTAATCTGGCTTCACATGCTTTTTGTGTCGGAATTAGAAAAATATACTATGAAAACTAATAATAATATAATAATAATATTTTATATAGGAAATATTAGTTTTCATAGTATAGAAATAGAAAATCAATCGATGCAATATCTTTTCTAAATGAAAAGTAAGTAAGTACCTAGTACAAATAACGTTGAATTTATTAGGGTAGATTGAGTCATTTGTAAACCTTATGTATGCTGCATTTTCCATCAGGTTACTAAACTAAGCTTTAAAAAAAACAAAAGAACTAAGTACTAAATTTGAAAATTAAAAATAAGTTTTAACAATTTTCAACACAAGAAAAGTGGAAAACAACCTAGGTAAGTATAAGAAAGTATGTATGAAATACGATTGCGTTGGTTTCATCATATTATTTTATTTTGTTTGTTAGTATGAATGACAGATTTTACTTAAATAGTGGATGTCAATTTATTTTACATCCATCTTTGCCTCAGAACTTGCGGAACAAATATTCGATTTCAATACGAATGATCGTTTCGCCACTCTTTACTCTGAAATCGAATTGTGAAAAAATGTATAGTTAGTTAATCTTCGTTGCAGTTACGGCTCGTTTTAGGATCCATTTAAAATACTTAAGTATTTTTAGAGCTCTTTAGCTCGTCTAGCAAATAAAAGTATCAAAAATAAAAAATACAATACCTACTACACGATTTTGACAAATCGTGCAACAGACATAAAATAAATATGAAGTTGCTAAGAAGGTACCTATAATTATATGTAGGTGTTATAATTTTGCTGCCAACTTTTTATTTGAAATTAGAATAACATCAAATTTAACCACAGTTCGCCATCAGACTAAACCTTGTCCACTACATTACAAATTTTATCGGGGTTTGCTACAGAACAGAACCTAGTTTGAAAACTTTGAATGATTGCAGTTGGCAGAGATCTCTAGTTTGTTTGGCAATGGCTCCAGTTCCGCCTAAGTTATTAAAACATCCACGAAGGGAAGCTATATACAATAGCGAAGGCTCGGCATTATTGTTTAAACTTTTAAAGACTCCCTATTATTGGTATATCTACGTCGTACGTACGTAGACTAAAATTAACTGAAATTCAGGCATTATAAAAGTGCCTGATTTTTATTTTATTTTAGTCCAAAAGTTTCTACAGTATTTTAAAAAGTAACTCGTACCTATTACTGTTTATTTGATGCATCCAAAAAGCCTACGCGTAGATAGTGACCCATTTTCCGCAGCGGCTTTTCATCCACTTCAGGCTCGTAAACCTCCCTTTCATTACACAGCGCGCGATACGAGCCTGATTGTTTATCGCTATTAATATTAAAATAAAACAAACACTCCCCCGCGGGGGCCGGTTTAATAATCTGTGGCTGGAGCCCCTCGGCCCTCGCCACTTATCGCAGGGGCTCCGTGTCAAACGACAAGTGCTCGTGGTTTCCTCACTTTACCAGTACTCTATAGTTTGCTGGATATGACATATGAAATTAGCGACCAAAACACATCTATTAAATATGAAACACCCCAAAACTATCCAATTTGAAAGCACTGCGACATTTGACAGGAAATAATGTTGAATTATTTATGAAAATCGGAATTTTCGTAGAGGTTTCCATTGCATAATTTTTCGTAGCATTTCCACAACAAACTTACCTATGTTTTTCTTGCAAAATGGTAAAGCCCTAGCCCTAAAAAGAAATATAATAACATTGGCCCTAATATTTGCCACCTGACTATATGGTCTGGTGGCAAATATTTCTTTTTAGACCGATGTCTTCTTGCGTAATTATTATTAACCCTAAACAAAATTAGAGCAACACATCATTTAACTTACCAATAGCACAATTTTGTAATGTTGGAAAAGCTGTTTAAGTTTCCATTTTAAATATAATTGAAAACCTAACGGATCATGCCTTTTCCAGTGTAGCTCGTTCTTGTAATGTGGTTTCCCGCGAGTTTGGTCACGACATGTCACGTGAGATCCACTGGCATGGGGAGTGCGTTCATTCATAACTTTTATTTGCTCTAATGCCCGACATAACAATGAAACTAATTCTAAACATTGGTTAAATACTGCTGAATAAATCATGAACTCTGTGCAGGAAATATAAATTACCTTTTTGTGCGACGGACATTTTTACGTGGCAACGGGCACAAATCTGGTATGTTATCGTGTTAAGCTACTTCCTGCTGGACTTCAACTAGCTCACCGTAATTATAATTTTAAGCGGATCTGTCATACATACGTAAATTAGTTACAGTTTCGTTAAAACACCCGCTACCGGTATCAGGTGCCTATGTAACTCTCTTGACTTATTGGATCGGACCAAACAGATTCCATCCTTGCAACAATTCGCTAAGTACATTTTTTACATAAATTTGCTCGCAGCAACACCTGAAGTCAAGTGGATTGGAGGAAATTATTTATTTTTCAGGTGCCTTAGACGAGGTACCTACCTCCTCAAAGGCACCTGAAAAATAAATAATTTTGTTAACCTAACATATACATAATTATATCAACTTATGACTCCCATTAGCTCCGTCTTTATCGTGGCTCACCCAGAAATGAATACAAATCGTTTCTCAAAGGACACATCCGATCAATTTACAACTATTTATATCCTGCAGCTGCAGACAATTTGATAGAAATTTAAATCTAACGATCTTCGGAAAGGACAGATGGCTAGGAGGTAGGCGATTTCATCAACTAAATACAATATTTATCCAACCAATTAAAGCATTGCCCACCAAAACACAGACACTGACAACGGGCTAAGGCCGCGAAAAATACCACCCTCGAAACTCATCTTTACATTTCTAAGAAACAAAGTAGCAAAGACAAAAAGTTTAAAAGGCATGGATAATCATGAAAACTCTCCCACGAGATGAAGTCGCGCCTGTCCCTCCCAGGGAAGGGTACGTAAAACATTCCTGGGAGCGGCGGGAGGTGGCCCACTTTTGTACTTTTTGCCGCCGTCCAGAGGGGGATGACCGGCTCACTTTTTTGTTCTACTTTTATTACTCTTATTTCGGACTTCGGTGGAACGCTGGTCAGTCCCAGGCGGCGGCGCAATAGCTTATTATGTTCATTTGTTTTTGTTGCAACTTGCAACTGAACAGCCTCAGTTTTTAGTCGCTATTTCTAACGTCATAACGATAAGTAAATCGGTAGTTATTTTAATACAGATGCACTCAAAATAAACAACTACACCTAATATTAAAACCATTTAATTTGAATGTCAGAAAACTTCATGTTTTACCGTAGATGTGCCACACACATTCATACCAAAGACATGGAAAACCGGAAAGAAGGATGACAAACGTTACGGTAACATCCGTGCAGTTTCCGGACCTGAACCCTTATTGATTTAACTCCAGACAAATAGCGCGCAGTATAGCAGTGTTGTTCCCCAACAATTAGCCGGCGGTGCATGATGCGGGCTCTATCGACACATTGGCGCGGGGGGGTGGGTGGGCGAATGCGGCCCACCCCCGGCCAGGACTCCAGCTAGTTATCTGCGTCGATCGATAATAGCCATGGAAAACTACCTACATGAAAATCCATACCTAGATATAGCACCTATGTAGGTGGTAGGTGCTAACGGAAATGTGGGAATAACGTTGCAGATTTTTTGTTGCATGTTATGAATACATTTGTCAGTAGCTGCATGCGTATAGAACACATTTTAATTCTTCTCACTATGGCGAAAAGACGAGTTTTTGTAACTAAAGCCAAACCAAAATTCTTCGTTATAGAAAAACTTTGTGAAAATCTGTTTCGTTACAAATAGCTCCCAATCTTATCTTACTTCTTCTTTACTGTTAAAGATGCGAAAGTTTGTGAGGATGGATGGATAAATTAATGGATGGGTGTTAGTTACTCTTTCACACAAAAACTATTGAACGAACGAACAGATAGTTTAAAACCTAGATTAACACAGGATACCTTTATGTCGGTAGTTCGACCATTATTCCCCTGGGACCATTACCGATCTCCACGCGGGCGAAGCCGCGGGCATAAGCTAGTTCCTTAATACAGAAAGAAGCTTAATCGAGAGCTGGGAAACTGATCAGCTATTCCTTCCTAGTCAGTGTAAAACAGTTACGAATAGGTATTATCCAATTAGAACGAGTGGTTAGCCCGTCAAACTCGGGAATAGGGAATTAGTCTGCGAATTCAATCATGGGAATTATTTATAGATGAATGAACAATGTATGCGGCTGCATTTATAGATGTGGGCGTGGGTCGGTCCTATAATCTACCCTCTCAGCACTACGTACATATTATGCAGACTGCGGAAGTATTATCTATGTAAAAAACTAGAAACTAGGTTACAGAACTTTTGGGTAAGGGTCTAACACCAAATTTTGATCACATGTCAATGCAACTTTTTCGCAGCTCCTACGTAGGTACGATCCTGCACAGCTAACGACAGATAGAAAAGAGTTGCCGAAGGTCTTAAGTAGTCTGGAATGGTTATGAGATAAACAAATGGTAAAAAGAATACTATATATGAGAAAGAAAATAAATGTAATGATTTGATGCTTAGTTAATAGGTAAGAATAAATGCTCGACGTATATCGTCTACGAAGTTTAAACAATCAAATAGGAAAACTTCGTTGTTTTAGAAACTGTAAAGGTATAAACTGTTTAATTTCTCACTGCTTGATGAAAACTGAAAATGCTATCATTTCTATCATCAAATAGGACAGCTCTAGAAATGCCTCGTAGAACGCTACAATGAAATACCGTAAGAAGAAATGTCTGTTTGTCACCATAGTCACCTTTATAATAAAAAAAAGCTCATGAAAGTATGTTGGGTAAGCACTGTATCATATTTCAGTAGGTACGTAGTTAGTTTATTTATTGACGAAGATACAAATTCGTAATAGGAAGATATTGTATTTGAAACGTTTCTTTTGACCGCTTTTAGCTACAATAAAATTATCAAGATTATTTAAAAAAAAAAGGTATGTGGGTTTCTGTTTTTTTTTATGCTCAATCCTAAATGCATTGGAAATAAACTGCCTTAGGTACCTTCTACGGCCCTTGCCTTATGGTTTGTCAAAATTGTAGAAAGTAGGCAAACGTTACGTTACGAGGGCCTATAAATAATTTTGTGTATTAACATAATAACATATTCTAGTGGCTTGTTCTCATCGACACGATCCCGTTCGTAAGGGCCTCACCCAGCACTCGGACTCCTCATTAACCTCAATGTTCTACCACCGGCGCTATGGATCCAATCAATATTGCAATAACATTAATGGTGATATCTTTCGATATCCAGTTGAGTATTTGCAGCTTAGTTACTTAAGCTTTAATCTGTTCTGTTCCTCAATTGGCCGCATATAATATTTCTATAACCTAACGAATATAAAAAAACCCTAATAGAAAGAAATATTAAGTTACTTTTCGATTTTCGGGCATAGCAGTCCCGACACCTCAATCAGTATCAAAACTTGAAATGATTTGTTAAAACCTGATGAAAATAATTAAAAATTAGTAGGTAATGGCTTGCATAGACAGCATCGTAAGCGGTCACTAGCCCCTCCACAAAAGAACAGTGATAAGTGTGTAACGTTTCGGAGATGGTCATTTTGAAAGGTTGTGTCAGCTATAGGTGGGTGACGGTGGCGCGGCGCGGGCGCACACCTGTGCCGCTGAGCCGCGGACATTCTAGCCGCAGCAATAGCCGAACTTATCGCCATGCGCTGACGCAACCCAAACAGGATCCACCTCCCAACAAAAAGTTCCACGGCCACTATTTCGAAACTCGTGCGCACCTAAATAGAGAAAGGCATCTATGTGCTTGTACATCATTTGTAGAGCCGCTAGTCGCAACCCACGGGGTACGGGGTGAATGCCCTTAACGTCCTCCGTCCTCCTCGAGCATAGCGCCCTCTCGTTCTGGCGTGCGAGAGTCCCTCTTCTTTCGACTTTGAAAAGAGGGCACGATGGTGTGGCCGCTGTGCGATTTGGAACTGATGGTCGTTGACTTTAGAGTCGTCATTGGTACGTCGGGTTGGGTCTGTGTACAGTTAAGGGTGTGTGCGCACGCGCATTGCGTTTGTATTCAAATGAGGACAGTGCGTTCCGCGCCGGAGAGCACTATGATTGTACTTTTTTAGTCCGTGAGCCGTAATCAGCTACAAGGAAATGGGCATCCTTAGGGGTGGCGCGCCGCTCGCCGCTCGCCGCTCGCTTCTATTGAGGACACGATCTTGTTAATGCGCGACAATTAGCTGCTCTGAGAACACTGAGAACAGACACAATTTGTGTTAATGGCCGGGTGGTCGAGCACTACTCACTATTAATACATCGATAGATATGCGTAGATATCCCATATTGTGACAATATGTCAAACGCTTTTTTCACACAGACACTGTTTAAATCCAATTAATTATTTATCATACGATATCTATTATGGAATTAGACTTTCACATAAAAATACACACCAAGCAAGATTTTGAAGTAAACCTGTTTTTCTTTGATTTAAAAAATAAACAATATTCTCGCAATAGCTGCCAGCCATCGAACAATTTACAACTAACTATAGATATTGAGGAAAAAATGAGGTTATGGGTCATTTTTTTCTGCGTTAATCAGTCATCATGGCTATTATCGCGATGGTCGGCTCAGCGGATATTATGGAAGTACAAAATCAGCTAATCGTTTTCTATTTTTATTATAATTTTATCTTGCAACTAAATGTTTTATCTACACTCAAAATGTAACCGAAAACTATGTCCATCGTCAGTTTTGCAATTAGGTACCTAATTAAAAAATCAGTTATCTAAAACTTGAGTGGTTGTAAAAAGCGTAAGTTATCACGACTGTTATATACGTGATTGTATATAGCATAAATAAATCTGTCTTTATCTCCTTAATACGTAAAATGACCTTCGAACGAGAAGATAAAAAAAAACTATGTGTTAACTTGTTCTAAGGATTTATATCGTAATATCAGTTTTTCTGTTTTTATGTAGACTTTTAAACAAACCACAGGTTCGTGTGTATTAAGATAATTTATGTTTAATTAAATACTTATTGGTACACGAACGCGTTATGTAATCAACTCCCAAAATATACAAACTATGTAAGTACCTAAATTTACGAAAATATCAAATCATCAATGCTGCGTAATACAGAAGAATTTAAAATCAGCAATCACTGTAAATTTCTTCCCCTGCGACCAGCGGAACTGCGCTATGACTCCGCATTTGCAAAGGGACAATTATGTTCAGGAAATAATAAGCGAACCTTGCGTTGATGAAGACGTAATTAGTATGATAAAGATGGCTACTCGGCTAGTGAACACAGGTAGCGATCGTCAGTAATACCTAGTCACCGGAGAGGTGGCGTGGGCGGCTTCGGCCTTCACGTATCCTGCGAACTCTGATGTTTTCCAACTGCCCGCAGTGCCAACACAATCGGCACTGTGTTTAAATATGCGAATATTACTCGACGACGACAAATCTACACAGTTAGATACACGATTTGGGAGTTTTTTTATTACCTGAACTGCGAATAGGTATGAAAATAAATACACGTGCTACGAATTTCGTATCTTTGTGTACTTAAGAGGTGAACAGAGCATAGGTACCTACTTCAGTCTTAATTGCTCTCTTTTTAAGATCCTTTTTTGGCGTATTAGTTACTAGGATTTTCTTACTACGCCGCGCGCCGTGCCGCTCACCCATGGCTGCATTTTCTTTGTTTTTCTCGACGTGAAAGGGCAATTTTTCGTTTTACCCTAAAATAGGAGTTTCTGTAGAACAAACTTTTTAATAGATGATTAGTGATTTCTGTGCTTCTTGTTTTACAAACATCTCAATCGTCATCTACGAAAATTTGGACGTCTCCGCTAATGCGTCGGCAAACTTACCGAAGCCGAAGTTTTGAGGTGGATTTACACAACTTTTATGTATTCTTTTGTGTGTGTCTATTCTTACGCCTACGATCTCATATAATTTATTTTATTCATGTTCTTAACTTCATTCATAGAAGGCTTGAGTGCTGTCTCATTTGAATCTTTTAGAATTCTTTGTAAACTCAGGATTATTTAACGTTATAAATATCTTGTGAAAACATCCAAGCGTATTTTACGCATTATGATTTTTTTCCCATTTCAATCTCTGCGAACAACTGCATGAGCATGAGGATATCTACTCGTTTTTCAATGTAGGGTCGTTTTACTATACAGAGGTAAGTACACAGAATAATGTACCTACAAGTCGGTCGAGTAGTAATGATTGATATCTCGCGATAATCGCTGCAGCGCCTACCCGCGCTCGCGCTAGGAATCTGTAGCCTCGATGATCTCGCTCATTCACGACCTTGGCAAAACGGGTATTGTCACAATAACATAGAATATCAACTGTTTTAATATTTAAGAATTGCTAATTAAACAAAAACATTTTTATTTCATCGATTGACGTTATCCTTGCCATTTATCAAATTTTACAAAGTTCATGTCGAGGTTATCGACAGTTTACAAATAATTCTGAGTACGGACCACCCCTAACTTGACTCGACCTGGGAGATGTTTAACTCTTCGACCGGAGGCCACATCACCCCTGTGATATGGTTCATGGGGCAAACACCACCATCGGTGAAGTGTGAGAGAATGACGGAACCCCTTCTTTACTGAACCCTCCGTGATTAGCAGGCGTGACGACTATGTTTACGTGACGAGTTGAAAAAGCAGGTCTTCGTCGATTCCGAAAGTCTTCATAACATGAAAGAGGAATATGTGCGTGCATGCAGCATGCTTAATTTACAATAAAATTGCCCTTACGATGATGCCATATCGTGTTATCCGTTGAAGCAAACTTTATCGCTCGTTTAGAAGTGCCATTTAAATATTAAATGACTAAATTAATATAAAGCTCCGCCATATTCATCTACGATTGTTGCAGAAATGGTCGGTACACGTCGAAGGTTCTATAAACACGGTGTGACACGCGGTGCGCGTGCATGCGCAGTGCGTGAGAGTGCCGCGACAGCAGGCCGTGGCCCTGAGGACGGGCACGCCTCCGTCACAGCAACGATTTGATTATAATGACGATTGTGGAAAATAGCCGTGTATTAAGTACATGCCAATAGGACCTACCTTTGTTATTGTTAATATCCTGAAATATTTAAAATAAAATATGTTTGTTGATTGAATAATAGTTCTAGCCCTAAGCATGTAGGTAACAGCGGCATCGGACCCTGACGGCGCCGCACAGAGGTCAATTTCAAGTAATTAGCGGTACGGAAATTATAATTCTCAAGTTGAGGGAAGATTTAAAAAATGACTTTAATCTGTTTAGTACTATACTACACAACATATTGACAAAAAAGTCATTAAGTTAGTGAGTTATTGTATATCCAAGCAAAGCTAGCTCGCAAGCGAATTAGATAAGTCTCTTCGTTTTTATTGTGATATCTGCGTAAAGTTAGTTAAGTAGTGCATAATAGTTATAGATTTGTTGGATTTGAAAAAAATGGTGCATATTAATTAAGGAATTTATAATCATATCGTGATTTTTTTTGATAAATATTTCAAACTTGTTTTGTAAAATAATTATTTATTATGACATTAAATTTTCAATTACATTTTTGCCTTTCAAAGCGCATACGTTTCAAGAAACATGTTAGAACATAACATTTTTAATGATAACAGGTGGAGTCAACATTCTTCTATTAGATTTGATTCGATTTTTCGCCGCATACTACCGCTCCCTGAACATTTTATTTAAATTTTCAGGGAACGGCACTAATTTAACAAATCGTGATCTATTCAATCATCTCTTGAAAAGTCCCCCAATTAAACCTACAACTAAAATAATAATCAAAGGACTAGCTATTTATTTATTTATTTAACAATTTATGTACACACTAAATACAGAAATCAAGAAAGGAACAGAAAAGAGAGTACAAAGGTAATGCTTATTTCTAATGAAATCTCTTCCAGCATACCTGCGAAAGGAGATACTAAAAAAAGAGATGTAGACAAAGTGTATGTATTTAATTGTTTTAAAAGTGATTGGCACCACTATTTTGATTTTACTAATTTGACTAATTTGCCTTAATATTAAATAAAACAATACAAAAACGTTACATTTGCAAAGCATCTTCAACACAGTTTAATAAACTTGTTAACTCTGAACCTATACCATATGATCCATATACGTTCGATTTTGGTATTTCTTCATGATATGTATCATGAAGAAATATCTTATAAATTCCCAGTGAAATCACGGCAAATTCGAGGTGAAACATACAAAAAAATAGTAGCTGAAAAAAAGTTATATTCAGAAGGCATTACGAAAGGAACTTGGTTTACTTTTAGATATCCCAAAGCAAGGATTTGATAATACCAATGATGGCAACACAGCCAAGGTTTTTTTTTTAATAATCCATCAGTGTCCCACAGTATTACTGGAATAAGTCAAGATTTGATTGTTAGGTTTGGCATAATATGGAAAACTTTAAATTCTGGTTACAAAATTATTAGTACTTTATTTGTTATCTATGCTAAAGCAACAGCAAAAATTTATGTTGAATTATACGACTGGTAACCCTATGCCACCTACAGTGCACAAGGTCTTAATGCACGGCAAAGAAAACATTGAGATTTTTTTATTGCCTATTGGTCAGTTAGGAGAGGAGGGTACACCGGAGTGTTGTCATAAAGACGTAAGTTATTATAGAGAACACAACACCCGCAAAATTTCACGGAAAAATACAAGCGAAGACCTATTTAAAATTTTGCTTGTATCATCGGACTCTCACAGCCTCGGAGCCGGACAGCACCAACGATCAGTAGTCCTCCTTAGCCCTGGATCGAAGAATTTGGAAGTCATGGGGAGAGGCCTTTCCCCAACAGTGGGATGATACAGGCTAACAGTAACAGTAACATCGGACCCTCGTATATCGAATTTAAGGCCAATAACATAAAAAAGAAGAAGTTAAATACCACAGGAAGTTCTCAATTTATAACAAGAACCTAACATAATCAATGATGATGATTTATTAAATATTATTATGTATTTTCACATATTTAAATAAATTAACAAATTTTTAATTATAAACACTAAATATAATTAACTTAGACCTGATATTTTCATTAATGTATTAACGTCCCCCTAAATTATAAAAATTGACCACTGTGCCGCCTTGCAGGGATTACACGCCTCCGTCACACTTCCGATTTGACTTGAAGCCGTTTGTGGAAAATGGCGTTGAATTTGAAAAAAACATGCTATCATTTTAGCCTTCAGAGTGAAATCTCGTAGAGACACACGGAACAAATTGCTTAATTATATTTCAAGGATGTTTCAGAGCTCTTAAATCTTAACGGAAACCTTGTCTAAAGTCACAAAGCCACGACATTATAATATTTTTCCATAAGTTACGCAGTTTTACATGAGTTACGCAGCCATAGCTGGGAAAATATTCTACTGTTGATGATTAAGAATATTATTCACAGATTACCCCTTTCTAAAAGGCGGAGATACCGTTTGAAGTTTATTTATAGCACAATGCTAAAGAATCGATTAATAAACTTGTGTACATCCCGTTTTGCGCTTTACGATGCGGCGGCATTTAAATGATGGATTTCATTTGCGCCCACGTCGCTCTAATGTTCGTAAGACCCAAGAGTTTTGTGGTACCGGAGTGGCTCACTAATAAAATATTTCTTTTTATGTCTTCCCCGACCAACAACACGTTTGTGGGCTGGCTCGGTTGCGCAAGCGACGACGACGGTGCATTCCGTGTTTCCGTGGCTGTGTCCACGGCTCCACGCCGGTCAGCGCTCCAAAACCTGTCAATATATACTTTATAACTACGCATTAGATACTCTAGTATTAAACGGTGAGCTGCCTACTGCTAGCACTCTAGTTCAAGGCCAGCCTTTATGTCTTGTCATTTGATAACGACATAATTTATGTCTGACGTAATAGTTAGTACGATAGCTGCCTACTGGTTTTGTAAAATTCGTCTGCAGGCTGGACCGGCTCCTTTCTCTACCTTTTAATGGTTTGTTGACAAAGCCTGCACAAGTGTACCTTCGTACTTAACAATTAGAAAGGCAATGTTTAACTGATTAAATAGTGTGAGCTTGAGGCGCCGAGTTCTACAATAATATGAAGTTTGTCTGCCTCCGCCACCATGATTCATTATTCTGTGTCATTAGAACCCTTTATGATTTCGAAACACTTGAACATCGACTCGATAACAGTAAACTAAAACTATATTTTGTTATCTTTATAAAAGCAAGCTTCTGTTGTCTAATACTCGTATTTATGTATATTATTATCTAACTTCCGCAAGGCAAAGAATCTTTATGCAGCAATCACCACGTAGAGCATGTTAAACAATCAAAAACAACACGAAACGCTCAGAGGGTGACAGTGAGAGGAATTGGAATCGCACAAAAGCTTAGCATAGGTAATTCAGTTTTTTTTTTAAGAAAGGCCCGGCTTGGAAAGTTTCCATAAGAAAATAAAATGGGGACCCGCTCTGAGACACGTTGATCGCCAGCTCTTCCTGTGGAAAAATACACCCATTAGAGTAATCTGTGACATCCTGTGCACACTGCAGTAGCAATAGTGCAATCATCACCTTGCTGCGACCTTCAAGATCACGTATCTTAAGTCAAGCATAGGTCCCAACCTATAGGTATACTGGCAGTTCTGGTAGCCCATTGTTTGCTGGTAGACTTATTTGTGGTTCATGTCGGGTTTAGTAAGCTTTTCTGTTATCTTATTTAAAACTTTCATAGTTGCTTATGTTATGACAAACTGTGTAAATAGATCTACTTATACTTTTGTAAAATAAAAGTTTATGATCAAACTCAAAGCATTTTTCTCAATTAGACCATTACAGGCACGTTTGAATGTCTAAATCAAAACGCAAAAAAAATAACTAAGCTAACGTAAGTCACAGGGCATAATAACTTGTGAAAGTACTGTAGTTGCCCATTCGAAAGCGTATCCATGAAAAACTCCATGGACACTCTTTTAAATCAATATGTTGTTACAAAATCTTGGTTACATCATTCATGTCGAGATACATATATAAAAAAAAGATAAAATCAACAATTCAAAAATACAATAATCCATGGATCAGCTATCATTCAACTCAACCATTTTGAAGGGAACTAAACGACCCTACACACGCGCCACCATCAGCGAGACATTTGAGTGAGCATGACATTCTGTCAACCGCCAGGGCAAATTCGAGTTAATAAAAGATGTAAATGGTAGCTTTATCGTACACAGTACTCACACATGAGTTACGAAACTATAAAATACTAAGAGATTGAATCTTTACAATGCAAATATGTATGTATATATCTATTTACAATCTTCTGAAGCGTTCGTAATAACTTCACATGGTAATCAATTAGTTTGCCCCTATGGTAGTGGAGCAGCACCAGCATTGAGCCAAGCATTTTTATCATCAATGTAATCCCCCAACTTACAGTATGCTTGCCTACATAATGTGCGTTTTATACAAGATTTAAATTTCGTCTCATTCAGTTGTAGAATGCGGGGAGGTATTTTATTGTAACATTTGAAACAGTAGGTACACCATGAAAGATGAGTCTACTTTATTTTACTTTACTTTACTGCCCCGCCACTCCGCCACCATGACCTGCCGGAGCTGAGACCGACGCAACGTTATCTGTCGCTGCACCAGCCTCTCGCTCCGATCCTTGGCATCCTCGCGCCACTGATGTAGTGTCGCGAGGGTCTTCGCCTCCAGGTCCCACGGCGGGGATCCGGCCAGTAAACCCTGTAACCCTGCGTCAACCAATGATTTTTCCTGATTAATCACTTCTAAATTAACAACTAATTCTTGATAAGTATGAATGAAACTGTCTCTGCATCACCAAAAGGTTGACTGGTAGAAAATGCCTAAGGCATTAAGTCCGCCTATGTACTCTATGGTTGAAGTGTTAAATAAATAAATAACGAGCCGATGAGCTTGCCGCTTGTTTGATTGGATGCAAAGAAGAATATGAAAACAAGGAGGAACCGAATCGAATGAACCAATCGCGAACCAAGCTCCAAACCCATGTATGTACACAAGTATTATTTACGTGATAACTTAATTAGTTCTATAATGATCTGCTATTGTAATATTTGGAGCTTGTTCATTACGTTTTTAAATTGAATCTCCAAAGACAGGTGGACTTTCCAACAATGTAAGTAGGTACCTGTTAGATCTGCCTAAATTATTTTCTAGTTTTTTTTTTTTTTATGGCTGCTCACCGAGTAGCACCAACACGTATAGCGGCCATAATCAACACTCCAGTGCTTTGTTGATTGGTTGTGTATATTTTGAACTACTTTCATCGATAGGGGCACCAATTGAAATATTCAGGAGACTAACGGGACGTTCTACACGTGCCTCGAGCGATATGTTTTTCCTTGTAACAGTACATTATCTAAAATTCTATTTGAGGAAAAAGATAGACAGATAGTTACTGTTAGTTATTACTTAGAGCAGTACTTATCGACATAACAAAAACGGCAACGCTACAAGAAATAAAGTTATCTAAGCTTTTGTAACGTAATACATATTTACTTTCAACTCCTTCAACGGTTAAGAGCACCGATGCTTAGTAAATCTTCTCCAAAGCAATATTAGTTACGTTGGTGTTAAAGCTTAAAATTTAATGGATGTAGTAATCAAAAGAGAGATTAGGCATTAACTGTTAGTATTTATGAGAAGACGTTACGTAAAGCCACGTCAAGTTAACACTGCTGCGTGACCTTTCGGAGCCTAAGCAGTTATTACCGTATTTTGGTAGTTCATCAAGTGGATGATGTTTTCTCTAATCGCGCTTGACAATCGACATCATTTCTGAGATCGTAGTGTAACGTCGGTGTATCGGCCTCGATTCACCACACTGTCTCCGTAGTTTCCATTTGCAATAGCAAAAAGTTGTGAACGGTGGAGCGTCGTCGGGCGGGGCGACATCGAGTGCCATTACGGGCAGCCAGCGCGCTCAGGCACGGGCCCAGCGCCGGCGCAGCGCCGCGTGCGCCGGGATCGGCGTGCGCGCGCAGGGGTGGGCAGGCCTGCGCTAGCGGTGAGGTTTTAATGATACATTGTTGGTCGCAGACAGGGGAACGGTTCGCGATATTGAGAAGTTCTTGCGCGCTGACTATGCCGACGCACTGCGCCCGCGCACACCGTTATCCTATTTCCTCTCCCTCCTTTATGTTCAACGCATTGTGATTGGCAGTATGTAGCTATCGCTACGGTTTACGGTAGTTCGTCAAAGAAGCGGTGTTAAACCGTAACTACGTTACATTTTATATGTTTAGATTTATATGAATGAATTACTGGTTACTGCGTAGTAAGATGACTTCCGCCAGACTTTCCTTATTTATAATGGTATACATTTGGCCAACAATTGAAGCAATGGTAGTAGGCACCGTGGCGTTCTTTTCGTCCCTTAGGACAAACGTTTTCAATGAATCATCTCATCTTACATTCACTAATAGACAGATACCGATCACAAATTGTACGACCCGATGTTTCCCCTTCGCATCCGGTACACCGCAGTCCCCTTTAAATCGGTCGGTCCAGCAGGCTGGGAAGCAATAGGTGCCTATTGCTCCCCAGCCTGCTGGACCATAATAATTTGAACCTATTACTATTTAACTAATTGTTTTCATGACTGCTCGGTTATTTGATATGAAACACCGAATGTGTTAATTTATTTATTTTCTACCAGTCTACCTAAGAATTCGTAGTGACATAAATCCATTGCTCAGTCAACAAGTCGGCACTCCCAAGCACCTAGTAGGTAGGTACAAGAAGATAACGTTTTTGCTTTCAGATAAAGATTACGAATTGGGGTATCGCTCCAAACACTGATAATCTCTGTTACAGGGATTCGCGATAGGAAAGACTGGGACAAAAGTCCACTTCGATATCAAAAGGTCGTTTTATTCATACTCACGTTGGATACAGAACCATTGTTATGACTAGGCTGCAATTTCAGCAGCAGCTTGAACTTTATCAGTAGATAAATGAATATCAGGTCTGTATAATCATCTGAGGCATAGATCCAGACCACGAGCCTTACCAGGAACTATAGAAAGTTCCTTTACCACTATTCATGTAAACTGTAATGAGAAGGATTAATGAAGCGTAAAGTAACTACCTGTCCGTCGATTCCTAGCATAGGTATGCAGGCGACCTAGTTTGGAGAGCTAACAGGGCTTTTAGTGCCAAACACGCGCTGCATCTGGAAAGAAAATCAACGTCCCGTCCGTTTAGCTTTTCCCGGCTATTGCGACATTATCATAGGGTGGTTTAGAAAAAATAACTGCTTGTGTCGGTAAATCTAAATGGGTAATGTGTTTAACAACCTTTGCCAAACGAGCGTAGATTATCCTTGTGGTGAGTGTGGTCGGTAACTGTACAGACTGCAGGGTCGGTTTCCTATAGAGAGTTTATAACCCGTGTCAATATACCCGCGTGTAATGTATCCTCCCCGGCATACCGCAAGCGATTACGATGGACTGCGGCCAAACGGAAAATCCCTCGTTTGGCAATGTGCACTGTTTGATGACAGTGTGTTAGCGACATTGTGCAGTTTGTATCTATTATGGTCAACCTCGCCTAGCTCAAGCTGACCGTTATAAGGATGTCTTCCCATCAAACGACGTAATGATGCACGTCTCGTACTTTCGATAGTACCACGAAGATTTCTATTTCAGCTTTTTAAAAGCCAACTAGTTTGTCTTCAAACGCTAGGCTTTACAGCTAAATAAATCAAAAGGTCTACGAATAGATGGTCATAAAGGTGGCCACAAAAGCCGGAGTTTTAGAGCCCTTCAGAAAGTGTGTCGACGGGGCGGGTCCCCCCGCGGCCCCGCACGGCCGCGCACCCCCGCGCACACCCGCGCCTCGCTGGAAAACGTCCATGTATGCATTTTATAGTTTTCCGTTGAACTGTGAAAGTCATTATTGCGCAGGTACCTCACTGTAGGCAGGCATCATAAACACTCGGCAGCTAAAAACGTAAACGTCGTATGTTCCAACAAGATAGATTGATACTAAGTGCTGTATTGTATTCATATACAATGCTATCCCGCGGCTCCGCACGCCTTATTGACTTTCTTTTTATAACTCAGCAGCCACAGTTTCTACGGAACACTTATATTATGCCTGAATTTTAAACTCAGTTCGATTTACCTGAAACCAGGTCATTCTGCTTAGTTCCAGGTACTCTTTGTCGTATTTGCGTACTGCATATTTTAAACTTGTATAAAAACTTCAAAATATACGTAACAAGAAGTACCTAAGTATAATCATAACACCTGTAAGTTCAGAAAGGGTAGGCCGAGCCACATATACACACGGACATGACTGATATCATTGTAGTCCGTGAGTGTCGACGATAAACTCACGTGATTGGGGGCGTACCTAGCCCTATCTACAACTGCGAGATATGTATAGTCGGCCTACCTATGCGTACTATCATGAGAACTTCTTTTACCGAAAACTTCATGAATATTGCATTAAGCCGATACATAAAGCATCATGAGTATGTCTTCGGTAAAAGTATTGTGTTACCAGCCAACATATCGGGTAGCGGTAATAATATGAAAATGAATATTTTCATGACGCTCGTAGCTGCTCTCGTAGCACTACGAATGATGTAGAATGATGCCTAATTGTGGCCATTATAGTAATGTGGCTATGAGACTTTGTCTTTTTATTAGTTGACATATGTTTTTGCATAATATTTACTACGAGATTATAAAGCACTTATATTATATAATTTATTATATATCTAGTATATTTTAATTGAAAACGTTTAGCGTCAAAAAGGGCTACAGCCTCACCAGCCACGAATGTTATACAAACTGGAGTCATGTTCTTATAAAGGTACTTACACAACCAGTCAATAATCCATAAAAGATTGGCAACATTCCTCCGATATAGGTAGTTTCCAAGCGAATGCAATAAAGCTCAGTAGTTCACATACCTTTAAAAGCCTGTACTTACAATTTCAACCAATAAGTCACAGTTAGAGTTCATTGGAATTAATACCCCGAGCGACGGAGGGCAGTGCTGGGCATTGGAAGCACGAGGGGGCGAGGGGGAGCGGGAGGGGGGATAGGAGGGGTAGAGGGAGGGGGGATGTTGCGCAACGCATTACAATAACGCGACGCTACGTGCCGGTGCGCCCGCGCAGCGCGCCTCCGCCGCTGCCCGCCGGGGTCACACGACGACGATTCGGGGAACCTCGAGCTCCAACTTACACCTCGCTAGGGTTGCTAATCGAAATCGTTGTGATCACGCGACGAGAGTAGCAGACTCGCGAGAAGCGGACGATCAGCGCATAGCTAGCTGTACTTATAATTACAGCATTCTGGCAACTTTTACGATTCGTGAAATAGCGTCACTTTAACTGCGGCGTGACTTTAAAGCTTCAAGTCTTTCTTTGACAGTAAGATAAAGATGTACCTACCTTTACGTACTCGAAATACTGGTACTCACATTATACAATGTAACTCCTAAGTAAAACAAATCTTAGCAAACCATAATTACATTGTAATTACACTCTGACATTGTCCTTAATCCGTGCGTCATTGCAGCCCTATGTAACGATATGCACGGATTGCACAGCATTAATCAAATGAGAGTAAATCTCGTCACAATACGAGTCCTTATCAGTAATACGCACGCGTGATTCAGGATCCGGGAGTCATGTGTGCGGTGACCTTAAGTTTATCTAGTTATCTATGGAGGGATTCGTACTTCGCATTTTACATCAGAATTTTGTTAAGATGGTATCGTTATTTTGGGTAATTTGTTTATTAAGTTTTAACAAGATAGGTATTTATGATGACATGAATTTAATTATTGAATAAATTTAATAATAACTTAGTCGCCTTCAGTAGACTGAAAATTAATTGGTTAGGTCCAATTTTGACCCATTTGTTTAGACAATTTTGAATGACGGTGTTATGATTTCGAGAAATGTGTTTATTCATTATGAAAAAGTGTTTTAATAAGATACAGATAATAATTATGATGACATGAGTTAAATTATTGAATAAATGTAGAAGACCTTTGCCCAGCAGTGGGACAACATAGACTATGGAAAAAAATAGAATTAAATACTTACTTACTTAGGCTTAAAAAAATAATTAAGTTTGCAAATTTTAACAGTAGCTACCTACTGTAAAAAATTGCAAACAATTTATTTTTTTATTTGTGTAATACCTACATATAGGGTCCAATTTTGAATAAAAAAAGTTATGCCTCCGTTGTTTGATATGTGATTTTTCAGTTTTGGCAGGGCTGTCAGGTCAAGGTATCCTTTTATGGTGCGTTTGTTTTCCATTCAGAATAATAATGAGAATTTCAGAGTATGGACAAACGACAACATAATTTTGTATAAAATCAACATGCTTTAGCTTTGAGCAGTCGCGGTTTGAACACCACTTTATGTTATGCGAATTCAATTAAAAGTAATGGAAATGCATTAAGTACTAAGTAATATAAGTTCTCCATATTATTTACTTACCGATATGACAAGATGACGTCGCCGCGCTTACGTCATTATTTTGTCATGCATCAATGAGCGTAAAGAAAACTTAGACACAATCGTTGGTCTAGTCTAACCGGAGTGGAGTCTGCCGGAGTCAATCAACGTAACATCTTATTTCGGCTCAGACAGGTTGCTTGAATAAGGAATCATTTACCTACGATTGAGACGCGTGTGCTATATTTAGTCTGTCGTTGGGTGCCAAAACGTTTTAGTCATGTAATAGAGACGCAGCCAGTGTCCCAGCTGTCCACGCAAGGATGCGCGGGCGACGCGCGTTTCTTTTAGAAAGTGGCACGTGTCGGGGTTGTTCACCCTACGCGATCCGGGTCAGGCGCCGCGCTCCCCGCGCCGCCCCTCGCACCGCGCGCCCCCTCCCGCGCCCGCACCGTACGTCTAGCTACACAGTACGTACTTCACTTGATGTGAGTGTACTAGTCCTTGATAAGGGAACTTCATTGACACCATAATCCAGAACCGGGTCAACGGATAAGGCCCTCGTCGGCGCGCCCACCGACACAGGCGCAGGACCACGCGGGCAAGACGCGCACAGCCGCGTGCGTGCGCGAAAATACATAGATAATATTATGCTAACACATGCTAGAGACGCGTAAATAAGTAGGTACCTACAATTTTTACATAAAATGTGGCAAACTAAATTAATTACATCAAGTTCAGTTGCCACGTTTCGATAAATGAAAAAGAAAACACATTAATTTGAATATGCAACTACGGCTTTATTGAAATAAAAATCCTTATATAACAATCAATTAAAAATAAGTTTAATAAATAATTTATCTATGTCAACAATGCACTTAAAATTCCATTTCATTGAATTCATTTAAGTATTAGAAATCAAATTAGCAAATCGCAATTGCATGCGTACCTATAGGTTATTAATGGAAGCAATTTATAAATAAGTGCATTAACAAGTAACTATGTCATATAAGATTTATTGAAATTAAACATAATAAATAAATAATTGGCCGTTAACTAATGTGATGAGTGCGCTTTTCATACCGCTACTAAGATATTCGATTATTATGTCGAACTTAGAATCATGTAATAATGTTGTTTAGATTGCTACGTTTTACTTAACTTAGGTACTCGTATAAAATATGATAATGATGCTACCATAGCAAAGCAAACTTTAACACAATATTGTTATTTTTTTTTCTGCTGATCATCCGTCCGCAATGTCAAATATAGAACACTCGTCCTCATACGTGTACTGGACCGCTTCGCAAACGGATCAATGATTGCAGACATTCACAGTTTTTTTTTTAAATTTTAACACACATTACTAAAAAAACGCGTTTGCTTACATAATATAGAGTGTATATTACAAGGAAGTGCCCGCTCGACTTTGGTCCTCAACAAATGATGCTCGTGTTTACGTTTTGACAAATTGACATCGTGATTGACTCCGCTGACATATTGTTATTATCACTGCGCCATCGCCACGGACAATTGCTAATATTCACTATATTTGCTGTGAACTTACGTATAGGTATACATACATAGTTTATAGTGCATTACCAGTTCTGGGAACTAGACGCAATAGGCACGTGCGTTGAAACCTACGCAATTCCAGGGTGAGATAAAATATGAGCATTCAGGGAAAATATAAATAGTAGGTAGGTATTCATATTTCCCCCTACTTGGTAGGTCTATATAAAATCGTCGACATCAAAATCACAACTCGCTGTATTCCACGATGTAACGAATGCATGGAACTAATATGTACTACCTAGATAAGTGCAAACAAATGTGTCCTTTAGACGTGAGCCGCGACTTAGCAAAGTGGCAATGGAGTGATTGACTATGCCAGCTTCCAAAGTTTAACCCCCTTTACTAAATAATAAGTTATCATCGTCCGTCAATTCCGCATAATCCGGTGGTCCTCACATGTCGTCCTTGTCATCAGTACATCAGCACTTGTGATGCTCTCCATCGGTGCAACAGAACTCCTTGCCGGCCGAGAAGCTGGTGGGCGTCCACTCGCCGCCGCAGTTCTTTATGAAGAGGAACGCCTTTTCCCTGTGCACGTCACGTTCCACCGCCCCGCAGATCACGGGCCCGGCTCGTGGCAGGTATTTAAGGATCTAAACATTAATAAATTCATTCATTAACTCCAGTTACTGCCTCGTTGGTATAGTGGGTTCTGGGCCAGTGGATCCTGGGTTGAATCCTAGGTCGGGTAAAGTATTAGGGGTTTTTTCATCAGGAATTTCTCAGACTTCTGCCCGCTTGATGGCAATAAGACTCACCCCTATTACATGGAACTTAAACACAACTACTAAACACCTCCGACTAACCCTTCCGGGAAATTATGATTAAAGCTGAAAAGAGCCTAAAGACAGCATTTTCTTTGGTGGACGAAATGATAACCTATCTGTGGTACCAGAATATATTTCTCAATTCCCAAGTAATTTCTACAGGACTACGTTTATTCCTTTACACGCTGGAGATCGTTAATACATTATGTATAAGTGTTTACGGTCAACCTTCATGTAAGCATTTGATTGCCATTGTTATGATTACTTACGACAGACCGCGGCGACCTCTGTTATGTTACGGCAGCTAATTACAATAAAGTGTCGTGAGGTGACGCGTATAAAACCGTGTTCGCTTGTGCGAAATTAATCAGCGCACTAAACAAATAATCTATTAATACATGCATTATATTAGTAAATGCGTAAATTATCCTTCAGCGAACATTCTAGCTTTGACATTGCTGAAAAATTTCATTGCACTCGATTTGCTGTGTCGAAAATGTGTTTTATTTATTTATTAAAACTTAATGCACAAGTAAAAACTGTACAAAGGCGGACTTAATGCCTTGGGCATTTTCTACCAGTCTACCTTAGGGTGATGCAGAAACAATACACATGTTTTGTGGGATGGTTTTTTTCTCCGTTTGGTAAACTAAGAGGAGTACATTATTTTGGTCCAAATAAGACTAAAGAGTACATACTATAGTTTAATTTCCTTCAGACGTCCATTTAGATCACTACAATGTTTTATTATCTGCCCGTAGGTACTAAGCACAATTGAAGGATCAATGCGGTTGAAGGCTCAAAATCTTAATGTTTATCTGGATAGACCATAAGCTGAATTTGATTGAATGCACGGGTCATCATGTCCCTGGCGTTGATGCAGAAAAAAAACTTGGAAAATAGATACTGACCACATCAAGACACCGGCTGACGCAGTTCTTGAAGCCTCCCATGCCGCAGGGCAGACTGGGGGAGTCGGTGTCGTAGGTCACTACGGGCTCTCCTTGCGGAGGACCGCGCGGGCGGCTGCGGCGGTTGTTCTCCTTGATGCCCACCTGCTGAGACAGGAAGACCCCGCATTGGCATGGCTCGAGCTGGAAGTTAAGAAGAACATGGTTAGATTTTTTGATATATTTTTTTCTGTCTCGCTGGCTATCTATACTGAGTCTGCCCAGAACTTAGGCACGAGTTGGGCGCTATCACTAACGTCCATCAATTTCTTTAGTGTGCAGGCATCAGAGCACGCAGGATACGATATCATGTGTCCCATTGTTTGTGTCTCTTCATAATGACAGAGGCAAAAAACTGGCTTCAGCTTCTACGGACACCATCAACTAGCACTAACGTTATTGTGCGATGGTTGATTATTACGAAGTTCTCTTTGGGAAAGACTTGTAGGAGTTGTAGGACTGTAGGCAGGTATTTATTTAACACTTTAAGCACAACGTACAGAGGCGGACTTAATGCCATAGGCATTTTCTACCAGTCAACCTTTGAGTGATGCAGAGACAAACAGCGTAGGTGTGTTATCTGAAAATAACTTTAATCAAATACTAAACTACAAGGATGTATAAAATAGTATAAATGTATATTAAAATACTATAAATGTATTTCAAAATAGACATAAATGTATTTCAAAATATACATAAATGTAAAAAAAAACATTTACACGGATTTACTGAAGTAAAATGATAAACAATCGGGAAAACATTAGCGTTGTGTGACGATACTGCCAGCTTTTTCCGAATGTACTCGCGAACTTTAATTTTAAACAATAAACGATTGGTTGCCATCCTGATTTCCTGGGGAAGCGCATTCCACAGAGCAATAGATTGGACGAAGAATGATCGGTGAATGAAGTCAGTGCGGTGAGAGGGACATTGAAGAACACGCTTTGGAGAAGAGCGCAGACTCCTAGACGTATGGTTGTCACAAATGTACTGAAAGTGGGGAGCCAAGTAGCTAGGGGAAGTGGGGGAAATAAGAAAAGAAAACAAGGTAGTTAGCGCCCTTTGCTCCCTACGCTGACGTACGGGCAACCACTTAAGAAGAGACCGGAGAGGTATGTAATCTATGCAAGGGGACTACTTCCTAACAGTGACCTGCAATAGGCTAATTTTGTCCACTACTCTCTCTATGGATAAAAAAAAACCTGTAAAGCCAGTGCAATGATGCACTTGTACCATAGAATATTGACAACCCCGATCGTCCCACCAAGGATTAGTTAACTAAGTAGTAGGAATCTCAATGATTCTTACATTGTAATTTGGACTATATCTTTTCCAGTTCTAAAGGCTTGAGTTGAACTATACGAGTATTTTAAATAAAAACCTCAGTCACTCTATGTATGATTTAGTAACTATGTTGTCTTTATAAATTGTCATGCGTGTCTTCTTTATTACTTACTAGATGTAGATCTAATGCTGGCAGTAAAGGCCTTAATTATACCTACTTAAGTGCAGTGGGCAATCCTGACGCAGTGATGAAGTAACCTTGAGCACACAGCAAGGTTAGGTCGTTGCATAGCAAAATCATAATGAAAACTAGCAGAATGATGACAACGAAGAATGTCATGAGTAGGTAGGTAACTAAGAACCTCGCCATGCCATTAACGTGCTTACCTAAAATCTTTACGAGATAAAAACCTACACCTTTATGCCTCAGAGGCTTTTAAACACAAACGTAAATGAAATCGAACTCGCGACATGCTGTTACACAGCGCAGTAGCTCGTACAGAATCACACAACCACTGCGCTTACAGTCATGGTTTGATGGAAAAAAAAAAACAATATAATAATGCCCGTTTTTACAAATACTAAGCGAAACGTAAATACATGACAATAATAATGACTAAATAAAGCGAGATGTTGGATATTCAACCCTCGGCACAGCGACGTAAGATTAAAATCTTATTTGATGCACACTTTTCTTTAGGCATTCATGCACGTGTCACCTATGACCTAGTGTAAGTAAAGCCGGAAATACCTAAATAAACTAAATACAGAACAAAAAATCAGAACACAAACGACTTAAGTACCTAGTAGTTTTAGTTTGAAAAGTGCAGTCTTTATAACTCTTTACCTCGTCATTATAATCGTCGTCATAGTTGATCTCTTCCTCTGACGGCGCGCTGACTTCGTAGTTCTCTCGCTTGGCCTTCCGTCTGCCCTCAGTTGAGGTCGTCAGGTACACGCACACGGCGAAGAGCAGCCACCACTGGACCCCGCGCATTTTGAACGATACACTGAAGAATCTAACAAAAACATGGCTGTTGGTCATTACGAAGGCAAGTGGCTAGCGAGAATCAGCAACACTCTATTACGCCTGTAATACGCGAAGGATTAAGCAGAGCTCTACCTACCTATGTATAGTATACCTACCCACATTTGGCCAAATAATTTTAAGTCACTACATAGTATGAAACAAAGTCGCTTCCCGCTGTCTGTCTGCCCCTATGTATACTTAGTTCTTGAAAACTACGCAACGGATTTTGATGCGGTATTTTTTATAGATAGAGTGATTCAAGAGGAAGGTGTAATACATGCAGATTATAGTAGAGAAAACATTAGTATCTACATGGCACCCGTGCGAAGCCGGGGCGGGTCGCTAGTTCCATATAATAGAGGCGAGCCTACTGCCACCCAGACTAGGGATAAATCCAAACTCCGGGTTGTTACTGAGAAATTCCTGATAGAAAAACCTAAAAGATATTATACCCGCACTGGCTATCGAACCAGAGACCTCATGCTCAGAGTTTGCGTCTTGCCACTAGCTCAACGAGGCGAGGTCTTATAATTAGTTATGTTACACTGAGTACCTACTCAATAATATTTAGACTGATGTCACTAGGTAAAATGCATCAGAAAACCGTTTACAAGGCAAGGGTCCAAAAATACATCAAAGCCACGAGGTACTCACTTCACTAAATTCTTCAGGCTTGCAGTCACCGTAGTACCAACGTACTGCTTTCCAGACAATCACATCACTGAACCACCACAATGAAACTATAGTGTCACCCATCCATGATTAACTGGCCATATAAACACTATACCCAGTTCATATCCATGTAAAAGTTGCCTACTCAGCATTTTTGCCGCACATCGAAACGTGTCTAAATTACTAGTCCGTATATTTTACGTGAATATATCTAGTGATTTTTCTGCGTAAGATACGTGTTTGAGAATTGTTTCAAGTTTCACCTTATCTTAGCATGTAGACAAAATTCCAAGTCGTATGTATGGCGGCAATGCTGTAAGTACATACATAAAGTCACGCCTTTTACTCATGGTGTAGGCAGATAGATATACATCATATTATAAAGACCGTCTCCTACTACGATCCTTAATACCATATTATAACCTTCTCCTTTCCCCTCGTCCACATTCATACATCTGGTCATACACACACTTCTGTTACGAGTTGTAGGTAACTAATTAATATTATTAGTAGGTACCTATGACTTGACATATTCATTTTATTTGCGTCCCACAATGTTATAAAGGTGCTACAAAAGTCGTACTGCTAAGAACTATGAAATTGAGCTAGTGCTCGTAATCGCTACTGCTAAGTTCGATTCTCAGGTTGGGGTTCAATAATCCCGTTAATTAAACCCAAAAGTATGCATTTTAGTTCTTCAGTGCCTACCTAGCATTCGTGATTACAGGTATGATGGTTGTTTCAGGTCATGTTCCAAGAAGAGCGCGAAAATTGGAAGTACCTAGTCATGGTCTGACCATGCTCACCAATGTATGATTCGCGGGCACGCTTAAAGCAACCCAGAGTTGTGCCCTTTTCTCCAAGGATATCAAGAGCGTAATCCAGGAGTGGGGGCTGATTCGGCGTGGCGAGGTATGAATTTTGAACCCACTATAAATATAGTAAGAATTAAAAAAAATACACACAAGGACAAAAACTCCATTATGTCTCTCTCTCAAAATGGATGTAGGAACGGGTCCCGCGGTACTAAGGTTCTTCGATATCCAGGATGTCGACAGATCCAGGGGAACGATGAGTCCACTTTGGTGAAAGATTCAGGTCTGGCTACCGGTTGAGGAAAGGTGGTCAGATCATATCTCACCATCTTTACATGGATGGTCTGAAAATCTTTGCCTTCAACAAATTGGCCCTGATGGAGGTACTTGTTATCTCGACTTGGCACACGAGGTTGTCGATATGTTGAATGTAAACTCGGCTATCATTTTGCCGACTGTCGTGACGGCCAAGAGACTGTCGCTTGGCGGTTGGATGAAGCTCCTGGTTCAAAAGACAGTAAACTCCTCGATATGGCCTGCATTGTGAGGAAGTTCTTGTCTCTGGAGCCCTAACCACTGTAGCTTGAACCCTGCTCCCCAACACTAGTGGAAAACTATTTTTATATTAATTTATAAATGTGTTTTTTTAAGTTATATTAAAAAATGTAATGGATGTTCAGAGAGGATGGATAAAGAGAATAGTATATATTATAGATTTTCCAAATTATTTTAATCGAAAGTACATTGCATAGGTAACACTATCTCAATGCCATTAATTTTGACAATTCAACAATATTTTTTTTGTTGTCGTTACAGGTAGTCAGTGGTACGAAAGTCCGACAACCAGTCTTACCAAGGGGTATCGGTACTAACTAGGTTGTTAGTACTAACTGGGTTGTGGAGGTCAGATAGGCAGTCGCTCCATGTAAAATACTGGTACTTAGCTGCATCCGGTTAGAATGGAAGTCGACCCCAACATAGTTGGGAAAAGGTTAGGCAGATGATGATGAACACTATTTTATTGGTTATTCACCATATCGAGCAGACGATTTTTTTTGAACCGGCTTTCCTTCTTCAAAATGACAAAATCTGCATGTCTAGTAAAATCAAGAAGGTACCTTGATGAGGTGGGTGAGTTTTGCAACGGAGATGGGGCGGTGGGGAAGGTTATCAGGAGTAACTTGGGCTACTTATAGTTTAGACAAAGGATTAGGGTACCGTGAAAACAATGTAATTTTTGAAATTGTTAACAATATTCGATTAAAATATTATTTGGTCGCGGGCAACAGCTAGTTCCTAAATAAAATACTATTGAGGTACATTACTATGTATCAAAAGCGGGATTTTTATAAAATCTGATAAAAATTAAAAAGCGAATATTACATGATGTAGTTTTATTTTCTACATGTATGTAAGAAAAACTATCAGACGCGAAAATTGACAAAAAAAGACTTAACTATGATTGTATCATTAACTACATTTGAATCGCAATGCACAATAACTGCTAATTACAAAAGATTAATTCACAGCCTTCCCAATCAAAGATTTTTGTGTACAAAATACTGAAGCAAGTTCATCTAGCAACTAGCAATACTCTTAATAAAATTTCGAAATCCTAACACTAGATAAATACTATGAAGTGATAATATTATTATAAGCACATTATAAATTTATTACGAAATGTAAGAAAACTCGTTCATATTCATTGTTATAATAGCTAAAAGTACTTTGTGGACAAGTCAAAAAGAAACACATGAACAGGCAAAAGTTTAATAAAAAAAAACTAACATGTCTGTAACAGATCAAGTTATGTAAAACAAAAAGGGTTTATTACACAAAATCATAATAAAGGGTCAATATAAAAGTTAAGGTGGCATTTCATGATCACATTTAATGTGATGTGGTGGTAAAAAAGAAAACAAGGACAAAAATAACAAATATTTTATGAATAACTAACAGATAAGTAAAATAAAACAATCGTCGCATCTCCACAGATTGCACCTCTTCCAGGGAGTTGCTGGCGATAAATAACAAGTTCGAAAGTAATGAAAAGAGGAACCGTGACATAGCCAGCACTAATAAGTAATTACAAGATAACTACTAGAAAGGTCGTTTTATTGTTACCTTTACAGAAACAACTATCAAACGAGAATTTTAATAAAACGAGTTCATTCATCGCCTATAGTACTTATTCGAAATATGCTGACAACAAATTATTAGAGCATTACATAAATACCATTACGCAACTATCACGAGTCAGCAAAAGGCACAAACTAAATCTAAATTATAGATGCTTCAGAAAATGCTAATTGTTTAAGAATTGGCAGTGATCTTGGTGCCAGCACAAGTGTTGCGACGTCGCATCGTTAAACTAGCTGATGACACCCTAAGTGTTCATTAGTATATGGTCGAAATTCTGCTGTGGTATCGCAGCGTTTTTATTAGTGTCGGCACTTTAGCGGTATCACGGTAATAATAACCATTTTGCATGCATTTAACATTATGCGCATCATCAAAAATGCAGGGCTGACACTACCTAATCTAACACATCAGCAAGCCTAAATGAAATGATTGGACATTTTATTACTTGTCTCTTCTTATTAATGGGTACATTTAACTCTCTTGAGCAATATCTCATCCAACACAATCTAACATTTACAGTAACATTATGATTGCCGATTCAACAAATATCTTTTCTTTAAATCAAAACATTGGTTTTGCCCAAATGTGGTAATAAATATTGGTATTTGACTGTGATAAACTGTTTATCATTATGATATTACGACATTGGCAAGAAGTTGTCACATTGCTGATGAATATTATGCAGTTAGTAAATTGATGAATGAGTGGCATAACTCTAAGTGCGAAACTATGGGACAAGAAATTGTACCATACACATGCAGTAGTTATAAACTGTAGTTAATATTCATCCCTTGAGTAGGTATGTAGATAAGTAATGATCTAGTTGCTATCAGTCTTAATTAATTATAGACTATGAAAATTGTATAATAATGGACATTAAATGGACAGATTTGGAGATACAACTGCAGCATGCTTGGTGTTACATTACTAAATATTTAACTACCTTGTAGGTACTGTGTTATCTAATATTAAAACTAAACATAATTGTACTTTACAGTTTATATTATTTGATTTCATGAATTTATTGGCACATAAGACAGACTATCATTAAACTTTAGACTTCCTAATAGAGTTATCCTTTAATACGAATTTTAGAGATTTCATAATTTATTATATGAATTTAAAATGCCATATTGCATTACTAAAAGATTTTCTTATTATTTAATACTTAAATCTAGGAAATAAGTTATTATTAAAAATTAACTTAAATCACTAACAGTCTTTGGCTAACACAAGTTTAGCCTCACCTTCAAACACAACCTTCTTTTCTTCCTCGACAATGCAAAAAAACTTCACTTTGAGAATCTTCCTCACATCAACAAGTTCTACACTTATAGTCAGCTTCTCCCCAACAAAACACTTGTTCGGGAACTTCATAGTTTGTGAAACAAGTACAGTCCCAGGGCCTGGCAGGTGTGTGCCAATCAGTCCTGCCACTAAACCATTGAGAAGTGCTCCGTGCACTATGGGTCTCTTGTTTCCATTATTCTGGTGCAAGTAGTTATGATCACTTGTAAGGTTCGAGAATGCATCCAAATCTTTCTGAGTTAATGTTTTTTGTATGCGGATCTTATCCCCTGCCTTGAAAGCTGTACTACTGAATGTGGTTGTATGAATTTTGCATATCTTCTGATAATTTTTGTTATTCACAACAATGTAGGGGAATCTGTTTGATAGCATTTTGTTCATTTTTATGTGTCTCACTTTTATTTATAATATCTCATTTGTACTGCATACATCTTGTAAGTAAATAGTGGCCAAGTTAACTAATCTTTTATCATCTGATTTCTGTATTTCATGAATCCTTTGTATAACCTCTGCTGTGGTGATTTCTGATTTGGTTTGGTTGTTAAGGAGATAGAATAGAGTTGTGATTGTATCAGCTACAATATCATTGTTGTTCAACTTCAGTAATTCAACGAGTGGCTTCAGTCCAGACTGTGATAAAATATATTCAGCATTCAATGCATCTGGAAATTACAAAATTGTATTTAAGTACAGTAACTTATCAGCAAATTGAAGTAATTTTTAGCAATGTCACTTTGGATACTTTAGTAAATACTATCAAATCAAGTACACAGCCCCCTTTACACATTTTAAAAGATAAGAGACAAGTAGAAAATGGAATTCAAGATTGTAATATTAGCAGGGATTTAATATAATAATTCAGAGCAGAGTTAAAAGCACTGCACAGGATCATCACACACAGACAGTACAAAGCATTGCATCTAATCAAGCCATAGGTCCATCACGCAAATAAGCACTGTAATGGCATCATCTCAGATCAGGATCTATTATGAGATGGGGTGTTTTTGATCCAGTACAGTGCTTTATAAATGTGCTATGAGTTTTAATGTTGAATGCAGCCAGGTGAAACCTATGTTTACATAGGCATAAAATAACAACATTTTATGATTCTTACCACAGCTCAAATTGCAGATACCAGCAGTAGCAAAATGCAGCAGTTGATGGCTGCTTTCATTCTTTAAAACGTGAAGAAAAATATCTAGCACGCCAACATCTCTGATAAACTGATAGTTTATGGGATCATATGCAAAATTGGCCAAATTAGCTAGAACTTGGCATTTGGCATCTGCAAAAAGAAGTTCGATTATGTTACGTGAGTACCTACAGTGTCTTCAACATCAAATTGGAATAACTTTGTGGTCATAAAAAAGAAACTACAAATAAGCGACGATTGATATCTCTGCAAATAAGACCAGAAACTTTTAGCCAGACCAAACTATAAACATTTTGTAACAGTAAATAGAAGATATTTACCAAACGAAGTAGAATGCAAATATTCGTCCACTAGAAGCGATAAAAAACCCTCTCGATCTGTCCCATTTTCAGGAGTACGTTTCTGAAGTTGAGCCTTGTTACTGAACATTGAAATGTTAGATCTTCCTTAAAACTTAACACTGCACAAACCTCTGAAATATACAAACAGTAGCTAAATTTTCACGCGCCATTCTGTTATAGTAAATTCCACCATCTTGAATTTATTTCTTTCTTTTCAATCTTTTGGCAGTTGGGTCAAGTTGCCTGCAACAAAATTGATTAATTTCCCAGAAATTTTCATGCGTTTTTCATTGTTCCCTGATTGTGAATTCCGAGGCTAACTCTGCTGTCTAAATATAATTATATCGGGTTCTTTTTAACGTTCATTTTGGATTTAATTTCTTTCATGCCGAGAAATGTAACAAAAAAAAAACTATTTTTGATTAGTTGTCTACGGTGTTGTAAATGTCGTGCGGCAAGTCGTGAAATCCAAAATCTCAACACGATTATTTTCTTGAAGATGATGAGTTTTTAAATATTATATTCTCTAATATTCTGCAGTGAACATGACTACACCATATATTGCTGGTAAATATGTGTACTACGTCCCAAAGTTTTAGCAGAAATCAAATGTTTGAGAGGTTATAATTATCTGAACCATAACATTATTCTTACAGGTTTGACCAACAAAAATATATTTTTAATTGACTTTAAAGAGCCTTATGAAGAGACAAATCTCAGGGATGAAACCACTACGAATATACGTAGCATTATATTTAGCCCTAAAGGCACCTACTTAGCTTATAGGACTGATAAGAAGTAAGTATCAGAAAGTTGATTAGAAATAAATTGAAATAACTAGAAGCAGAAATTTTAATCCCATATTCCATTATTAGACTGTCATATCAATTCTTCGATTGGGTATCTTGTATGATACAGCTATTTACAATTTTTTAATAAATAAATCAAGGAAAAAATCTATGAAAAAAAGTAATAAGCTGCAATCTTCGTATTATTTTCAGAGTAGAGATAGTGAAATGTTCAGACTGGTCTGTAACCGCAACCATAAATGGAAATATCAAAGAAATGTTTTTTTCACCCCTGGACAACTACTTTACAGTTTGGGAAATGTTTTTCATGACCAAAGAAAACCCTCAGGTAATTGTTATTATTGATTCAAACCATCAATAATGAAATATAAACAAATATTTTATTTTCAAATATTGAAATTCAACAATTTATCACTAGGTACATAGTATAAAACAAAGTCGCTTCCCGCTGTCTGTCTGTCCCTATGTATGCTTAGATCTTTAAAACTGTGCAACGGATTTTCATGCAGTTTTTTTTAATAGATAGAGTAATTCAAGAGGAAGGTTTATATGTATATTTAGTATCAGCATTGCACCCGTGCAAAGCCGGGGCGGGTCGCTAGTTTGAAATAAACTAACAATATGGATATATTATAACAATAAAAAAGATTAAATAAACTAAACTAGCTACAAACTATAAAATATTTTTAACCCCGGTGGCATGCAACGGCACTTTCGGGTGTTCTTCAGACTGGTCAGGTGCTTAGTACTCACTAGTTTGCGAGAATGACCAGAATATATGAATGTGGACGAGTCGAAACGTGTAAGAGGTGTTTAAGTTAGAGGTGTTCTGATGTTTCTGCCTATCCCTTGGGGAAAAGGCGTGATTTTAAAAATGTACTTTTATAATTTAGCAATAAATATAACTAAATAACACCATGAACATCATGACATGTCATCTGAACGAACAAATTGACTGTTTCAGGGCAAGCCTAATCTACATGTTTATAAATCAGCTGATGGGCTACTTGCAGGCAGTTTTGTACAAAAGAATCAGACTGGATGGTAAGCTGCAATTTTAGAATAAAAAGTGTTCATGATAATAATTTATTTATTTTTAAATACTTAAATGATAATAATAACCCAGCTAGTAATTGACACACCAATTTTTATGGAGGTATGAATAGGGTGTAAATTTGCTCATCATAACATCACACCTGTAATCTTCGAAGGGAAAGACAGGTGTACCTAATGATACATGTAATAGGACGACGAGCTTATTGCCACTAACCGGGCACAAAGACAGACTCTGTGGGTGCTACTGAGAAATTCCTGATGGAAAAACCTAATAACACTTTCCCGACCCGGGAATCAAACAGGACCTTTTGCTCAGCAGTCGCGTTTGCAACCACTCTACCAATGAGGCAGTTGCTCATTCTTCATAGAAAAAGGAGGCTCCTCTAACCACTCCAAGCTACTTTCTATCGGTTCTTGTTGAGCTGTTGTATGTATCCTAATCTCTTGGATAACTTTGCTTGCATAATGCAGGATTTAGCATGACAAGGGTATGGAGTGTATTTCTTATGTCTTGTTGTAGTTACCATCACAATAGGAACGCTGTTCATATAGATATTCAATCTACTTACTTTTACTTTACAATGTCTACCTTCACATTCAATTCCTTATTTAATTTCAAGGGAACCAAGGTGGTCATCAGATGAACACCTGTTTGCTCTGCACTTAAACAACAGGGTGTTGATCTATGAGGATGGCAACCTCGACAAATTTGTCCAGCAGCTGCAGGCAGAGAAATTGAAGTCTTTCAGTGTATCGCCCAGCCCGGCTCCTACATATTATTTTACTGCATTTACTTTAGGTAAGTACCTTTATACCACAGTAATATTCTAATAAATGACAATTTAAGTCAAGTGTAACTTGATACCATTTCTTATCTTGAAACTAGAAGCCAATTTGCTTCATAATAAAATTAAAAAAAAAAGTAAGCTATAATAAGGCAAGGCTGTAATAAATGACTCCTGTGATGGTTTCTTTGCCCTCTATGACCTCTTAGTGACTGGCCACACTTGATTTGAAATCTATTCTAATGGGTCAGATAAAGCTTTCTGTCAATGCAATAAAAGCCAATAATTCGACGCGGTGTCGAATCGCGTAGTCCGAATGGAAACCAGACGAATGACACCTTTTTCACTCGACTGCGCGACGCAAAGGAGGGTAATGTGTTTATCAGCCTATGTATGTATGTTTGTTCCTTTGTGATGCACTAGAGACCATCAGATCAAACGCGTAGGCCGATATTGATGTTTCTCTGATAAATAAATAAAAAACTGAAATGCAAAAAAACAAGCACATTCGGAAGTATAACTTTTTTTTCGCTTTTATTGCATGAACATAAAACTCTTTCTGAGGGGCTCATGGATAAATGTTTCACCACTTTACTACGTTATTGTTTTTATAGGTAAGGCCGGCCAGCCGTCGTTCTGGCGCGTGTTCAAGTACCCAGACTTCGAGCAGAGCCAGGCAATCGTGGCGCGCTCATCCTTCCAGGCGGACAAGGCCACCTTCTACTGGAACAGACGCGGCACCAACGTGTTCGCCATGACGCAGACTGATGTGAATATATTATTCTTTTGAAGTCTATTTGTAGTGGTATGGGTATCACAGTACACTATAATGTGTATGTAATCTTTGAATATTCATAAAATCAGTCTTGTTTCTTTTGAAACTGCATCTTCAAAAAGTGTGATGTTGGTTATATGATAATCCCCTTTGCTTTCTATTCCAGCAGAGCTGAAATTTGAAAGAAATTTCAGAACAGGGTTTTCTATTAATGAAATCTTTCTGGTTCCTAGGTGGACAAAACTGGTGGTTCTTACTATGGAAAGCAGTCACTCTCTTACGGTGATGTGAAAGGCAACTCGGAAAATGTGACATTCAGTAAGTTTTAGGTGCTAAATTGTTGGAGTGCAAGGTTAAATTTGCAAGTACTGATTGATCTTTTACAATCTACTGTAGATCTCTGACCTGATCATGAATATTTAATTCTCTCAGGTGGATTTTCTGTATGCCCAAGTTATGTTATTAAGGCTCAACACAAAAAGGAGAGAGAGATGTTGTTGCAAACTCCTGCAGCTCTGGCAGGTGTCTTAAATACGGGTATATTAATATACCATGTCGCACACGTTTAACCTAGTACATCCTGCAGGTAAAGAGGGCCCTGTGCACGCGATCTCTTGGAACCCGGGCAACTCCAACGAGTGGGTGGCGGTGTACGGGCACGCGCCGGCCAAGGCCACGGTCTTCAACGTCAAGTGCGAACCGCTGTTTGAGTTCGGAACAGGCGCCTGGAACTCCATATACTTCCCACCTGAAGGAAACCATATCCTTTTCATACGATTGTCCTAATTGAACCAAAAAGAATAGTAATAATGTTGTAATAATGATATTATGTAATTAGGTAATGATCTATGAAGATACCGTATTAGCTTTAGTCATCTTGAGTCATTTTTTGTTTGTACCATTTACAACAAATAAATTTTCTCAGATGAACTTTACTGATAAAAGACGAAAGTAACCAATAAGTTATCACTTTTTCAAGTTTTATGCAATTTACATAAATTCACCACAATATACCTTAACCCTATCATACGTATGCTGCTCGGCGGTTTCGGTAACATAGCGTCAGGACACATTGAGGTGTGGGAGCTGCGCGGATACAAGAAGGTGGGCTCCTGTGCGGCCCCCGACACCACCAGCCTCATGTGGGACCCCCGCGGCGAGACCTTCGTAACTGCCACTACGTACCCCAGGCTTACCGTCGGCAATGGGTATGTCTCACGTATTATTAGAAGGACCCGGATTATTTTGTGGGGTCTTTCACAACCCCAGACTTTACCTACCGATCTAAGCTTTTGCTGCCTTACGAATCGGGTATTGATAGAATAAACCGGCTGCAGTAATAAAAAATGAGAGATTGTAATTAGCAATGTCTCGTAAAATGCACCATACTAGAACTCCACGGATTTAATCTAGTGGTGCGGTCGGTTAGCAATGTAGTGGTGTGTGGAAGCGTTGACAGTTTTGACCAGGATAGAACGCATAGTCCATCGGCCGCAGGCAGAATAGCAGTTTCAACGGAATTTTCTAAGTACTTCATTTACGCAAAACAAGATCCTATTTAGATGACAAATGAATGAATATTGATTAGTGCTACATTAAGATAAAGTTAGAAAATAAAAGAGTGCTTGAAATGATTGTTAATCTGATTTGTTAATAATTTCAACAAATACTTATTCTTTCTAGCTACAAGATCTGGCACTACACGTGCGCTCTGATGCACAAGCGTGTCTGCGCTGAGAAGGAGAACCTCCTCGCTATCAGCTGGCAGCCGGGCAACTTCCCCAAGAGTGAGCTGTCCAGGATTGTGCCCAAAGGCATCGAGGACTCCACGCCGAAGCCCGCGGCGGCATACCGACCTCCTGGCGCTAAGAATAGGCCTTCGACCTTCACGCTGCATGAGCAGGAGAAGCCGCATAAACCTGGAGAAACGCCTACTGGTAAGATTTGCACTCTTTATCATTTTTCGATAAAAAATGTGAAATTGCCAATATCTTTGAATCTTTAATTAAAAGATATTGGCAAATGAGAAAAGAGAATATTCAATTGACACAAAAAGAGATAAGTCATTTAAGTCGGGCGAATTCGGCGAAATCGCTGCAACGTGAGACTTTTCATATTTTTCAATACTCTTCCTCGAAAACCGGCTATTATTGTTGTTGTTACTATTATTAGGTTCAAAATGCAATGTATTTTACATCTTTGCTTCTCCTTCAAACTGCGAAGGCCAAGCGCGGGAGAAAAAGCAAATTAAATCATAGTTTCATAATGATGATCAGTGACAAAAATAGTTTTCGTACTGTCATTTTATTTCTTCGTAAGTGTGTATTGAAAAACTATATTTGATTCACGTGGGCATTTATCATTGTAGCCAAGGCGGAATTCACCTCAGCCATAGGCGAGGGTGTTAAGGAGCCGATAACATTCCTCACTTGTATCAAAATGTACTATTATGTAACAGTAATATTATCTCTTTTGATGGTTCCCTTCCCTTATAGTTACCATATTAGTATGGGTTTATTGCGAGTAAATAAGTACTTTCACAGCAAGTTTTCTTAATTTATTTAGCGGCGCCATCAAAGCAAGCGCTCAAACAGAAGGAAAAGCGCGAAAAGGCAAAGGCCCGCAAGGCTGAAGAGAAGGCCCGCGGGGACGCGTCCCCCCCGCCCCCCGTCGCCAACTCTCGCGCGCCCTTCGTGTCCACCGGAGACCCCGAGAAGGACAAGAAGATTAAAAATCTCAATAAGGTAATGTTCTGAACTTAATTGGATTTATATCTTTAGCCTTTCATTTATTTATAAGATGCCGTACAGAGTACAGATGCATTCTTATCAGGTGAGTAAGGCAGTTAGCATTTTGTAATGTCACCTATCAAACATATTATCACACCTGTATTCCACCAAGGGATAGAAAAAGGTGTACCAACATTTCACCAGTTATGTCTAAGTCACATTCAAGGGCTTAGTCCTGCAAGATTGACAGCCCGTCGAAATATTCCCGCAGGTTTACAATGTGTTTTTGACTGAAGTTATTAATAAATTGCAATTATTTTTAGTACAACATAATTTTGGTTATATGCTTAATAACCACGTGTTTTTTTTAAGTTCATAAAACTCACTCTTGTTGCGTAAATCAGGCGTTGAAAAGAGGTCTCTCGCGCCCTACGCGAATCCGAGTTGTGTTTCAGTATACGTTCCAAAGCAACAGAGGCCCAATCGCAAAATCTATCGATCCATTATTTACCTTTATATCCTTGTCTTCAAAATGGCTAGTTAGTTTAAAAAAAATCTTTTATTTTCTTAATCTGAATACAATAATATCGTGAAATGTTTTTCCGGAAAACAAGACTTCTCACTTGCACAATCATGCTATCGCGGTCATGTTATGTCATGCAGGTTGGTCTACTTAATAATTTTAGCCGACTGCAAAGAAAAGAAGGGTTACGTTTTAATCGATGATTTTTTATTTCTTTCGCATGCGCGAAAGACACTCGACGGACTATCGCAAACTTGCGGGAAATAAAATTCCTTACTATGAATCGAAGGCCCCTGTAAACATGCACACGAGTGTGAGTTTTATAAACCTGAATTCATGGTCCCAAAAAACAGGAAAAAAAGGTGTTAAAAATACCTAAAAAAGAATACATTAGCATGAACAGTTTCATAAAACTGGCGGTGGTTTAAGGTGAAGGCAAGGGGGCTCAGAATGATGTACTGATTACGTGGTCGCGCCGGTGTCTCTTCCACACTGCATAATTATTATGAGCACTGCTGGGGAACGATCTCCTTCCATTCCTGCCGTCGATCACGATTCTGCGCTACTTCTTTCCAATTCTCAAGGAAGACATCCAGACATCTAGGTCTTTCCGCCATCTCCTTGTTGGTAGTATAGTCAAACGAATTTATATGTATGTTACAGAAACTGAGCGACATTGACAAGCTGAAGCAGCAGAAAGCATCTGGGAAGCAGTTGGAGCTGAACCAACTAGCCAAGATCGATCAGGAGCCAGCGCTGTTGCAAGAGCTCGCCCAGCTCAGATTATGATCGTCCTAGCTCAAGACATTCATGCTTCGTTGACAAACCGCTTAGCGTTACTCTAGTGTTAAGCACAGCTATATTGTTGACCCAGTCCGGTGGAACAGGTCGCCTAAATACATGTCTGATGACGTTAGTATAATAAAATTGTTTTTTATTCCTGATTATTTATCATTCTGAAAACCTGTTCCGAAGGAATGGATCAATATTCGTTAAACAGTTAATTTTATGAAAAGACTCAAAGAGATAAGCTATAAATACGGGTTCACCCTTGTTTGGTCGAACAACGTTTGATACAATATTACTAAATCGAACAACGTTTAAGAAAATCATCACTTAGTATAATATCGTTTGACAGAATTTTCAGTTCGTCGAATATTTATTTGCTATAACAACATTTGTGCTAATGATCAAAAGGTATAATGTTCATTTGATGTAATGTTCAGGTGGTATAACAAGTATTTTATCGAATATTCAATTGGTGTAATAGGGTGCGTCTCATAACGTATAAACTCATTTGGTCTAACGTTTAATATATATAAAAAACGACATTATGGTTAACACCCCGACTCAGAGTACCCCGACTCGGATAGGTTAGGTTAGAAGGCTAAGGCGGGAGCGAAGCGGAGCGGAGCTCCCGCCTTAGCCTTCGTGGTTATTTTTTTTTAAACCACCCAGGAATAGGGGCCCCGCGAAGCGGGGCTCCGTCGACCTGTTTTAGCACAGGTGGTAATCAGTTACTAGTTATGTTTAATATCTACTTAGGTTACTATTACCTATAACTACGATAGAACTTACAAAGAATAAAACAAAGAAAAAATACTTTTAAATATTTATCAAACAACAACAATTTCGCACGGCGTGGCGTTAATAATAAATAATTATTAATGAATTTAGTAAATGAAGGAACAATGTTAGTTTATAGACAATGAAAGGAAACGAATTATTAATGAACTGAATATTCTATACGACCTTTCGACTAAATCATTATTAGTCTAGTGAAACATTAGTTTAAATAAAATTAGTGCATTTGAAAATTCGATCTAAATAAAAATTTACCAATGAATTATTCGGTCAAATGAATAATTCTACGAAATGACTTTATTGCAACTAAAATTCGCCGAAGTGATTTTCGACGAAACGTTGTTCGACCAAACAAGGGTGAACCATAAATACGACGTGAACTATATGAATAATATTAAACGTCTGTAACTGTTCACGTGATTACTATAGGAATATGCGTTTTGTTTTACTATTTTATATCAAAGAGTTTGTCGCTAACGTAATCGTTTGCATAATATAAGATTTGAGAGTGTATTTACTTACTTACGATAACCGGACTGAAATGAGCCGATGTTTCGACTCGCAAATTTTTAGCGGTTCGATTGTTCGCGAGTGCAGTTCTTCATGATATAAATGTTATATTTTTTCACATAAATCTGTTAAAAATATGAAAAGAATTTAATACATTGATTCTAATTCGTTGATAATGTATTGTAAGTGTACTAAATCGCTGAATTTCTTTTGTAATGATACATAAAGTGATCGTTGGTTTGTTACATGTGTTATAAAAATTCGTTTTAATAAAAACATCAATACAAATCTGGTTGCTATATTTGTAAGTGGTAGTTTTATTTATCTTTGTTTTATTAGTTCTTAGTTATCAGTTTATCTAATCTTACACGTTGATCTAAGTGTATAATATTACAAGTGCGAATATCACACGAGTTGTAAAAGTGAACTGGAGAAAAGTTTAGTTATTTAGTGCTCTAACTCTATGTTTTTACATTCATATTAGTGCCATAACCTATAACCTCATCTTAATTATTACTTGCTTGATCTTAAGGAGATCTTGCCATGGCTTATTGCTTCTCATAAAGCTACCCTCAGTGGGACATTCCAAATGTGGTGTAATGATCACATTATCTGACAGTGTATGATAGGTCGTGGTGTAGCTCACTCACTGGTTGCACTTTTGTCGTGAAACCACTCATCAAGCAAAGATTTTTTTTATACTAATTTAACTTAAAAATTTTCGAGCTCGCTTTGCTTGCTCATGCATCCGAAGGTCTCTTGCCTATTCTGGAACTTTTGTGCTAAAGTCGAAAAATTCATGACAAATATTGATAAATTGTTGTCATAAAAACCTGTTCAAAGTTTTATTTACTGATAGATGGCCCCCTAGGTTGACATAGAATCAAAAGATTGGCCTACCTTCGATATAAGTTTATGCCTTGCACTAGCCAGACTAATGACAAAAAATAGAAAGAGTTCTTTAATCACTCACCTTCTAATGACGCACTAATTAGAAACTACATAATTATTTAGTAATAGTAAAAAACTGTAATCTTATACAAAAAAAAAAAAACGATTAAAAAGTAGTTAAAAATTGGCCAAGTACCACGAGTCGGGTTCGAAAGCGAAAGGTTCCGTACCACCGTAGGTACAGTATTTAACTCTTCAACAACTTGTATGTATAATGTATTGCCATTTTTAGCAACTAGCTAACCCGCGTAACTTCGTCTGCGTTACATTTTTTATTAATGCTCCGCTCCTATTGGTCGCAGCGTGAATTTTTATAGCCTATAGCCTTCCTCGATAAATGGGCTATCCAACACTAAAATAATGTTTCAATTCGTACCAGTAGGTAGTTCCTGAGTTTAGCACGTTCAACCAAACAAACTCTTCAGCTTTATAAATAAGATCGAGCTAAAAACGCTGAAAAAACAAGTTTCTTGTTTGGGGACCTCCTTTAATTCTTAACTTTTCATTTTTTGTTAAAGCGGCATATACCTAGTAATTCACATATTGAAAATTTCAAGCGTCTACCTATTACCCACGCTTAAAAAATTCAGCCCTTTAACTGTCGGACTCGCTGTCGATGTCGCTGTCTGCCAAGCGGAGCCTAGTAATAGGGTCCCAATCGATGGCACCCTTTTTTGGATACGGAACCCTAAAATTGATTTCATTTGCGTTATGTAGAAAAATTTTGCACTCTGGAATGCAGTTCTCGATTTGGCAATAAAAAACATTTAGTTTATTCGGGGAAGTAGTCGCATTTACTAGCCCCATGGACAGACAGATGAACAGTCGGAAGTTTTGCAGATTGATTTACCAAATTAATATAGCTAAAAAGGTGCAGTGCTGTGAAAATATGACCGGTGAGCAGGTATCAACAACAAACACTGTGAGTGATAATTGGTCATCTGTTCCTTTACCAGGCGCGGTAACAGCTAGGTATTAGCTAAATAAAATTAGAAAGAAAACAAAGACCTAACTGCAGTTCTATGGATCTTTATAAAAGCACAGGTAGGTAATGCATGGTTTTTGTTTCTTAATTTGAATATGTCGGTAGCTAGGTTCACACATCCGGGATGATGGACGGTTTAAGGCCAGCACACACCGAGGAGTTCGGTAAAGATAAAATGCTCTGCCCTACCGTCCGCTTCCCCAGTGTGCGCTGGTCCTGTCGAACTGGCCATTAATCAGTTAGTTAGTACCTACACTTTATTTATCCAATATCTATACTATCTATAATCTATAATAATATTATAAATGCGAAAGTTTGGATGGATGGATGTTTGTTACCCAATCACGCCAGAACGGCTGAACGGATCTGGATGAAATAGTTTTTTGAAATAGTTATTACGGATAGTTTGGAATAGCACATAGGCTACTTTTTATCCCGGTAAGACGATCCCACGGGTCAATTATCGGACATCACGCGGGCGAAGCCGGCATAAGGTAGTACCTGCATAAGTTAATAAGTAGCTAGAACCTACACACATTTGACATAGATTTTGCTTTTGCCTTCTTACGTATTCTGTTCTTACCTATTATCTAGATACCTATGTTAAAAAGTGCCAAATAAAACGAGCAGTAAAATTAAATTTCGCAATAGAATTTTTACGACTTACTTTCGTTTCAGGTAAAAAAACGTTTTCAATTTTAAAAACCAATTCACATGAACGCGACATGCCTCGAAATAAAACAATTCGGGATTCTTCGAAAACTTCCTTTAATTAACAAGTTCATGCGAGAAACTACTTTCTGTCATGGATTATCGCAAGCAAACAAGACGTACGAGTACCCACATATCAGGTACATATAAATAAATGAAAACCCCGCCGCACTTCCCACCGCGCCGCAATAATTCCACTAGTCACCGCGCCATCGCTTGCTGGAAAGCGTCATCTATCCTGGATATTTTTATTTGAACACGATAAGATATCGATAATAAATTGATATATGCGAGGTTGGATTTTAATTGTTAACAGTAGTAGTCGGTGCGCTCGATGTGTTGACACGCCGATAACTCGGTTTGTTTACAATCGGTTATTATTGCAACGGCGGCTGCGGCGGCGGCGCTGCGGTCTAGCATATTCGTATTCAGCTGCTCCAACGGACCGAGGAGTCGTGGCCCTTCAATATGGACAGAGAGTGCGACGATGCAGACGAAAACACGCAGCTGCTATGTGAAACTGATCGTGAACGGACTACAAGTGAATACTCGAATTTGAACAGTGTTGCCGTCCGAGGAACAGGTTCTCAGGACACGATAGTGTTTGATAGCAAGCTGATGAAGACCTCCACGCACACGGAGGAGCTGGCTGCGACGTGGGGCGGGCGCCGCTCGCTGCCCGACACGGGCCGTCTGCGGCGCGTGCACTCCTGGTCTGGGGGACCGCCCGACGACATCAGCTCCGAGATTATTATATTAAGGGAAAGGTAAGATCTTCTCCTTTTCAACTCGGCGATAAAATTTACAGTATACCTGCCTATTATTTTGCTAATGAATACGTGCATCCAAGCAGATAATTGTTTTAACAACACGTGTTGCAGTTTGTAACTATTATTATCAGTCTATTGTAAATGTATGATAACTGACGTTGTTTTATCTGTATAATAATAATCAATGTTAAGCAACTATATCAAGTGTCGCTTGTAATCCAATATTAGATTGATCTTGGATTCAATGAAGAAACAAGAAGCTTCAAAATACTTTCAACTAGAATTAATAAATAGGAAAATAACTCATGGTAGAAAGAAATGCAGGATGGATGGACCTAACCTTTAATCTATTAACAGTTGAATAATACAGCGCCTTTGTAAATATGTAATTGCTTAGATTTTGACCAGAGTCATCTTGAGTGGTAATCACTTTATCACTTAGCATAGTCAGTCGTAAACACTTAGGTAACGGTTTAGCACTAAATCCGAACCTGAAAACCAATAGGCAGGTGCATTCATTTTCAAGTTTACTAAACTACCTTCACGCAGGTGACAGAGCGTGACGATCAGATAGAACAGAACACCTATAGAAACACTACGTACAAGTATTACTATATGTATGTATAATTCGTAGGTTGGTGCGAACACAGACGCGCCTGCAGCCCGGGGCAGTCCGTCACCTGTCCAGCCGCCAGAGGCTGACCCTGGCGTCCCTGGCCCTGGTAGACTTTATGAGCTTCTGCTCCATGAGCGTGATGGCACCGTTCTTTCCCCGCGAGGCAGCCGCCAAGGGCCTCTCTGAGACCATGTGTGGAATCGTGTTCAGTTTCTACGCAGTCGTCATGTTCCTCACATCGCCATTATTTGGCAAATTTGTAAGTATCTATAGCCTTTAGCATCTTCCTGAGAAGCTGAGTAGCTGGATATGCCTTTGTTCATTGTACAAAATTAAAAGATATTACAGACTCTTGCTGATGTTCATGGGTAGGCCACCACAGCATGGTTCCACGACATGGAGAACCCGGTGGGTACGGAAAGCGCAGATCGGAACATTGTGGCGATCGAAGCTTGAGAGGAGGCCTGTGCCAGCACAAATGAACATCTTTTGACTGAATTTTGATGATGAATGGTGATTACCAACTCATTCAAATTCATCATTAAGCACGAAAGGTTTTTACCGTCGTATCCACATTTTCATTGTTCTTCTCCAGGAGGTTATTTTATTTTTCTCGTCAGGAAAGTCGGGAAATCGTGACGTAAATGTATATTCCAAGAACAAAATGATTTAATCTTCAAACAGACTTTATTATATACTTAGATTTTATTTGAAGAACCAACGTACGTAAGACATGTATTTATAGGCGTTTAAGTAACCGTTTAAATTTTCTTTTACGTCAAATCTACTAAGATTGTATAGGCATTAGGAACTTAAGCACTTAGATTTGTTGTTCCCTATCAATTCATGCCTAAGCACTATCCTCACACTATTGTATCGAATCGAAAATTCACAAGCACTACACAACAATTAGTACTTACTACAGAGAGATATGTTGCTGAGGAGCATCACATAACTGCCTGCAGTTCAAGCCCCCAGTTCGTGATGATACTCCTTCCCAGCGCAAGGGTATTTCCACCCTTATCACCTTCACTTGCCTATGAAAACAAATGGCATGCTTAAACAAATATTAACCCATTCGAACAAACACTAGAAAGTGTACAGACGAATTATCACTATCTCATAGACGTGGGTACCTAGTTAAATGATCATGTGTGATGTTTACTCTTTGCAGTTGCCGAGGGTGGGCGCAAAGTTCCTATTTACAGCGGGCATGTTTGTCGCCGGCGCCTGCAATGTATTATTTGGGTGAGTTCAAAAGTAATTAGTTGGGATTTGTTTGATGACCCGCGATTGTATGGAATCTTTCTGATGTTGAGTTATGAACTTGTGAGAAGGTGATGGTAAACTCGTGAGTCTGTGACTATCCGGAAAGGAATTTGTTTATTTAGTTTTACTGATACCTATTATTATTATTTCCAAAATACTTAAATCTTTGTTACAATGGTTTTTGCGACACAACTAAAACCTTTCAGGGTTTAACCCACCTAAGTTACTTTTACTAGTAACGTAGTTTAACGACCATAAGTGACATACCTAGCGTTATTTTGTTCGACCAGTGCCTTCAGATTGAAAGGCAGGAGCTTGTAAGGCCGCGTCTAGACCCGTCTTTGAGACGAAGGAAGGACACATATTGCATTTCCATCTACAGTAATAATTCTTCAAAATGTGCGAAGTTGAAGTTGTTACGTGTTTATTTTAACCGATTTACGATAAAGGATTCTCGTAAAACTATACAAAACCATTCGTGTATAACATTTTACGTAAAAAAGCGATAACAGCAGGTTATATTTTCATCAATAGCGTGTTTCTAAAATAAAATAGGGATAAAACTCCCGTAAGATCCCTCAAGAGGTTATGACGTCACAGTACAGGATATGTACCTACATGAAAATGAACCAAAGTTTTTGTTTCATTATGGCTGCTAAACAGTACCTATCAGTGCACGTATTACGTTTTCTTCGCTAATTATTCGAATTATTTACTTCTGCGATTAAGCATAGGACGTTATAAACATGTGCTTGTACGAGTATTCGCTTTTCACGGAGTGAAAATTTAAAAATGGGTTCTAACTATCTATTTTAAAACATCATTTTTGCCAGCTATAAACAAAATAAAATACTACAATAACTGGCTATTTTATAAAAAATAATGTGCTGAAAGAGCCATAAAGCCTTTTTTAATCTTTTTTTCTATTTCGTACATAAGGTAAGAACTCAAAATGAAATGGCATCTTTAATTTTTTGTTTTCGTCTAAATTTGCCAGTATTTTATGAGCTTAATCAGAGTAGAAACTTTTTGCCAAAAATCACCTATTTCAATTATGCCAACACTACACTAACCGTAGGTAGGTGCTATTGTTTTCTAATCGAAAAATTAAGTATTTCTAAACATAGATAATATATATATTTTTTTGTGTTGCCCTGTATTTTTTGCAGTTGTGTATCTGTTAGGGTCAGAGGCTGAAAACGGTAATTGAGCGAAAAACACAGGTAAAGGAACCCATCCGTTTCCAAACCTTGGCAAGAGTTTCTTATCCTGAACCAGTAAGGTAACCCATCTTTGTCCAAACCTTGGCAAGAGTTGATTAACCTGGACCGGTAAGGAAACCCATCTGTGTCCAAACCTTGGCAAGAGTTGCTTAACCTGGACCGGTAAGGGAACCCATCCGTTTCCAAACCTTGGCAAGAGTTGCTTAACCTGGCCCGGTAAGGTAAGGTAACCCATCTATGGCCAAACCTTGGCAAGAGTTGCTTAACCTGGACGGGTAAGGGAACCCATCCGTTTCCAAACCTTGGCAAGAGTTGCTTAACCTGGACCGGTAAGGGAACCCATCCGTTTCCAAACCTTGGCAAGAGTTGCTTAACCTGGCCCGGTAAGGTAAGGTAACCCATCTATGGCCAAACCTTGGCAAGAGTTGCTTAACCTGGACCGTTAAGGTAAACCATCCGTTTACAAACCTTGGCAAGAGTTGCATAACCTGGATCGGTAAGGTAACCCATCTGTGGCCAAACCTTGGGGGATTTGGGCATCACCTTACCCATCAACATCGGCAAGTTTCTGACTAATGAATTACATCGGGTTGTGGCTGTTTGAAAAAGGCTCAGAACGCGTTCTGACATTTCCTTATTGCCAGAACGCGTTGTGGTCGATACATCAAAACAGCTACAACTCGAATTTCGCTTCGCGAATGTTTTGTATGTGCCACATCGCGATGTGGTCGTTTTTAAAACAGCTACGACGCGAATTTCGCTTATTAGTCGTTTTGAATTTGCCACATCGCGACGTGGTCGGATTTTTCGCTCAATGAGTGTTTTCGACCTTTGAAGCTAACATAATTATCTACCATAATTTATAAATTCTAAACCTTTTATTTCTAGCACACTAGCTTTAATTGAAGACACAACGACATTCACGGCACTATGCTTCGTGGTACGAGGGATGGAGGCTCTAGGAGCGAGCGCATACTCCACAGCCAGCTATGTGTTCGTAGTGAACACTTTTCCTGACAGCATTGGCTCGGTCCTCGGCATCTTGGAAACTTTCATCGGTCTCGGCATGTCCGTGGGACCGGCCATCGGCGGCCTGTTGTACTCGGTAATTGTACCTATTTATTTTATGAAAGTTAGACGAAAATCATTATCTTTAAATGCCTACACCTCACAGAAACGACGCCTGTGTTTTAGCAGTTAGAACTTTATGACTGTATTTATATAATGGTTAGTTAGACTCATATTTTGGTTGTTTCCCAACCTGTTTTCATTTTGCTTTATTTGCTGCTGTTATTTTGTATGAAAAAAGCATGCAATTGTTTACAAACATTGGTATATAGTAGCTAAGGTATCCTATTCGATTGCCACAATAACATACTGAAAGGTTTTGCAATATTTATCAATGAGTGGCCCAGTTTTATCCTGTATTTTTTTCAGTAATTATTGTAATAACGGCGTTGTTAGCGATTTTAATTAATCTCTGTAACGCGAACACGGACTTATTTATCGTAATGTTATCGTTTCGGGTTTAATTAACACTCCCATACTTAATCAAATGAATGTAGCCTTCACTATATTATGATGTCGAAATGAAAACTACAACTATTTTGCCAATACGAAAATGTGTGCTAACAGATCGTAAAATCGAACGGAGTTTTATACCAAACATAACTAGGAATGAATAAGTTCATAAATATATGGTCAGGTTTATTTCGGAAATTATTTGTGCTAGGCGGGGGTAGCTAGCCCCTTCAAAACCGTTGGCAGGATTTGATGAGTTGGGGTATCATAATAAGTAGGTACCTACCTAATATATCCTACACTTTTACGAATTGATTCATTGAACTTAGAGTTAACCGCTTGGCCACACCACACTATGCCAGTACATCACACTCGAGCGACACGAGTGTTTTGACAGCGTCTGCTGAGAAAACAGATGAAGGAAATTGCTAAGGCATGCCTCGAATCGCCACGACACGACACTACTTGCGACGCGAAGGTACTCACACGAAGGAAAAAAAGTGTTTTAGGTAGACGCTCATGCATCGTTAACGACCTGAGGTGATGCGACTATTGCATCACCTCAGGTCGTGAACGAGGCATTATGCATTACTGTACAGGACCTACCTAATGTCGTCGTTTGAATGTATAAGTACTTATATGAATGTTCCAGGTAGATCGGGGGCTTCGGTCTTCCATTTTACACTCTTGGAGTTATTATGGTGCTGACGGTGCCCATCAACTTCTTCTTGCTCACTGATTGTGAAGGTAACTAGATTTTTAGATTTTCAGTTTTTTTCTTAGGCAGCCAAATATGATTTAAAAGCTGTAGGTAGCTGCAAGTACGGCTGCTGCCTCAATTAAGTCTCTGGTTCGATTCCTAGATTCAACTTGTAGAATGGATTCTGTTTTAAAAAATATAGAAATGTGGTGGTTTTCGAACAACGTTGTTTTAAATATAATATCGCCGACACATTCACGGGGTTTTTTTGTAGGCTCCATTTTAAGGATCAATTCGTAATTAAAAACGTTCTGAGGTAATCAAACGAAATATCTGTTTTCTGAAATTAAGATTTAACGACTCTAGGCAACAAAGTGATATGATCCTAAATCTTAAATTAAATCTTCTTTTTCACAGAATACGTATCCGGATCCAAGACAGCATCCATCATCGGTCTGTTCAAGATCCCCTCGATAATCATAACAGGGCTGGTGATAGTGATCGTGTCCAACACCTGGGCCTTCCTGGACCCGACCCTGGAGCCTCATCTGCGCCAGTTCGGACTGTCCACGGAACAGATCGGACTGATCTTCCTGCTGTTCTCCAGTCTCTATGGGATATTCAGCCCTATTTGGGGATGGGTTGCAGATCGGTAAGTTTCTCTACAGTCATACTTAACAGAATTAAAATTATTATATCGAGTAAATTGGATCACGGACTCATTTTTACTTTTTTTTTAAATAAAATCGATGGAGTCGACCGTCGACATTTCCTAATAAGCGTAAGGCACTTTTTCTCCCCATCACGTCACTGGATCCTTTTTTTGTTCTAGACCGTATTTGAGAATATTAACTTCTCTAGTTCCGGAGATATTGATAGTCAAAATTCTTTTTCACAAATCTTTTTTTTTTTTAATACAAGTTTTTGATGTTATAACTTTACTTTAATTAAATACCTCCACGACCCTTATACTATTCAATGCATCCGTTAAACTTGATTTTTCAAGCCAAAAAATATCGTTTCTCAGCAATATTTTTGTGAGAGTTCACAGAGAGAGAGTCACTTAGTTTGATGTACAGAATGCTTGGTTGACGGCTTCGTGAAGGGTCCGTTTGAAGGGTCCCTGACAAGAAATGGCGAAAATAACTCACTAGTTACTGTGATTAATATTTTCATACGCCCGTATAAGCCCCGTATTTTACTATCTAATGAAGCCAAGGACCCTTAGTGCATTTACTGAAAAGACGGAGATCTGTATAATGTGCAGCCTGCGCTGTCTATAGGTAATTGTGTCAAACTTTTCTTAAGAGAAGGTCTGCCAGCACCAACGAATGTTTTGAATTACAGCGTGCACAATCACTGGTGCATGATGGTGTGGGGCCTGTTCCTGTCCAGTGCAGGACTGTTGTTACTCGGCCCGTGTCCGTTCATCCCGGGACTACCGAGGTAAGCATTTAATCATCACGAAAATTGTATAGAAAACGAATTAATTATTTTTGTATTGATAACCAGAACAATAAATACTGAGGAACTTGGCGTCATAGATATCGTACCACGTACAGTTCTGTTATACTACAGCTTTTTTTGTGTTTTCAGGGACTTGTGGCTGGATCTAGTGGCTTTGTCCATACTAGGCATGTCCGTCGCGTTGACACTTCTGCCCACCTTCCAAGGAGTGCTAACGAGTTCCATGTAAGTTGTCACAAAATAACCTAGGTACCTATATTTAAGTACCTAATATGCATGGTCTATAATTTCCTATTAAACATAGTTTCAAATTCTGATCTATCTGACCTGAACTTGAAATGAAGAGAACAGGCCAGCAGTTCGGGAAGTAGGTACTATTTTAAGTTCCACATAATGTCTCAGAATCACTTACAGAAAAAAATATTACGCAGACTTATATTCTTTCATTATTTCTATACTTATCAGCTACGAGGGCGGTTGTCCGGAAGCCCTGGCGACGTACAGCGCGGTGGCGGGCGTGTGGTCTTGCTGCTACTCACTGGGCGAAGTGTTGGGGCCCGCGCTCGGAGGGGCACTGACCGAGCGCTACGGCTTCCCGTTGTGTGCTACGCTTTGTGCTGCTGCCTGCTTTACCATGGTAAGTCCTCGTATTAAAATTGTAGCTGGCTAACTATAAGAAGAATAAAAACTCAGTGCTTTGGGATTCTTCTGTCGTTCGTTATATATAGACGGAAACCGAAGCCAGCTTCCGTTTATGTGCTACGCCACGTTTGCGTAGCGGACTACAAGCGTAAAAAAAAAAAAAAAAAAATGTATTTATTAAAATTACTTTGTATCTCATTGTAAGTGAACCTATGTATTGTTCTTATGAGAATAAATTCTTTAAACCGAAAAAAGGTCTTTTACGGGATTCTTCTGTGTGGCTTTCGCTTGTGTGCTACGGTTTTCCTCTAAGTGCTACTCTAAGTGTGCGTAGCGGACTACGAACTTAGAAGTATTGTTGGTTGTGCTACGGGATTCTGCAGTGCGCTACGCCACGTTTGCGTTGCGGACTACCAGAGTAGAAGACAGTCGTGCATTCACTGCTACGGGATTAGGTCTCCTTTCTCTGTTACGCTTTGTGTAGCGTCTGCGCGAAGGTTGCACATTCAGGTATGGAGGGAACATGAGACTTTTTTTACGTAGATCGTAACAAACCTATTTTATTTATTTTCAGGCCGTAGTAACCCTGACGTTCTTCTCCCTGCGCGAGTCCCGCAAGTGCGCGCAGTCGGCGTCGGGAAGCGCATGCGACTCCATCCCGTACACGGACTCCACGTGGAACAGCAGCAACTTCTGTCGCACGCGCAGTGCGCCGCAGACCTTGGCCGAGCACTCGCCGCTGCTCACACCTTGTTCTTGCTACAATACACATAGTGAGTACAACTTGTTTGACCCTTTTCAACGTAAGTTAGAAGGAGAATCATAGGTCTTTTAATAGGTCTTTTGCATAACTTGTAAAACAATCCATAATGAGCACTGCCCCTGTACCTAAAGTAATTGAATATTAAATACTTTAGGTCGAGCTTGTATCTCTGTAACTTATACTCATTCCGAGGTTTATCTCTGGGCCAAGTCTTTTTCCATATTTTACACTTCTAACACAAATATGTATTGATATTACATAGGTTTCACATACGGCACATCGCCACCGAAGCACTTCTGCCTATTGCACAACAAGGGTAACAAAAGCGGGTACGCGAGCATCGCGGAAATAGCCGCCTACATCCTCAAGTTCCAGTTCGTCACCAGCTTCTACATCAAAATCAGAAGGTCCAGGCGAAAAGCCCTCGCAGCGCCAGTCACCACCCCAGTGCTCAACGAACAACTTTACCAGAACTATCTCGATAAGGAAAATGACGAGTCTAAATTGAAACCTCGCGCCAATTGTAATGGCTACATAAATATGACGAAGAAGAGCGACAAGTACTGCACGTTTTTGGAAGACGCGATCTTTAGCAGTCCCGATATCATGGACAATGTTACCGCAGAGCACTTGAAGGTTAAGAGATATAACATGGGACTGGTTTCCACGGAAAAACGGTGCGAAGAAGAGAGAAGAACCACGTACGAAATCATTCGACATAATCTTGAGAAGGTCCAGTTTTATGAGCAGGATGAGTGCCCATCGTTCCAAGATATATTTGTAAGTATTTCACAATTGTAATTTGAAATAAGTGTGTTTTTTTTTAATTTTTTGATGAGTCAAAGTAGTCTGTTTAGGCGGAATAGGTAATGACGACGGAATTACACTTTTTATAGCGTAGTATTTACTTATGATCATTTAAAATATTTTTTACAGGATAGCTGTGCTTGTAGAGACGGTGTTACCTACGTCAGAGGAACGGTGACTGTGTCCTCAACGGGCGCCTGCGAAGTGTAAGATCTCGTTGCGTTCTAGATATTCTCAAATAAGGTTTTTTAGTTTTAATTCATACAGTTCAACCAAATAAAGAATGCAACTTCGAATAAAAAATAACATTTTCGTTTATTTTCTGACCCTCTTCATTGTGCCCCTGGCAAAAGACAATAGCAAAAATATTTTACGAATTGCGCCGCCCACTAGGGTAGCAAAACGTTACGAAGCTTCCCCATCGCCGGATTCCGGTATTCGCATTCCCCATTTAAATGCGACTGCCTACAGTTTATGGTTACCTGGTACAAACGACCTCTGCTGACGATTTCGCGACGTCGTCATGGAGATTTCGCAAGTCAACTTGACCACTGTCCATTTGGGAAATTGGAAAATCTGACATATTTTACAGGTTTGTTGAAAATTAAGTCCGTTCTTTCTTTTCATCCAACGCATAGTAGCGACGCCTACCGCCAACGTTGGTTTTTCACGACCAGTCCCAAATACAATTGTACCCGGATAACATAAACTAAAAAGAGATATAGAAACATTCTTATGGAAACTTTAAGTTTGTGGAAACTTCGAAAAAAAAGGTCATCTACATAGTTATGATATTTTCACGTGAGTTTAGTTTAATCTCGTTATCTTTGACACAATTTTAATATATTATTTTGTCTTGTAGAATAATTTATAATTAGAATAAATAAAATTAAAGTGTTTGAGACTTTGAGAAACTAACAAAAAGTTTTGAAATTATCCAGTATACCAATAAAATAAATGTTGGATTACTAAATTAAAGAGACAGAACTCATTGTTTTTGTATATTTTATTACAAAGTAGAATATAATTACCTTTTTTTCAAGTACCTTTTGTGCCATACAACGTTGGGACGCTTTTGTATTCAATTGAAAAGCATCGATATTCGCTGAAGGCGTCACTCCGCGTCGATACTGTTCAATAGATACGACGTCCGCAACACCAGGCTAGCATAAGGTTACATGATATCTATTACTGCTGATCTGCTATGAATAAAGTTTTTCTGGAAATTTGTATTTTTATTTATATGAGCTAGGTATAGTTCAAACTCAAAGCATTTGTTTCAATTAGACAATTACAAGCACTTTTGAATGTCAAAACACAAAACACAAAAATAAAATTAAGCTACAGTCCCAGTCACAGGGCATAATAACTTGTGAAAGTACTGTAGTTGCCCATTCGAAGGCGTAGATCTTATGGATAAGAATGGGCGAGAGTTTACCTACTAGTACTAATTAAGTTTGATTTTTTGCATTATTTTGGGCGAAAATAGTTTTATAGAATAAAAGTTTCGCCCCCAAATATTAGAAGTGCTTAGTATTTACTTTCGCAGAGTGAGGATTGGTCGGGAAACGCAGAGGGTTGGGGGAAATCAAGGAGGGTGCGGCCCTCCATCGCGGAAGCGAGATAGATATTGATATCCTTTTCTTTGATAACATATCCATGGAGTTCTACTGTCCTGGTACCTCATTCATTTTGCTGAAGTAACAATAATTTCTGAAATGGGCCGTGCGACTTTTGAAACGACTTTATTTGGTTATTCTAATAATAATTCACCGAGATAACAAAAATAAAGATTATAAAACTAAATGCAGAGAATGTTATGCTAGATAAACAAATAAGGTACGTATTTCAAATAGTTGACAAAAGTTTTACTTACAATCATGAGGCAAAAGTTTAACTATTTCATGGGGATTAGAATAAATGATATTGTCCTCACTATCGAATGCTATCCCGAAGATGTTCTTGATGCTAGCTATCTCTATGAGCGTGTGGTTCTCCTTGTGTGCCACGTAGATGGCACTCTTAGCGCAGAAGTGTGCGACGCCTTTGTGATTTACTTCAATGGCCCTGAACACTTTAGGCCCCTCGTATGGGATGCGAGGATTCATCCCTTTCTTTACCTCGAACAAGCCATCCCTAGTCGTTATAAATGTGTCACCATCTCCATCAATAGCGAACTGGTATATTTTTTCCTGAATATGTTGCTGGAGCTGAACATGTTTCTCCTTCGTATCGTATTTATGTAGCCTCTGCGACGGGTATTGTATGAAGTACAAGTGGTGGTTGAAGATCTGCAAGTCCCAAATGTCACGGTCCTTAACAATATGCTTTAAGCCGTGGGATTTCTCGAGATTATCTGCGTAGATCCCGTCGTTGCCTCCGAAATACGCTGTTTTATTGTGTTCGTCTACGGCTACGGCGAATCCGTTTTTAATTCCATTTATTTCGGTCGGCATTGTGTCGTTTATCTTCACGAACGCAATCCCGAAGGTGTCCTGCGTATCTTCCCCGACGTTGTAACTGAAGAATATTTTATGTTCGTGGTGGTATATGGCCAGTTGGTAGGGCCGGTTGATTCCGTTCATTATGACATGTCTTTTGTGCAGTTTCCCGTGTACATGGACGCCTTCACATGGTATTTTCGGAGTGGTATGCTTTTCCGGTATATGCGCTGTTTTACCGAATACGCTGATTATAACACAAACTAACACGAATATTAACTTCATGATTTCCGTAAATACGACAAAAGAGACGCCTTTCGCTTTGCTGAATATATTCAATACTGTCTGCAATCAATGAAATGCTATACCCACATGTTCTGATAATTTATAATTATAAAATAATAATTATTGAAAACAAACCATATGGCGCTTAACTTACATCTACGTTGTTTTAGTTAAATAGGTCACTAGTCACTGCCCGCCTATAATATTAGGTACATGTTTTTTCAGGCTTCAATTCTCAGGTCCGGCAAAATTTTATTAGGTTTTCCTATCAGGAATTCCTAAATAGTAGCCATGGAGTCTGGATCTGTCTGGCCCGGTCGGTGGCAACAGGCACGCCCCCTATTACATGGAAACTAAACATAACTGGCAAAATGTAGGTGTACTATGGCTGCCTAACCCTTGGGGGATTACAGGGGTGATGTTATGTTGTTATTATATATTGTCAAACACCGAGCTTCATATTGAAAATACGATTGATCCTGATTTATTGTTACACTACAACAAAGTCTAGACTATAAAATAAACGTTACGTGTGGGTCGCCCTTACAGGCATGCTCGCTCCAGCGGGTGGCTGAGTGACGTCATAGCTGAACCACCGAACTGTTTGTAATCCTATTCACAAACGAAACTCAACTTTAACTCTAGCAAAATAAAGTAAAAAGTGATTTATGAAAGCGCAAAATTCGGCTTGTGGGGGCAGCCCGGTTTAATTGGATCAACGGCGTTTACTACTGTAAACAATTTGTTGGTTTTGTTCGTGGACCTTGGGGCTGGCTCTAAAATTTGAATTAATGCCTAAATATATTTTAACATTTGTAACATTTTGCCTGTGAAGCTTTTAGGACTAAATAAGTGAAAGTGTTGGTTTCATTCTCTGTTATGTTTCAGAAGGTAACGGTAATCTGTTGGTAAAGACATGAGTATCACGATACGTGGTCAGAATAGGAATGGGTTGCTTCTTAAATTGGAGTCAGCCACACAGAATTCATAATATTACAAGATCAAGGTGTGAGTTGGCAATTAATATAATCGAATTCTGAATTTCAAAGTTAGCAGTTACATAGTTACTTACGCAAGGTCTCCCTTGTCCAAATTGAGGAAAATATAGATGTAGTAAAACCACAGAAAGTCAATGTTTGATCGAAACTAGATTGTCAGGATAGGTAACAAAAAATATCGGCTTGGCATGTTGTATTGTTTCTTTGCAACATTAAAGAAGCACATTATAAGGTTTCAATGCAGTGCGGGGTGAAAGACGAAGCTAATAGTAGATTATGCACCAAGGGGATAAAGCAGTGTCTTACGTCACGGGCACTATTTTGCATCCCGAATGCAACGAAGGAGTCTAGGGCTCTCGAGCCTAGCGAGGGTCCTTTGAGTTAACTCCTGAGCGAAGCGACTAAGACTAGAATCCTGAGAGAAATGATTGATTTAAGCTAGCCCAAGACGAAGACACCTTTATCCTCGATTGTCTGTCTGTCTGTTTGTTCCGATTAATCTCCGAAAAGGCTGGTCCGATTTTGCTGGGACTTTTACTGGCAGATAGCTGATTTTATGAGGAGTATTTATTTTATAACAAGGATTAGGATTCCTTGCAAAAAAAACTCCTGAACTTGATAATCGATTCAAATAGGGAAGTAATAGTTTTATAATAATTTCACCCGAAGGTCGAGGGGTACAGCTTGTCATAAATAAATTAGATTTATTTTTGGTGAACTCACCTGAAAGAAGCCTTGTATGGCCTTAAATACGTTTCCAGGGGCATGTACTATTTTGTCTCTAAGCTCACGTGGAGTTACGTTGAATTTGACCTAATTTTACATGACTACCTATTTCTGTAATTTTCAATGGGCTCGTGGCCTCATCAATTCCGATTAGCTATAGGATAGGTAAGTAAGACTGCGTTTAATAAAAGAAAGCAATCAATTTTAAGGTTTTATTCTACAAAAGAATAAGTAAATGTATGTTCTTAAAATTATAATTGCATTATTAATAAATCTTTGGTATTAAAATAAATAAGAATTTGAGTGAAGATTCTGGAAAAGAGATTACAATACTTAGATTTAAATACGGTCATTCGATGCTGCATGTGTATCTACGTAGTATACATAATATGTAGGTATATGAATAGGAGCCATTTAAATACACAACCGATGCTATTAAAAAGTGAATACGTACACTCTACAGTAGATACCAAGAAGTTTGTACAACAAATTAGAGTCTAGCGATTCACCATCAGCCCGTTCACACGACGACGTATCGTTTTTTTGACTTATCGTCTTATTTCACCGTCCGTCAATTTTTCTGACGGAGGCAATGCTTTTTAAATTCTCGTGTTCACACGCATCACGAATCGAGAAAAATGACGAATACGTCCTAAATCACGTAACGTCTTTTAAAAATCAAGTACTTACTTCAAAAAACAAGGATCGTCATTTTTTTGTGACGGATTCGCCGATGCGTTCGCTCCCGAAAAATCACGGAATTAATGTGAACACGATTTCGTTTTTTTTTTGCCGGATCGTGATAAAACACGATTCCGTATGCAATGTGAACGTCCATCCGTCATGACGGAAGCCGTGTCAACGGGCTGACGTCTGTTATGTAAACCTAAAATATCAGCGGCAGGCTACCTAATGCGCTTGCAATGTTGGCAACAGTTGCACCCCAGTTACGAGCTCACTTCCAAACAGATTATCTGCATACATTTTACAAAACATTGTGCTAGTGTGACGTCAGATAAACATTAGTTACATGAATTCAACATTAAAACAAATGGTTTTTTGTTACAATAAGAAGCATTATTGTAATAGACATCTAATTGTGTTTATATTACTGCTTATAGAGCAGCAATTTAACATTGTTTGACCATATTACCTACTTACCATAATTTGTGGTTTCATTCAATCTCAGCAATTAGTGGTCTATCTACCGACTTGCGTCGAATGAAACCGCTAACATTGTGATCCAACTTTAGTACGTTTACAATTTCAGCTCGATCATCAATCATTTTCACATTACATAAGGACGGATATTTAACAACGATATAAGTAGATATAGTTCTGGGATTATCGTTCTTCTCAAAGTCTCAGATCTTTCAAGTGCAGACAAGGACGCGCAAGATGGAACCGGTTTAGTATTTTGAAGAGTCAAATAAGCATGTCGAGGGTCGCAGACATACACAATGAAACATTTAACATCTTTACTGCAACATTTCACGTCACGGACATTTTGCAGATTTGTTTGCCATAAACAATGCGTTCCAAAATGCAGTCTTAAAACATTCCGTGAGGGTTTTATGACGGCATTTAACATTAACCGCGGAATGCTGCTAAGTGTGTGGTGACTTTGAAATCGTTCGTGACAATTACTTTAGTACGTACGCTAACAGCAGGGAACTCTACAATGTCCCAGAACTTCCGTGCCACGTTTTGCGCAGCGCATCTAATCTACTTTCAAGTTCAGTTAGCGTTATGTCATCTTCGATATGTACCTAGTTACTGTGTGGGCGTTAAACAGACTGTCGGTGATGTCATCTTGTCCGATTAAATAATATATTTTCGTATTTGTATGAATAGAGTTGTCCCTAGATAAGACGGAGTTAGAAGGACCTTAACGTGAAGACTAGTATAAGTAGGACGAAGGACGAAGCTAGGCTAAAAATAGGTCTGTCTGCGCTGTTTCCGCAGACCATTCTCCTGGAAGCGACGGATAGTTTCTTGTTCTGTAACAGAGCGTGTACGGAGTCCAGCTCCCACCGCTCCATGAAGCCAGGCTCGCGGGAGAACAGCACGGAGTACAGCTGCGGGGACTTGCCGTTCACTTGGTCTTGACAGAAGTTCAATAGAAGATGGTCGTTGACCGCTTTAAGCACTTGGATGGTACCGCTGAACTGTTGATATTTGGGTAGAGCCGGCAGTGTTCCTGAAATGTAAAACATGAAACTGTTTAGTTATCTATGAAACTTGATACAAAGATTTACTGTGACCGTCGTATAACAGGGGTCTGAGTAAAAAAACATAATGTATTTATTGCACTGCCTCATTGTTCTAGAGGCCGCCAGTGACTGCTGAGCATGAGGTCCTGGGTTCGACTCCCGGGTCGGGCAAAGTGTTATTGTGCCCATTTGATGGCAATAGACTCGCCCCCTATTACGGAGGACATACCCATAACTGGCAAAATGTAGTTGCACTATAAGGTACACCTCTGCCTTACTCTCCAGAGATTACAAACGCGATGTTATGTTGTGTTAAATTGAAATAGAGAAAATGCAGTTTGAAATTGACAAGAATCCCTTACCGTTCTGACCGTCGAACACCTGCCAGTAGCCGGCAGAGTCGTTCTTGAAGTAGAGCGAGTACTCGATGGTCTCGCCGGCCTCGTCCCACAGCAGGCGCAAGTGCCGGTACTCCTGGCGGAACTTCGCGTTGATGTGCTGCACGTGGTACAGCTGGTTCTCTGTTGAGGGCTGGAACGTGACGAAGTAAAGTAGGTATAAGATTTTATGAAGCTTGAAGAGTATGGGAGTAATAAGCTTGTGAAAGGAGATCATTAATCTTGGGCCAAATAGGGAAGTTTTATGTATTTTTGGGCTTATTAATAGAAGTATATGTATTAATCAATATATCTATGAATCAATTACGAAAAGAGTATGTGAAGATCGTAGCAGATAGTGTTCTGTGTGATTTCTTCCTACCCCCATGGAAAAAGATGTGAGTTTATATATGTGTGTATGTGTGTAGATCTCGATGATCAAGAAACTTCAGTGAGCCATACTTTCAATTTAGTCACTGTACGGTGTACCGTTAAGGTACTCATAACTCTCATGAATAGTTACTAGAGGGAATAGACAAAAATGCCAATCACTTTGTAAGCGTTTCGTATAGTCTGCAACGACATTCAACAGGATTGCTAAAAGTTTTTCGATAGCTAATGTCAATGCAAACAAACTTATTTAACTTGCAATGTTTGTATTTTTGTATGCTATGCCAATTTTAAAACAGTTAACCCCAACCGATTGAGCTGAAATTTTGCATACACGTTCAGTTTGGATGACAATGCATGGTTAGCTAAGTGACGTCATTCTAAAACCAATATTGCGGACTTGTTATTTTTAATGCACCCCCATGATATGGGTATCAAAAAAGGGTTTGCTGAGAAGAATATGAAAAAAATTACATATTATATTTATGGTCTTGTTTTAAAAATGTGTTTTACTATTGTTGTTTATTTAGTCATCGTTGTCGCTGATAGTGATACTTTATCTAGAGTGCTAGACCCAGGTATATAAAGGTATGACATAAAATATAAGCTATTATATAATAATTAGGTAGGTACACTATTATATAAATGTCAATTACTGATAACTAGTCCGAGCCGTATCAAAATATAAAAATTGATCGGAATTTTAGAATAGTAGGTATTTTCATACTTTAAAAAAAAAGTAATTAAAAAAAACTTCCAGCTTTTTAGTTAACAAATGTGAAAGATTTCACAGACGATTAGACAAACAATTTTTTACCGCCTTCACCGCGTGGAGGTACCCCCAGCTTATGTTGTGTTCTGATTCAAAATTTATACCCGGTGTCACTTTCACAATTAATACGAACCTTTTTTTTTTTTTTTTTTTTTTTTTTTTTTTTTTCGGATGGGAAATCATCAAATGACTTCTCCCGCTCTGGGCTGAGCGGGAGGGAGTGTCAGACTTTTACTGACTAAAACCCATCCATGTTCCTTCATCGCCCTTTGTGTTCCGGGGCCGCGGTATCTCTTTCGAACAACCCGCAGCACCCGGCAGGCATCGGCCCTTGCGGGCCCCTTCCCTATGCTGACATCTCTTTGAGGCGCGCGTGGAACACGAACGCGCCGTCGACTCGGCCTGTCGTCCTAAGACGGAGGGACGGCGAGCTAGCCCTTAGCTCACCGTCCACAGGCCCGCGTCTACGGTGGCCGGGGGCCACCACGTGGCCCCCGACGCCCGGTGCGTCTCCCGCGGCGGCTGGGACGTGAGGAGGAACGCTCTCTCTCACGTTCCGCCTCCTCCTTTGCTAGCATGACTGCTTCGCAAAAGGAGGTGACGGCTTCCCATTCCGTCTCGCTCCGGACCATGGCTCGAACCAGGGCCGGACGCGAGAGGTCGCCGCCGCCGATCGCCGCTAGGAGGACACGGCGGTGCTCCGCCCAAGCGGGGCAGACCTCCACCGTATGCTCCACCGTGTCCTCCGGTCGATCCTCGCAGTGGAAACACCCGGGCGTCTCCTCCCGCCTGATTCGGTGCAGGAACCTCCCGAAACAACCGTGTCCGGTGAGGACCTGCGTCAGGCGGAAGGTGAGGACGCCGTGGCGCCTCTCAAGCCACTCCTCAAAGAGGGGACTTATCGCCACTATCGTGGCGTGCCCTGCACGGGGTTGCGACAGTCGCTCTCTCCATGTCACCATGAGATCGGCTCGGAGGTTTGTCCGCTGAGCGGCAATTAGCCGCGGCAGCGGAGTAACCCCCCGGCGAAGAACCTCCGCGCGCCATTCATGTAGGCGCGCGAGGACTATCGCCTCCAGATCCCATGGTGGCAATCCGGCTAGGAGGCTCGCAGCCTCGCCCGAGATCGTGCGGAACCCACGGACCATCCTTACGGCTATCACCTTTTGGGGCGCGTTCAGATAATGGGCGGCTCGCCGCCTCAAGGAACGCGCCCACACCGGGGCACCGTAAAGGGCCATGGACCGCACGACCCCCGCATAGAGCCTCCGGCAGGAGGCGTTCGGCCCCCCCAGATTGGGCAGGAGCCGCCTGAAGGCAGCCCCAGTCCGTTCCAGTTTAGGGGCCAAACGTCGGAAGTGCTCCACGAAGTTCCACCGGCTGTCGAGGACAAGTCCCAGGTACTTTAACGTCGACCCGACGCCGATGGAAACCCCTCCTACCGTCAGTGAGGATCCCGACGGTGGCGCATTCCGAGGCCCATGAAAGCACATGGCCTCGGACTTGTGCAATGCCACCTCGAGACCCAGTTGCCGGATCCTCTCAACGACTATCGCAACCCCGCGTGTCATCAAGTCGGCCGCCGCCTCGTGCGACCTCCCCTGTGCCAGCACCAGCGTGTCGTCAGCGTAGCACACTACGCTGACGCCACTAGGGAGGTCGGCGCGCAGCACCCAGTCGTAGCCGATGTTCCACAAGGGCGGTCCTAGAACCGATCCCTGTGGGACACCGCACGACATCTCTCGCCGGTTCCACTCTCCGGAGCGACCGGGGTAGATGACGGCTCTGTCCGTCAGGTAATCCCCGACCACACGACGAAGGTAGGTCGGCACCCGGTGATACCGGAGTGCCTCCCCAATGCAGCTCCAGGGCATGGAGTTGAAGGCGTTGGCGATGTCGAGAGACACCGCCAAGACAACCCTACCCCGGGACACCGCATCCCCCGTCGTGAGGGCTCTTACGCGCATGATTGCGTCCACCGTGGAGCGCCCCTTGCGGAAACCAAACTGGTGTTCCGCAAGATCCGGACCCATCCCCGCAAGGTGCTCGGCGAGGCGGTTTGCAATGACTCTTTCAAAGAGCTTGCCCACCTCGTCGAGCAACACAACGGGCCGGTATGCGGACGGAGAGTCCGCAGGGCGCCCCGGCTTCCGAATGAGGACCAGCTTCCCCGTCTTCCAACGAAGCGGGAACTGGCCTCTCTCCAAGCATGCGCTTAGGAGCCCCTCCAGTCGGGGCCCGAGAGCCTCAAAGGCCAGGACCCAGGCTTTGCCAGGCAAGCCGTCGGGTCCCGGGGCGGTATTTTTGGCCTTGAGCCGTCCTACCGCCACTCTCAGGTCTACCCCAGCCACTTCCGGGACGTCGTCGTCGTCGTGGTCCGCTTCCGGCACCGCAGGTGGCGGAGCCATAGGCGGGGGGGGGATGTTCCCCTCGCGAGGGAAACAGAGCGCTCACCACGTCCTCCACGAGCTGAGGCCGGAGACTCTGCGTCAGTGGGGGGGCCCAGGTGCGGAGTTTATCCCGCACCATCTTGTAAGGGCGCCCCCACGGATCCCCGTCAAGAGTCCCCAGTATCTCCTCGCGGGCCCGATCTCTGGCCCGCAGGACAGCCTCGTGGAGGGCGGTCTTCGCCGCTCTGTAGCCCTCATATAGCTCCGCCTCAATGGCTTCCGCATTCGGCGGGCGAATGCGGAGCCTGCGATGCCTGGCGTACGGGTGTCGCGCAGCGACGCACGCCTCGCGCAGAGTTGTCAGCTCGCGCGACCACCAGTACACCTGACGCCGGGCGCGTCCTGGCCGAACTCGGGGCATTGCCACGTCACATATGTCGGACATGGCCTCCTGGAACCACCCTGCCTCATTATCAACGTCGGCAGGCCTGTCCGGTGATGTCACCCAGGCCTGCACGATCGAGGCTTCCAGGAGGAGCTCCCGGTCCAGCTGCTTCAGCGCCCAACGCGGACCACTCGGGGCCTGTAAGACCGGCGCGCTCGAGGACTGGGCGGAGACGTCAAACCGGATATACCGGTGGTCGGAATAGGTCTCCACCCCCTCCATGACACGCCAGTCCACGACACGCGGCGACAGAGCGGGGCTAGCGAACGAAATGTCCACCACCGACTCGCCCCGCATCCGCACACACGTGGGTACAGTACCCCGATTCAGGACGACCAGGCCTGTTTCCAGAGCCCAGTCCTCCACCATCCTTCCCCGCACGTCTGTGCAACGAGAACCCCAAGCCAGATTCTTGGCATTGAAGTCCCCGAGGACAAGCACAGGGAGGGAATGGCTTCCGACGACGACACTCAACTCCGCAAGGGAGTTGTGGAGCTCGGCGAGAGTTCGGTTCGGGGAGAAGTAGACACCCACCACTACGATCTCCCCGAACCGTGCCGCTACGCACCCCTGACCCTTCCTGACACTTTCAAGGGTCGGGGTACCGGCGGCGGCCGACGAAACTATGGCCACTGAGCCGCTTAGGTCCGCCACCCAGTCTTCCCTGGGCAGGACGAAATACGGCTCAGCGACCACGGCGATGTTAATCAACCACTGCGCCATGCTCTGAAGCAGCAGATTCTGGGCGCAGGCGCAGTGGTTGATGTTCGCCTGGAGGAGGCGTAATGGGGCCGTTATTGGCACTCCATACCCTCCCCCTCCCGGGCCCCCTGCGAGGGCGCAACTGTCGCAGCGGCGGCAGTGGCGGCGACAGCGGCAGAGGGGGCAGCCGCGGCAGCGACGGCGGAGACGGTGGCGGAGGCGGCGGAGGGCCTACTCTTACCCTTTGAGGGTGGAGCGCAGGCCTTGCTCCCAGCCCGGTGATCAGCCGGCTTGCCGGCCGCCGCACATGCAGCACAGTGCGGCGTGGCAAAGCAGGCCGCCGATGTGTGACCGGGCTGACTGCATCGGAAGCAGAGGCCACTGCGGTCCACCTCCGAGGCGCACTTTACTGACACGTGGTGCCCCACGTGGCAGCGATAGCACCTCAGAGGTCTGGGTTCCAGCAGCTTTACCTGCGCTGAAACCCAGCCCACCAGTAGCCTTCGGCCCTCCACGATAGTTTTAGCCGCCGTCACGGGGCAGCTTACCGTAACGGTACGCATGCCCGACAGGTCCGAACGTATGGCACCTGCCCTGACCTGATCAGCAGGGCACCCTCCGGACCTGGCGACGGCGGCCACCACCTCCTCCTCGGTCACCGAGTCGTCCAGGCCCAAGATGCGCAGGTCTGCGCATCTGACAGGCCTGGAGACTCGGGCCTCGTCCGCGTTTAGGGACGCTCTGAGCTTTTCCGCCAGAGCGTCTGCGGACGAGCCGCTGGTTTCACCGGGGATCTCCAGCAAGCGAGCCCCTGTCGCGGTGACTTTCAGCCGGAGGCCCCCGGTGATCCCGAGCTCACCGAGGTTCACCGTCTCCTTGGCTTTCGCCAGCAGATCGCGGTACGACACGCCCCTCTTTTCCGCATCTGGCTGTAGCGTGATTACTACAGCCGCGGTTTTAGGGGCGCGGAGCCTAGCCGCGACCTTTCGCGCCCGGTGCTGGCGCTGCCGCTCCTCATTGCGGGCCTTTTTGGCCGCCTTCCGCCCCTTCTGTTTCTCCCCAGCCACCTGCCATCCGGCATCAGCCGCGGAAGGTGTAGTGGGCTGGGGAGGCAGTGGCGGGGGCGGACGTGCCGCAGGCGCTGGCCCACTCGCCGCTGGCGCTGGCACAATTGCTGCCTGTGCAGCCGCCTTGCCCTTCTTTTTGCCCGTCGCCTTCTTGGCCGGCACCGGTTTCGCCGGAGCCGACTTTCCAGCGGAGGGCAACGCATTCCTACCAGAGGGCTGACTGGTCCCGGGGGCGGCAGCCGCAGCAGCCGCGTACGAGACCGCTTTCGGCGCGGCCGCCTTGTTCGCAGTCAAGGGGGGACGCAGGACAATACCCTCCAGTACGGAAAACCGCGTCTGGAAGGCAGCCAGCTCCTGCCGGACCAGGTTCAAAACCTGGCTCTCCACAGGCACGGGCTGGCTTTGCCGCTGCTGCTGCTGTTGTCCCCCCCTTGGAGGAGCCACACTGGAGCCAGCCTCCCGCAGGCTGGCCAGGTCTGCACGGAGCTTAGCGTTCTCCTGTTGGAGAAGCTCCATGCAGGTCGCCAGGCGGGATACCTCCGCCCGCAGCTTGGCCACCTCATCAGACGGAGGCCCCACATAGTGGGCCTCCGCAGCCGCCAAAATGGAGGCGGAAGCCGCGGGGATGGCCTTGTGTTTTGTGGAAGGCTTTACCTTCGCGGCCACGCCCCGGATTGCGGCTTCCACCTCCTTTGCGAACCTGGCCTTACGCTCCGCCTCGGAGCCGCCAGGCGCACCCGCCTCTTCGCCAGACCCGGGAGCAGTAAAGCCCGGGTGGCGCCCCTTCTCGACCAGCTTTGTCGACCTCTCGGAGGCAGTGAGCCCCCCCCTCTTGCCTTGGATTCCACCGCGTCTGCTAGTGGAGATCTTACGGGCCGAGGCCAACTCCTCTCCGGAAGTCGACTCTAGGTCGCCCTCCTGCCTGGACCGCTTGCGGAAGAACTTGCTGTTCTCCGCAGCAGTCCCGGCCCTCTCGAGGCGGGAGCTCACTGAGCCTCCCGCGCTCCCATCGCTGGATGCGACGTCGGACTCCGACCCCGCATCACTCCCCACCTCTTCGTTTGTTTTTTTTTTTTTGTTTAATTCTGTTTCCATGCTGTTCCCACGAGTAAAAAACTTTTTAACTTCTCAAATACAGTGGTTCGCACTAACGACTAATTTAGCTACCCATTAGTCAAGCTAACAACCTCCCTCACGGTGCGCCGCCGCTTGGAGGTTTGGGGTGATTTTTTATAGAGGTTTTCTACCTCGCAGTCCGGGCGGTTAAGCCAAGACCCTCGGTCCCTATCGAAGCCGCGAGACATGATCCACGACACTTCGACGATGGGATTACGAGATCGACGGTGACAGGGAAGGACGTATCCTTCCCTGTCTGCTCGGAGGCAGGGTAAGTGCACACCGAGCCCGTCCCTACTCCCCTGCTATGCCCTCTGCTTTACAGAGGGTCACGCAGGGGAACGCACCGTTGGTCCAACGACCCCACCCATGTCAGAATAATTGGCCGCGGCAGTAACACTCCCCGAGGGATGAGAGGAAATGGAAATTCCAATTTCCTCTCATCCCCGGGAATTAATACGAACCTAACGACACCTTTGAAGCTAAAATCCATCGAGCCGTTCAGGCTGCAGAGCGTGCCAAACATTTGGATTTGGCGCCAAAAATCCGCCATTTTGTTTTTATTTTTATTTTGATATACCCAGTGTCACTCTCACAGTAAATACGAATCTAACGACACCTCTTAAGCTAAAATCCATCGAGCCGTTAAGGCCGCAGAGCGTGCCAAACAATTATACATACATACATACATACATACTCTCGAAAAACATAACCCTCTTTCTGGCGCAGTCGGGTAACAAGACGACGAATAATAACGGAGGAACTAGGCATGAATAAAAATGGATCGTTGCGAGGAAATCCTTTTCTCGATACTGAGAAATCTAAACAGTGAACATTAGCACAAACAATGATATGTCCCAAGCACACGTGTTACGGAACATCTAAACATTCTCTCCAAGTGATTCCAAGAACTCGTAAACATTTTCCAAGTCTCTCCAATTGAACCTGGACTTAGTCATCGATTCATCATGTTCTATAGACTGCATCCTTGGAGATTAAGGTCAGTCGGATTGACCCCTGCGCTGGGTCAGGATGCGTCACCATGGGCGTTTGGGCGACTGGGCGTACCGCATACAGGTCACATTAATTTTAGTATAGGTACGTCTCGAAATTCGACAATTACTACCTTACAAAAGATGTAGATGTAAAGTCGGAGCAGCTAATTGCCCTATTGTCGTATGTAAGTATGTACTCGTATGAGTCAGTTACAATGACCAAATGATATATGAGTGTCGTTTTAGAGGCACTCAAGCGAAAAGTCATCACATTTGTTTCACAAGTTTCCTTCAGATCATAATTGAAGGTGCAAATATGTAGATAAACAACCCAGGTACATAGGTATGAACACCTGTACGTAACTACTCGTAACGATTATGTATTTTGAACACGTCTTAAGCATTTATTTATACATCTCAATGGACTTAGGTAAGTATGAGGCTGAGAATATTGACATTGACACGAACGGGAAATTATAGTTGGAAATTACTGATGAGTTATTTACAGATCACAACTATGTTCTTAACGCGGGGCACGAAATCCCCGCCCCGGCAAAGTCTAGATACGGCGGCGGTACCTACTAGTAATATTCCTTGCTCTGTGGTTCTAAAGAATGTTAAAATATTTTACTTCCCCTATTTCATTATTTTATAACAGAATATAAATACCGTGTATTAAAGATAATAGTATCTAAGTCGTTGTAAGAAAACAATGACACATGGCATACTTATATGACTGTTACAATGAAATAATGAGAAATACCCAAATGCAGTTTAACAATGTTTTTTCTTAACATTATCCGTAACCGCACAACTACACTATCTCTTGTGAGAAGAGACGTTTTTTAATCATTGACCTCGGTAAAGGTTAATTGAGAACGCGGGCCTTTTGCACAAATAAGGTGACCTAACTTAATCTAAGACAAAAACTCAATTTCAATCTCTGAGTCAGAAGCAATACTGGCTAAACCAATCTAACCTAGGTTTTAAAGGTAACTTTTTGAAGCTTTTGCCCATGAGGAGGTAAAAATGACCTACCTCCAGTATAAATAGAACCTATCCCATGACCTAAACCCAAGTCAGCGTTGAGACGTGAAAATAAAATACACAGAGGTACTGATGTAATATTTTACAATATTTTTGTATGAATTATTAATATCACAAGACTGAAGGCTATGTTTACAGGTACGGCCTTACTTACTAACCCGAGAAAACCAATGGAAGAGCCCAGTTATTACAATAACATTTCCATTTTGAACTTTATTCCAACGAGTGGAACCATCTGAAGAAGAAAGCTTCACTTACCTACCTACTTACTGTAGAGTGCTTAGATACGGAATTTTATTAAACTACGGTTAAAAATAATACGGTAACATTAACCATGTTTTGTAAACGTAAGGTTAGTAGTTTGCAACCATGATCATGAACACTGGGGTCGGAAGCTGTTCGGTTCAATCTCCCGGATGGGACATTGAGGTCGGAACCGGCTCCCTACAGTATGCAAACTGACACACCTGTGTCACTGAACCCGAGGGACTAGACTGCACTTATTAGTGGGATATCAGATCTTCTTTCATAAAACAGGAAAAAACATAGGTAACCCTTTCTTTGCTGTCGCGCAGTCGGTTAAAAAGTAAGTAGCCAAAAAGGTTATTTCATAGTACTGCAGAAATATTTGTATAATATTTACAGCCGCTTATTTTATAATATTTATTTATTTATTAAAACTTTATGCACAAATAAAAACTGTACAAAGGCGGGCATTTTCTACCAGTCTACCTTAGGGTGATGCAGAGACAATACACAGTAAGTGCAATAACAGAAAAGAAAATACTAGAAAATATTTTCTAAATATTATATATATATGTAATAATAATAAATACTTATATTATACATACCTACATAAAACAAAATATATAAAGTGAAGAGAGATAACAAGAAAAATGCTTTCATTTTGAATGTGAACCGACTGGTCACCGTCCTAATACTCTGAGGGAGCGCATTCCAAAGGAAGACCGCCTGGACAAAGAAAGAAGATTTGATAAAACCAGAGCGATGAGAAGGACATCGTAGAAGACAATTGTTAGCGGACCGAAGATTCTTGCTGTGCGCAGAGCATAATAATGACGCGTAGTTTGAAAACTTAAGAAAAATTCAGTTTTCAAAAAAAATCCTCATAAATACAAGGAAATATAACTCTGAACTAAGCATTCAGGCATAGCATTTCGTAACTTCTCCTCACATCAAATAGTTTCAATATTAGCTATCTATCAAACCTAATATACTGTTTCAATACTATAGCACACCAACTTGATCCTAGCCCTAGCCGATCAGGCCCAAATCATAGTAGAACCTCAACCATCACGAATCGAGGAGTATCAACGTTATCAACTAGAAATAAAATAGTCGCTATACCTAGGTACTTAATATATTTAGTGAATAAACAACTTGAACTAAGATAAGACTTGAAAGGAGTGAATTGTCTGTTTATTGAGCAATATCAAGATAACGAGACGATATTATAAATAAAATGTTTTAATTTTAAAGCAAAACTAATGCGTTTTCCAGAGCTTTTCTCACCATGTGAAAGGTTGTGCAATATTAACTAACGGACAAGCCACGCGTAATCGCGTTATTACAAGGAAAACCATTTTGTATTTTCTAGGAATGATGCTACATGTGTACCTTTGTATCTATAATTTATATTATGTCAAACACTATCATCTCTTTATCAGAACATAACATCACTCCTATTTTACACCAAGGGTAGGAGTTCATTTACCTACATTATTTTTTCTGTTGTTATATTGCTGCCATATCAGTTTTTTACTAAATAAACCTTTTATTTTTTATTTTCTCTTAGTAACTTTCTAAATGCCATTTCTATATTTCATATGATTATTGGATTAATACAATCTATACGCCTAATGCTGTTGATAATACGGGGTGGACGGGACACCGCACCGAAAACGGAAACCACATACGCAGTAAGTACATCATTCTGAAACCCCCCCACATAGAAATTTTTCGTCGGTTGTTTAAAAAAAAACAGTTGTTTCCTACAAATTGCAATACCTACACGGTCAAAATGTATGGAACAGCTGCATTTTTTTTTAATAACCGACGAAATGTTCTATATGGGGTGTTTCAGAATGATGTACTTACTGAGTATGTGGTTTCCGTTTTCGCGTCGGTGTCCCTTCCACCCCGTATTGGTTCCCGGCTTCAACGGTTCCTAGTCTTCTTTGTAAGAGGAGTCAAGTAATGCAGGGTTCTGACTGTAGGTACTAACTGGGTTGTGGAGGTCAGATAGGCAGTCGCTCCATGTAAAATACTGGTGTTCAGCTGCATCCGGTTAGGCTGAAAGCCGACCGCAACATAGTTGGGAAAAGGCTATGCAGATGATGACGATTAGATATCGGTTAAGTGTAGATAATTAATTATGTTATGCTAGATGTAACAGCTACAGGACCGGCCGATGTGGTGACGCTTGAGGTAGGCTGCCTCTTGGGGAAGGTCTAGCATTAGATGCATTTCGACTTAATTGATGATAAAATTGGTTTATTGTGCGGAATAAGTATCTAAGAGGTTCCGGGATAGTTCATTTTTCTTGCCTTTTATGATTTGTAGATCAATCAATCACAAAATCTATTTTCTCTCCTCAACCCGTGTTTGCAATCTTGTCTGCAGCTGTAGCATTTATAAAAATGCCGTAGGCTTTAGTCAGAGTCCCCCTCTTCTCAGTATTTCAAAGAATTCTGTCTTGTTTACATCACAGTGTCAGACAAGACTGTCAGTATTCTCTGAATACTTAATATCTAATGATGTAGAATGCCTCTGTCGTCTGTCGGTTTTAAAGCAGCCTTTGTTACGGTTTTGGTTAGAATTTCACTACTGTCAATGTAGATATGCGGATTGTTCCTACCAATACGTACTTAGGTGATTAGTTAAAAATTGTTTGGCTTATCTGGGAATAACCGTGTCGAAATCGATTGCAAAGATTGCATAACAACATACAATAGTGTATTCGTGTTTAAATACAAGAAGTGCATGTTTTTGTGATGCGTGCCACCTCAAATATTTTTATTCATGATTTATTTATAGGTAGACCTTTCTATGTATTGTCTACTGGTTCGTTTTCTGTCTAAAGTAAATAGGTTAAAAAAAAAAGAAGACGTGTAATAAAGTGTTCGTAAAAACCTATTTGCAAAATAAACATCATTTCATTAACTGGCTATAAAATCATGATGAATCGACGCGTACGCACGATGGACTAATACCGATTCAAGGTGCTTCTAATAAGCTGGATATGTAGAGGTTTTCAATTTATACAAACCTTACCAAAAAACAATTGTTTTATTTTTATAAAAGGGTACAATAAAAAGTTGCAATGGTAAAAATAAGTAACTTTCGAGCTACGTGTTTATTTCTAAAAATAAATAATTTATGACCAGATTATGTTTTTGTTACACTAAGCACTAACATAAATTAAGTACAAAATTATTATTTACCAGTCAAAAATCCTGTTTTCTAAATCATAATAGGGTGCTACAGCCTAGATACTTAAATCTATTTACTTCAAATTCATTCACAATACTCTAACAGAAAATATTCAGCCACCGCTTAATAACAACAAGTAGGCAAGTTCTATTTTCAGTCTTATTACCAAGGTAACATAGAGATCATAATAAACAGACACACATGTTAGAAAATCATTAAGGACTTCTCACTGTCCGACATCCATTATACAATGAAATTTGCTCAATTGACGGAGTTACACAATACAATCAACATGTACCTACTTAGAGTACGCAAGTACCTCATCTGAACAACAAGCGTTCCTAGTTCTAGACCTGACCAGATTCACTTAATACTCGTTAACTATTTTCCTATAATTATGAGGTCACTGTGTAGCGCAGGGAATACCCCAAGACTATATCTATATATAATTCACATCTAAATCGTCACTAGCTTTTGAGAAAAGATTCTTCATGCAGAGTACCAGTATATTTTCAGTCGTCACAATTTGTTCACAGATCTAAATTTGGCGTCTCAAATTGCCATGTTCAAGAATCATATTGAAAAGCATTAAACCTACCCCAAACGTGGTTGTGGGGAAATGGTCTTCTTCCCAGATGGTGACCTCGGGACAGCTGTTGTACTCGTTGACGCCCTCCCTGCTGAGGTGCAGGTACAGCTCTCGCACCTTCCACTTGCCCAACACTTCTTTAATGTCCAGTTTGTCATACAAGTGTTCACGAAAACAAGTCACACTAGTTGTATTGTAAGCTCCACTCGAGCTATTTTCAGTATGGTTTGAATCAAGGTCGATGTCATAAATCAAGAATTCTTCAGCAGCTAGCGACGTAAACAGAAGCAACATCCAAGGTAAAACTCGATAAAATGACTCCATTTTCCAAATTATAGTTTCTCGTATTCACAAAACAATCACTCCACTTTTCTGACATAAAACTTCCGTCTGACTTATTTAAAATTCGTATATTTCGAGCAAGACTGTATGTCGAGGTATTGTGCTCGCGAATAAATATTGCGCTTATAAAAGATCGTAGCCGACTGACTGACTGAGAGGCGAAGTGGCGCGCGCGCCTGACTCACACGGCTTGATGTTATCAAAGTTGAACCGACGCTTTTATACGGACAGAGCCGGCCGGCCACGCCGATAAAAAACGTAAACAATATTTTTCCGGGCACGAATGAAAATTTCACAACATTAGAAATTAAGATGCATGAACTTACCGTAAGCTTGAAAAAATGTGATATAATAATTATCATCTCTAAGAAAATATTATCAGGTGAAATAATTGTAAAAAAAAAATGTGTTGCACAATTAATATTAAGATACACGCGAAGTTGTAAAATTATAATGAAAATAATAGAAAGACCACTTTTCTATGCTTTTCCGATGGTTTTTTGGGATTGGCATATATTTAATTAACGGTATGCACTGTTGAGTCATGTTACTTTGTTAATAAAGATATATAAATATACTGTATCAAATGTGCATGGCACTATCTGAATATGAACTGCGATATTGAGATCGTTAACAATTAAAGTTAAACGTAGAAAATGATGCATAATTATAATAAGACTAATAAGAGTAATAAGTATCGATACAACGCAACCACAGATGATCTAGGGTCTGAATTTTCCAAATTAGCTAAAGATCACGTAGGTACTGACTACTGATTATGAAATTCCAGTACTTAGTGCAAAGATAACTATCGTGATGAACCCGTGAACTAAGCCGAGAATTATCTCAGCTTCGGAATATTAGCACGACCTTTTAAATTCGTATAGCAGCGTTATATAAATTTAAAATGAGTTAAAGAACACTCTCACCCCATGGGAGTTGTAAGGCAGGTACTTACTTATAAGATCAATCAATTGGATGAAGAAGACTGGCTCACAGGCTGGACCAACAGTATACAAATTAGGAAAAGGGCAGCTAAGGGATGAAAATGTACATGAAACACTATAGTATTCGCCATTATTAAATCACCAATTCCAAATGAACTTAGCATGGTTATTGGGTAGCTGAACTTTCCAGCAGAGGGCATTTGAAGTCCAATAAAAAGTGCTTGTGTACGGTATTTATAGGTCTATGGCAAGGAGTAATAGAACTGGGTGGTATTTGTCACAACAATTGTTTAAATGTGCGGGAACGTCACTAATTGACGGACCGTCAATTGGTCCAGCAGTGTTCATGCTTTCCCAATAAGAAAGCTTCAATTTCTTACAACCTTAGGTTTCTGTTTTGTAATTGGACCGTGTTATGCAGAAGGCAGCCAAGTCGGGAAAAGTACAAACAGAGTTATAAGCATTTTTCTGTCGATGGTTGCACTTCGGTTGTATATTAATTGTCTGATTATTTTTTATTTGAGACATATTGTTATAACTGTTGTTATTTATTGTATCCTATCCAGAATTCCGAAACGTGGCTATTAATATTAATAATTGCGATTTTAGACGTGGCTGTTTTATACAAAATAGCATATTTCGTAGAAATCACAATAAAGTATAAACCAACCATGTAAGTTGGCTGTGTTTTAAAATGTGATCTGTAACTATTTAAAAAATAAAAAACAGACAAGAAAGTATTAAGTGTAGCAGCTATTGACTAAAATGTTTACTACGTTCACTAAAATAATCCGACTGCTGTTTAATGTATTCATACTGTTTTTTACTTTACCTAGGTATACTTCCTTTAGGTCTTATAACAAATCAATAAAAAAAAAAATATTTTGATTTGAGTAAAAACTTGGCAATAGAATATTAGAAATATTTATTAAAAAAATATTAAAACGTCAAAATTATTATACGCAAAATATAAATTTTCGCACTTATTAATCATCCAAAATAAAATCTAACTCAGTATTAACTCCATCAACGTCATCTTCAATAACAGGTGCACATGACGTATAATTGACATAAAAGTGTCGAGCATCTTCTGGTATTAGATGTATTATTGATAATTATTATATCACGTAGTTTGGGCTCTGCTATAGGTTTTCCATTTGGCCATAATTTAGTTAACTGACTCTTAAAAACACCTTCTCTTTCTGGATTGCCAGAGCCGTGACGTCTTGATTTACGAGTAATATCCAAACAGTCGTAATCTTCTTGGTCAAAGTCAGACTTCATATAATTATGATATTGGTCTGGCTTTGTTATTTTTAATTCTCTTGTTTTTAGCCAATTTACTTTGTCATTATTTGTTGGGGCAGAGGTAGTGTCTTTTGCATATCAAATGTAAGATATTCGATGTCTTCTTGATTTTTAGCTAAGTTCATATCTATTTTTAGTTGAAATCTTGCTCTTTCGGCCTGGTGAAGATGAATGTTGTGTGTTTCTTTTATGGAGTTAACATCCTCACCGCTTCTACCTGTATTTATTAGTTCTATGCAAAATTTATCGCAGACATTGCACGTATCTTTGCTTAGTATTTTAGGTTTAATGTTAAAGTTGTCGTAAAAAAATCGTTTAAAAAAACTGTAACTCACGGCGTTTGTGGTCATTTTGGCTTTATATTCATCATAAACTACAGACAAAGTCACTCCAGGCTTAAAAAACTTTGCCGATGTTTGTGACCTGCTATAATGAGACGTATATAGTGGGAGTGAATTAATAAACTCTTTTATTTCCTCTTTACGCACATCAGGTACCCTATTTTCTCCTCCCTTTTTTGAACCTCTTTGGTCTAGCAACGGTTTCCGCGAATTTATTTTGTCCATGGCTGTTGAAATTCTAGTTGAGCATATATTCAGAGTTTTGCAGAACATGTCTCGGCAAACATCATAAGTTTCTATTTTATATTTTCGCAAAAACTGTTTTCTTTTTGTGGGTTTTTCGCTTCTTGACAAAAACGCCCAGAAAAGTTGTCTGCAAATTATATGAACCAAGACTCCAAAACTTTTCGTGAACATTTTTACGTGTTTGCAAAGGAACAGTCGTTTTGTACAGATTTTTGCATTTGCGGGTAAAATCTATGAAGTCTCTTGGATGTTTACATCTTAATCTGTGGTCAAAATATTCTTTATTACTGTTCCGTGCCTGTTTTCGTTCTGATTTATTTTGAGGACATTTTCTTTTTCCACGAGGTGGTCTCCCCGAATTAGAAGACCACTCTTCATTTTCTTCCATTGCTTCATGAGGTTCATTTGCTTGCTCCACCATTACCTCAGAGATAATTAGAATAAAATCGATCGCCTTCACTGAAATATGTAGCGTCAGAATCTTTGATAGAACGTAATCTGAACCGTCTTTTACGGAATAATCACCATCGTGAAAAATATTTTCATCTTCGGAACTATCTTCGTTGTTGTTATGTGGTGCGTTTTGATTTTGTTTCGATGTTACGTTGGCACGACAAGCGTGTTCGACTCGGTACTTTTTATCTGATTATTTAGGTTAGTACCTACCCAGTTAAGGTATGTATACCTATACAGGAGCAAACGCGGGATAAGAAATATTTAAATTTTAGCTAATTGTAATAAAATCCTTAATATAGACAACAAAACAAAAAGTTATACCTATTTTTATAATAGTAAAAAACAGCCTGGATGAAAAAAGCCAACTGCGATTATCAACAAATAAATAATTTGCAGTAAACAGCCATCATAGAGTGGCTGCCTTTTACGTAACTTAAACACTGATACCTCCTAACATTTTGAAATTTGTAAAAAACGGCCATATAGTTAGGCTGACTTCTGTAAAATAGGTATTTTAATTTTTGTCAAAATTGGCTGCATTTTACATGAATATGACTGTTTTTTACAATAAACATTTGTAGACATGGCTGCATTTGACGGCTCATATCTCCGTGATAAATAGAGTTATCGACATGGCTGTTTTTGCAAAAAATCGGGCATGTCGAAATTAGTATGGCTGTGTTTATAACTCATTTTTGGAAAAAGTGCCACATGGCTGCTTTCTGCATAACACGGTCCAATTGATATGATTTTGAAAAGACTGTTCGCTTTTTATGATCTTAAATCTTAACATTTATGCACATAAAAAGTTTCAATCAAAAAGGAGTATGTCGCCTACATAGGTACCCATTTTGCGCTGCTTCCACAAAAAAAAATACGCCTTTGCCCACCGGTGAAAAAATATATTGCCCGGCGAAATAAATGGGAAAGTATGTAATGTGTAGCCATTAATTTGCAACAGCTATAGATACGATTTTTTTCAGTATTTCACAAGTTTGTTTGATTAAAATCAAAATCTTTTGAAACAAAACTGACCTGATCTACAGGCTCGGAGATGTGGATTACGATGCAGGTTCTTGCGTAGTCGACCCTGGAATCTCCGGCTAGATGCTGCACGAACTCCACACCATACCACATGCCCATCAGGCTGTCCACCCAGATGCCCTGCTGCGGCGACCGGTTCACGCAGTAGTCCCTTATGTTCTTCATGAACGGCATCTCGTATGAACTGTAGCCAGTACCGTACCCTTGTCCAGCTTGTCCATATCCTTGTCCGTACCCTTGTCCAGCCTGCCCATATCCTTGGCCATACCCTTGTCTGTTGTAGGTGTCCCCATATCTCTGGGTAATGTCTCCACCCGGAGGGTAGAACTGGTTCGATCTTTGAGTTGTATAGGAGTCGTACTTGCTTGTCGAGATCCCAGGACTGTAGTTCGGGTACCTGGTCACTTCAGGGAAGTTGGATATGTCGCTCGCGTAACTGGCGGATTTGTATGGGTATTGATATTGGTTCGCTGCGGTCGTATAACTGCTACTCCAGCTGTTAGTCGTGGCATATCTTGCATCACCAGGTTCGGCGTATCGTTGGTAGTTCGCGCACTCGGCTTTGGCCCACAAAACAATTAAAACGACCACGTTTCGGTACATTTCTAGTTGTTTTTTGGTATTCGATGTGTGTCGTTGCGTGATAGTAAGGTTGTGGCCACAATGCGTGACTGGTGCGGGCTCGCGATGGGAGTGGGAAGTAAACTAATTACGACTAATTCACGACCACTGTTCCCGGAGATGAGAACACGTCTAAGTCACATTTATAATTTCTTACGTCCAGTTAATATTAATTAGATGCAACACTGTGTGAGAGATAAGATGATCGTTAAAACGTCAACAAGAGCTTATATATTTTTGTTAAAGATGCGTTAAATTATTATTGTTCATTACTGCTGATTGTTTTCAAAACAATAGGTTTATAATGCTCTGATCATAAAGAAATATTTTACTTATAGTCTAAGTAAATAGGTTTATTTTAACAAAATAGCTGAATGAAAATTTGGTTTTATTTCTGTTAAATAAATTAAATACCAATCCAATTTAATACTATTCCGAAGTGGCGCAGGATTTTTTATTTCAAAAGGAGTTTTTTTTTTAACTAAACTTTCTATCATTTGGTTGACTCATCTTTGCCTGGAAAACCGTTCTTGATGGCTTCCTGAGGCAAATGCATCTTAAAGACTTACTGCATTTTGTTGGCATAACGTCCATTCTTATTCATTCAGTGCAATTATGATATAAAAACGTCGACAAGTAAGTACTACTCGTACTTATTAAATTACATACTACGTTTCTGTCTCATACTTCAAGGTTACAAGATCTTTACAGAGATTAGTTTCATAACGGGGAAGCGGATGAAAGTGACACTAGACGATCATCAACACTGAAATTGCTCCATTTCTTGGAATACCTAGATATAGGTAGGGATATTTTTATACCAACCAAAAATACAAATATTTGCATAACGTGCCAATTCAGACTTATCATTGAAACAAACTGCACTGTGATGACCTGTGTGATGAGCGTAGGTTAGAAAAATATCTCTGTCAATGATAAAATAAAGTTGCTATCAGTTAACGCCTCGAATTTAAAGTTTAAAATGTCTGGTTTGCTATTGCTGATATAAATTATGTAGATACAACTACCAAGGCATCTCATAACCTAGCAATCAAGGAACAGGTAAAATTTGGAAGAGATTTGGAAGGGACCTACACTCAGCATTGGGTAGCCACATATTGAAGAAGAAGGACAGTCATGAATTAACCACCGCCTGTGACACCACCGAATATATCATAGTATCTTCCTGTCCGCCTTAAAAATAAAATCCACCCAATTTTTTTGAATCCCCCGTTAATGTACCTACTGGGTGTGAGTGCAAGTTTGGCATCAGTGTTTATCATCGGTGTAAAAGGTCAGATTTCGAGGACACTACACACTAAGTAGGTACAGAAATCCTCTGCTCTTTGACATACATCAAAGCATATATTACACTTCAACCAACTTATATGTGCAGGCGGAAAAACACAGAACTAAAATAATTGTACCATGATTGATGTATCGATGCATATTTTCTTGATAAGCAACACCACATTGAACTGCAAACTCGAAGTGGTAATTCTATAGCTCATGCTAGCTCTTCTTGGAAATCGTAGCAATACGAAACGCATTGTAACGATTGCTTGTCTAGGTACCCTGTTGATTTTGTATGTATATCAACTTTTAAACCTTTTTTATACCTTGTCTTATAAAAACGGTGTAAAGGATAACATAACGACGGCTGCTGTAACTTTTAAGTATGAATGTATGAATTCAGCTCATGCTCACTATACATCCCCGAGCGTAAAAAAATCTTAGTACTAATGTAGTGCTGAATCCACCGTATAATTTCTCAAATAAGTACCTCTGTATGTAAAGCTGATTCATAAAATCCTGTGTGACAAACGGTTAATTGATATAATTCGTTAATGTCCTGTCGCCCCGACGGCTCCGTGACCCTGTCTCCTGTGCTGGTTCACAGATCAGAGGCCACTGGTACATCCTCGCGGACAAACAACTCTATTGCTGCTAAGGAGCAGTAGTTAAGTTTCACGACTCATTAATACATAGGTACGTGCTGGTATGTAGCAATTGGCTTTTACTAATGATGGTGACTAATGTACAAAAAAGTGTGGGAAAAGACGTTGTTTTTGTTTCAGACCAGAGTGGGTTTTGCTAATGAAGTTGAAAGCTATCTGCACAACTTAACGGCGTTCTTTCGGCGAGATTTCAGTGTCTTTTATACTTAATTGCTACATAAGGAAAATTGACACTGACAGCTATAAAACTTATCGCGTTCAGTTTAATTGGTGTCCGCGCTAACTGAAATTCGTTAGATACCTCATTGATTCGGGTGCTAGTTTTGTATGACTTCAATCAATTAAAATGGTTAATGAATGAATTGAACCAATTAAAGAAAAAATCAATTTGCACGAGCTTATGGTTTTGCAATAGAGACGTAAGTTCGTATAAGTAGGCAATGCTTTCCAATCAATATTCTAATTTCCTATTTTAGTAATTTTCCTCCCCTCTTACAAAATAAATAGAATGCTGGTTGACTTTACTGATAAAAAGAAAAGCAAAATATAACTCTTCTTTGTATGGACTACAGTTTTTGTGCAAACGCGGGTTCCTGGGTACGATTCCCAGTTTAACCATGAGGAATTTCTCAGTTAAACTTAAACCCCCATGAAGTGCGTAATACACCAAAAAGTTCAAAGTTCCGGACCAAAGCAAAAGCATAAAAAGTCATGAAATTTGTGTGACGTAATTATGGATGGCCCCTTGGCCGCCATGACCGGATTTCGGTAAAGTTTTTACGCATTGTTTAACAATGAACGTCACGTCATTATTAGGTATATACTACGAGGGCTATGTTTAGAATAGATATAAACCGGTTTTATCAGTGCGTAGGTGCGTGTTTACCTAAGGTTTTTGGTCTAGTGGTGGTAAGTGCGACTGTTGACCATGAGGTCCTTGATTCGATTCCAAGGTCGGGCAAGGTGTTATTGGGTTTTTAAATTAGGAATTTCTCAATAGCAGTCGGCCACGGACCACGGAGTCTGCATTTGTGCCCGATTGACAGGAATTATCTCGCTCCCTGTTACATGGCATGGGACTAAAAACAAAACCGGCGACATGGGGGTGGACTATTATATCGTCGTTGCGACTTAAGACCTCTTATTTGTCACTTTCGCCAAAATCACTTTTTTACACCAGTCGATTCTACAATTTGAAACACTATCGAATGCAATAACTCTCATATGTACCTATACGACGTTTCAATCGTAATTTGTTTACCAATTTCTAGATCTCTAATGTGCTAGCTAATTAAATTTAGTTGCCTTAAATATCTTATGTGTCAATGTACACATACAAGCTCAAGACTTAGCCAGAAAAGATGGCGTAAATCTCAACAAAGTTCTACAAGCAAAAAACAAAGTGGCCACGATACCTTCGACTACAGAGGTTGATACTTTCAAAGAAAATATGTATGAACAAATTGCAGAAAACACTGCACCAAGTTCAAGTATTATTGCTAGTCCAGGAACGACCTTTGAATTGACAAGAACAGTAAAAACATGGCTGGATATTTTACCAAAAGTGCTGAGCCATTCCTGACGAAGTGACGAACATTCGTTCTAGCTAAAAAAAAAAAATGTTGAATCGACTTTCGATCTGACCAGTTAAAGACCTGTTCCACATGCATCAGGTTTTTAAGAAGTGGTATATTGAAAACCAATCCCACTGCCTCTAGAAAGATATTTTCGAAGGTACTAACTAAAGAAAATATCGGCATTCACCATCTCGCAAAGACCAGTGCGACACGTGTTGTAGTTATAAAACTGGTAACATCTCCAAAGAAGAATATGTTAGCCATATTGCGAAGAAAATTGAACCCCATGAAGCACCGTGACGTAAAAACCGGAACCGAATTTTGTCACGTGCACTAAGAGATTTGGCGCAAAGAAAGAAAACTTGATCAACAACTTTACTTGGAAAAAGGGTACACTATGATGGACATAGATAGAGTCCACTCCACTATTGACAAATACAAAACCACCAATATTCGCTCAAGCCAATTTGGCAATTTCGAAGATATGGAATCGAACCTAAAATCAATACGGCCTGGCAAAAGAATGGTGATCCTGGCGTGGTGGAAATTAGGGGGCTTAAATATTTCTCCAATGGATCCGTATTATGTTCCGTACTGCCACAGTTAAGAAATAACCAGGATAGAAACAGGCTGGTATCTTCTAACCGATTGTATAAAACTCCAATAAAAATAACTGAGAGCAAGTTAAACATATACAGGAACTGAAAATGGTAATAGATCAGGATTACCCTCCGTTTTACTATGTATTAAAACTTAATCCGGGTACATAATGCATAATTATTTACAACAACACACAATTTACGCAGACAGTTACCTATGTTTACGTAACATCCGAATCTTATCTGGTGCGCGGGCTCGTGTACCAGACTGTTAAAAAATATGGCGCAAGGCGGTGTAAACACTCGCGAATCGGTATGCGGTTTGCGCCGCGCGCCTGTGAAGCTATCAGTCTTTGAAAGTCAACTTTCATTGTAGTGTTTTCCTGTAATGAGCAGTATTAAAAGTCTCGTTGAAATATTTCGCAATAATTGGTGTTCAGTTGTGCAACCAATTTTTTGTTCCAAAAACATGACTAGGTTTTTTTTTTTGTCAATTGATAAATACTGGAAACATGCGGCCGAATTACCAACTTACTAGATAAAACCATAATGGTGCCTACGTTACAAAAGATCGTAAGCATTTTTTAAAAATCGGTTTCGGAAAAGGTGTTCTGTATATTCCAACACTTTATAATCAGAATGTAAGAAAAACCTTGTAAGTACCGTTAAAAACCCATTTTCGTGAAGGACGTTTATGTTGTGGGTCACAAAATCCGGTTTAAAGGTCAGTGATCCAAAGTCTATCGGTAAATCTATACTAATATTATAAAGTTGAAGAGTTTGTTTGGTTGAACGCGCTAATCTCAGGAACTCCTGCTTCGAATTGCAAAATTCTTTTGGTGTTGGATAGCCCATTTATCCAAGAAGGCTATAGGCTATAAAACATCATGCTGCGACCAATAGGAGCGAAGCATTAATCAAAAATGTTACGCAGACGAAGTTGCGCGGGTCAGCTAGTTAAGAATAATCTGTTTATAATGTTCCCACTGCCGGAATCGGACCCTAATCCATCACAATTTTTGGATCTAGGTTATACCGGTTTCCTCACGATGTTTCCCTGCATAGTTTTGAGAGCCATGATGATTAAATAATTTACGTGCCAAGCAAACTCCGTCTGGGTTCAAACTTACGACCAGCTCGTTTCCCGCTGGCCCACCACTGCGCTACAATACATTGCGCAATAATAATATTGTGTAAAAATGTATTGAGCTTTTCCTCTTGCCATACACAGTGAAATAAAATTGTGCAATCGTTTCGTTCATGAGCAACAACCATGATAACTGATAATTATTGATGCAGGTTGTGTGGCTATCGCACTATCTACATAGCACCTAACATTATATGTAAGTATGAGAGCAATTTATTTTGAATCCTTCTTTTTCAAAAGGTGTTTGAAAATGTGTGTATTTTCAAATAAAATTAAGCCTTTTCTTTTATACTTTTTTTTGTACCATATTTGATTACTAACTTAAAACAATTCTTATCAACCCAAAATCCTTATAAAATAACAAAAACAGCCATACACATTAAAATAAATAACACTGAACTAGTTTCAATGCAGCCCGCACAAACTGCGGAATATCGAACAACATTAGGTAACTCGAAGTTGTAGAACTGTCTCTTGTAGTCGAACCATTCCCAGCGGTCTACCCTGGAAGGTGACCTTCGGAGGATCAGGGAGAACATGCTCCCAGTGATCTCGGAGCAGTGGTTGATGATCATGACGTGGAGTGACACCTTTAGTATTCGTATCACTTGAGGATGCCTTGGAGGTTCGTCTGGGTTCCAGAAGTCTGTAAAAGAATGAATTTTAATAAAGTAAGAAATAAGGTTTAGATTGAAATATAACAATGCTTGCGACTGTCTTTGAGGAACAGTCTAGAGGTCGTAAGCGCTATTGCTGTGTATGAGGGGTTCGATTCACAAGTTAAGCAAAGTTTGAGTTGTTGGTCGACAGTGGTTTTGTGGAGCCCCATATTGTTGCGCAAATTGGAACAGCAGTCGAGCTACAGATAGGTGTGGATATTTTAAATGCCAGAAAAACACAACAACCACAACCATCCATCAACTCAAACATAAATATTAGAGCATGACATACCTATCCCTCTGGCCATCATCTCTCTCTCCAAAGGCCTCCGTTGATCAGCTGTCCACAGTCCCGGTGCCTCAGGGGTGTACAGGTAGATCTGCTCCACGGACTGACCATCCTCATCCCACACCACGCGCAGCCTCCTCTCGTTGTAGATGTCTCTCTTCACTCGTATGTCCAACCAGGAACCCGACATGACGTCATCAGACCACGGGTTGCTCTTGTACGAGCGCCATTTTTCATCTGAATAGTTGTGTCTCTGGATCTACGAAAAATGGTACTTAATGAACGTTGTTCTTGCGTAGATATTTAAAACTATTGGCATGATTATGTCAATACGATATTATTATGAGTTAAAAGATAATGGCGGACCTGGACCGGCAATGAAGACGTCGTCAAGTCAAATATCAGCTTATTATAGCATTGAAATATTATGAAGTATGTACCGATTAATGTTAAAAGCAAACACACTGTGAGTCGTTTAAAAATAATATGAGTATGAACCGATAAATATGTAGTAGACGTGAGCATGTGCTTATGTGGAAAAGTTATGAAGTACGTGAAAGTGTCGTGTTAGGATGGAAAAACTCAGTTAATTTTAATGTACATTAACCAGTACTACTTTATCACAGCATCATGATAATATCAAAAAGTTCAAGTAAGTACGCTTTAGCCCATTGTAAGTAAGAGTACATACTTGTACCACCATTAGTAAAATCAAACACTTAATTAAATAATTAGTACTTACAGACCAGTCAAGCCAATCATCCTGCGGTTCGGTAGTGACGTCGGTGATGTGAAGAGTGACGCAGCCAATCGTGTTCGGCTTGTTCGTCATATCCGGGCTGTGCTGGGCGTATCCCACGCCGTACCACATCCCGTACACATCCTCTATGTTGAAGTGGTGGGCCCAGCGGACGTTGTCACCACAGAAACTATGGACCTTCACCACAATGAGAAGAATTCCCAAAGACACAGTGAACATGTTCGCAGTAGATACGCAAGTCATGTGGGACAAGGCGGCGCGTCTCCCGCGCTGCCAATTAGCGAATTGATGCAGGTGATGGATGCTCACTGGCGCAACTGCACTGTGACTCAGTGGCATAATCCTGCATGGGATAGGTGACATTGATTGATGTGATGTGGGCCTTAATTATACTGATTGTTCGTACCTAGTTTGCCTATAAGGAGTCATGATCTTCATACTGCGCGTTAACGAGATCATAACTCTAGTTGTGAAAAACTGAATTTGCAGGAATCTAAATGACAATAAATTAATAAATCACCCTGCCTTTTTAACCGAGCTCTAAAAAAGGAGGAGGTTATGTATTCCTCCAGCATCTTTTTTTTGCATGTATGTACACCGATTACTCCGTGATTAAATGGCCCGATTTACGTTAGAGGTCCTTCTTGGTAGAGGAAGCCCGCGCGGTGGTTCCATATAAATTTCATTAACTTTACTGGAGTAGATTCATTTATAACTTCAAGTTACAATGTAAAATTAATTCCTGAAAATAAAAATTGTGTGGGATAACTAAAAATGGTTATTTGTTTTTTTTTTTGCAAAAAAGAACAGACTTCTAAAATAAACTTTTTAAGACTCTTTTTACGTAGTCGGTTTTTTTGTTGAAAAAAAGCTTTTTTTTTGGGTTCTTAGCTTTAGACCATAATCAATCTCAACTTAGTATTCCCATACAAATTCTTTGCTATAATTATCATCTTTTATACAATACAAATTCATGCCTACATGCTACAGGCAAAGAAACAAATCTATTTGATACTTTTCTGATCACACGAAGACGGAGATAATGTGAATTATGGCAACTTAGGTACTTTCTTTTCCACTTTTTCCTAAATAAGTAACTACATAAGTAGGACTGTTGGAACGAGTCTTATATTCCTATCACCTGCCAATAAAACTCATCAAAATGTTTCTTACCTAGTTATTTTCTCTCTCCTCAAAAGTTTTTCTGTCTGAACAAATATCTTGAGACGTAATAACAATTGTTTGCTACAGGCGTATTGTACAAAGGACCCAAGATCTATATTTTATACATGACTTACTTTAATCCTCATTGAGGCACGAGATGAGATCCTATCTTTGTGGGTTGGGTTGGGTATTAGGATTAGACCCTAGTCTAAAGATAGGACGGGATTTAAGAAACTGTGCCACAAAACTGCGTGTATAAATAATTTAATTTTGATTTCTCGTACAAAAATATAAATATCGATTGCTTTTCATAGAAAAAACTATACATTACTATAGTTATCTATTAATTTAAATTCGGGATCCCCAAATTGCGTAAGAAATTATAAAAAGTAATAATGTCGATACAGTCATCTTTGATGCTGAGCTTTCACAGACTCTCTGTAGCGCAGATGTGGAGAGGTGTTTTAATGTGAACACGTTGTGGATGCTCGCCAGGTCCTCAGGAGTCAGCTGGTTCTCGTTCCTGGACAGCACGACGCTGAAGAGCTGAGAGTTTGGCAGCCTCATGCAGAAGTTCAGCACCAAGTGGTTGTTAGCTACCTTCAAGACCTGGATCACGCCTCCGAAGAAACGATACATGTCACCCACGGCTGAAACAGAATGATTTTAATTTAGATAAAAAATCAATCTAGAATGTGCTTTGGATAAAATTAATTCAAGTACCTACTCCTAAGGTGAGGCATCAACTGCTTCTAAGTATATTATAGTTAGTGATTATTAGTAAAAAGAGACGATCCTTAAATCTCATATTTTGAAATTGGTCCTAAGTACCGCATCGCGTAAATGCATTGCAAGCTCAATCCTAAAGTAAAAATTCTTCTGTTCCTTACATTTATTAGGCACATCGGTGGCCCAGAATCCCTTGTGCGAGGTGTTGACCTTGATGTGGTAGTCGTCCTGCCACAGCCCCTCGTGCCACTCCAGCACGAAGTGTCTGATGCGGTACTGCTCGTGCATGTTGTACTGACGGTTCACGTACGGCGTGTTCGTCAGCTGAGGGTATGGGGTCGGCGGTGTAGGCTGCAAAAAAACAAAAAGGAAAGTGATTAAGCACGAAGATTAAGTTTTTTTTTTCAATCGCTGTTGTTGTTGTTGTTGACAATTTGACAGTTTGACATCAACACGTAGAAGCTAGATAAGTACTACTAAATGGATGATCAGTTAGATCTGAAATAAAATACACGGCCACTCACTAAGTTATGGTTCAACAAGCCACCTTGAACGTAATCTTCAAACTTCCTAAACTGCACAATAGGACAGTAAGGGTTAACGTCAGTTCTAGTAGCTTTGTCTTTGTGGTACACGTACTCGTGGACGTACCACATTCCTAGTACAGCCTCCTCATCAAAATCGTTGGTTGGACTTAAGTTCTGGCAGAAGTTCACGTTGGCTGCCAAAGTAGTAGAGAAGAAACATGATAGGACTAACAGAATGACACCCATCATCAAAATGTATGCTATGTACTTGACAGCGATCTGTTTCACGACACCGGGAGTCCTAATTAACGGTTCAGTCCCACTTGGGTATACGTCTTGTTATACACTTACGTGGACTGTAATTACAATTAACCTATTAATTGACACTACCACCCTGTATCCTGTTATGAGTAGGCCTTTTGTAGCTTTACCTTGTTACAAGTCTCAGGCTAATCTGCATATATTTATATAGCCAGTACATTTAGGTTCAATAAATATGTAAAATACAACAGGTAGTCATGTATAGATCAGTAAACAATAAAAATAGTTAGCTCAACTGCTACGTGGCCGGACTACCGGAGATACGATGCAATTATTTAAAACAGTGCAATCAAATCAATATTTATGATATTAATCTGCATTCAGTTGGTCCTATATAAATGAAAACGATTCTCACTATCATAAAAAAAATCCTATTCCCCCGATTCTCTTTTCATTTACAATAGAATATTCATAATTCACCCCAAAAAAAAAGTTACGACAGTGCAAGGTAGTTTTTTCCAATATTCAAAACCGTCTGTACAACTAACTAATCATGAATATCCGCAGAAAGGACTAATAAAGTGTAGACATACTCACTACAACAAATAAATAATAAGTAATCCGAAACAACGCAATAAATAAATCAAATCAACAAACCTCTATATTTAGCTCCTTGATGTCGATATAAAAACACTCCTGTGTATGTTCTATTTTATATTCTCCTCTCGTGTGTGGTATTTTTTCGACACCATACCAAACACCAGATATTTGATCCAAATTGATATATCCATAAACAGGTGACAGGTCGTCACAATATTTATGACTTTCGAAACTGTACTGACTGTAACATTGTACCAAACCAAAACACAACGAAATCAAAATGATACTACTGCACGCCATTTGGATTAACCGCTCTGGATAACCCGGATAATATCGGATAAACTTTCGGATAAACTGAGCCGGCAGTACCAGGAGACAATACGCGAAAGGAGATGTTTTACAGATTAGCCCGTCGGATAGAGTGAAGTCGAAGTGGCGAGAACACGTGGGCGTCCCAAATGAACAGCACTCGACTGGCGTTGTACCAGTCGTGGTAATTTACTACTTATGCGAGAATACTTCCGTAATAAAGTTTATCAACACGTTGACAGTCCCCTCTCATGTAAGTCGGGCACGTATGCATTTGTATAACGTATGATCGCATGCTATAATTTTCCTATCTGTTTACGGCTAGCACGTAGCCGGCCACAATGGTCGAGCTACTGAAACCAAGGCCATTAGTGAGTACACGAAAATTGCACTAAAGGAAAGGAGATTTTCTTAAGATTTTCCAGTGCCTCCTCAAGTTTTCCGTAGTCGAACGCTTTCCTCGGCATACTTAGATGCCAGGACAACAGAAGTATTAGAGTATAGGGTGGAGGAAATCAATAAAGCGCTCTGACGTCATGAAGGGTGGTTATCGAGCGGGTCACGCTCACGACACGACGCGTAGTAGTGTGAGTTTATATCGATTTTGTACACGCTTGTGTGTGTATTTGCGAATTCGTGACTGAGTGACGTTTTTCTATAATTTATTCTTGTCACGATAACAGTAAGAGGTCTATTAAAAAGCCATTAAAAATATAGTAGATAATCTTTTTTTTCACATTCACAAAGTTTCCCAAAAAAATCGAATTGTAGAAGCGATAATTAAAACTGCGAAATTTGAGCACATTTGCTTTGTCGAACATAATTATCTACATGTACTGAAAGCCCCCTATGTAACATTTGATGACGTAGACGAAGACTGGGTGCGCAATGCGTGACGTACTGCGCCATGCCTGAACACGAAGCTGTGCACTAAGGACGCACAGCTCGTAGGAGTTGGAAACTTCCAAGTGTACCGAGCACGGTAGTTATCAAAAAAATAAGTTTCTTCATAAAAATACTTTGCTAACTACCTCGAATCTTATGTGACAGGTCTGAAAGGAAATATGCTAGAGGAGATAGATATAAGTAGTTTCGAAAACTTTAAGCTTGGATATCTGCCTAATTGTATACCTACTTTAGGACTTTGATTTGAGGAATGCAATTATTAATCTCGATTCGAAAGTTTACCTCACATAATTAATCACAATTTGGATCGTGAATAGCAATCTGAAAGTCCTTGTTCAAACCTAATAATGTTTACGAATCTCTCTATTCGAGTAGTTTCCCTACTCACTGAGTCCTTTCATCGTTTGTAGCCATTAATAACGCGCCAGTACTTCATGTACCTAAATACTGGGACAACATATACGTATGTTGAGAAATTTCAGGCAAAATCTAGGCTGAACATGTTTCTAACAGCACTGATGTCTTGGTACTTAGGTACAGAGGAATCTGCGAATTTGAGATCAACCGCGATAGTTTGGTGGATTAGTTGCTTGACTTTGCGGGTAGTTGCGAGAAAACTAAACGCGTATTATATGAAATAGTGTGATTATAATTATATTTTTATTTATAAGTTGATTAAAATGATAATGAACAAAATAAAATACTACAGTAAAATTACAGCGGCTGTAGTAATAGCAATAAAAGTGTTTTAATAATTTATTTTAATGAATAATTGAAGCATTACCATAATTATCACAACGAAGACCTAAAATAATCGAGGAAAATCATAATTTGTTTGAATTGACATTCGTTCACCTACACATAAATCTACTTACACGGAAAATTTATTTTCCTCTACCATACCATACCAAAAGCATGGTAGAAATGGGAATCATCCCCATAACATGCCATTGAATTCAGATAATACCACCCCAAAGGCTTTGTGGTTTTCTTTACTAAGGCTCCATAAGCTACGCGTAGTCTCTGGGATGCTACGTCACGAAGGGGTCGATATTTCAGGCACGGAGCGCGGAGCGTAGAGCCTCTACGAGTGCTACGAAAACGCCTACAGCGATCTACGCTACGCTGTCGTCGTAGTGTGTGATAGTTACAGATTGCTCGTAGCATTTTTTGTTGCGCAGGTTTCGGCTTCAGTAAAACTTATTTGTATTTTTTTATTGATGAACATTATGAAAAAATAAAAATGTTAAAGTTGGTAAAATTACAATGAAGTTTGCGCAAAAGTTTTTGCTTATTTTTTCCACCTTTTTTTGGGGACAACTCAATTTAACGCACTCAAAACATTGTGCTGATGGTTGCATTGCTCCAATATTTCGAAACTAGGAGGTTCTCGGAATGGTCCAGAACAAAAAAAAATCGCAGTGAGGAGGAGAAACAAGTGCCTTTATGCTTCGTTAAGGGTTTTTTTACACCAAATTTTTAATAGCCTATTGTGTCCCACTGCTGGGCAAAGGCCTCCCCATTCCTTTCCAACTCTACCGGTGCTTTGCTTTCTCTGGCTAATCCGTCAGGAACGAGTCCAAATCGTCACCTAATATATTATTCAAAATATAATTTTATCAAAGTATACAAATGGATCCGTTAATAAAAACAAACGCAAAAGCATTTATTTAACTACGCGTGCAAGTTCGGACCTCGTTCGAAACTTTCAACTGAAAATACGGGGCCGAACGCGCGGCGGCGTTTCAGAGGTTATTTCTACCAGGAGAGTAGGAACAGGAGGATGACAGTTTCACTTCTTCAGGCAGTGTTCCTCTACATCTAACAAACATTGTATAGAACATAGTTGCTATCAAAACAAAACTATTACGATTGTGTACACTCAATACTTTTGTAATTTAGTGATGTTTATAGTCACCAAAGCAATATTTGGAATAATATATGTTGAAAACATGTTGATTAGGTCCTTAATAACGTGTTTACTGCTATCGTAGATACTGAAATAAATAATAACATTAGAATAAATAAGGAATAAATCGTTAGTAAATAGGCATGTGCACAAAAAAATATTCACACTTGATTATTCAAGTGATAAGTGTCCCTAAGAATTAACTTTCAAGTTATTGCTAGTGGCTCGAACGACCAATATTCAAGCTCTTGCTCTTGGTTTTTATTTAACAATGATTTGTAAGTTTTACAAGTAATTATTACTTCCAATACATTAACAAATCAACAACAACAGATCAAGTGACTGTAATTTGGTCCTCCGAGCTAAAAATGAGAATGTAGATTTTGCAGAGATTGAAGTAAGTTAAAGCCACAATCAAAGTTTTTTACTAAGTCAAACACTACAAACATGGACTTATGTTATAATTATGCCAAGATTAGTTTACTGACAGTCCAATTGAACGAAAACTCATAATGAATAGTAACTATTAAGTTACTATTGACTACAATAACTACACTACTACTACTACTAGTAGTTACTATTGATTGTTCTATTGATTGTTTGTTACTATTGTTGTTATTGTTGTTTATTAAAACAAATCGGAAGTTTACTAATTATATCTGTTTAAAACTAGAAAAAACTTTGGCATTTTTTATAAAAAAAAAATAAAAGTTATATCGTGTTCATTTTTAATTCGAAGAAACTATTACCGGATTCGTAGCGCGCTACAAACTTTGCAAGTCGTAGACATTTTCGTAGCGCTTAACTGCGGCAGCCAATTGGCGTAGTCGCTACCTAACATTTTGCGTAGTGACGTAACGCTCCGACTACGAATGTACCGGGGCAGCATGAGGGGTGAGAAGGGTTGAACACTCCCAAGTTTGTACAGTCTGCAAGTTGACAACTAACGCGGGCGCCCCGCGCTTGCTAGTGTAACACAATAGGACAACATGATATAGAGAAGGTGAAAATAGTTTTGTCTAACTATCGGGTGGGGTGGGTGGACCGCGAGGGGTGCTGACATCATACATGATAACCACTGGGGAGGGGTCGCGAAGAGCAAGTGACTGATGATTGATAATAAACGATAACAATGTTTAGATAGCGGACTATATTGAGGCTATTCAAATATCGAAAGGGGCACCATGTTTACTATTATTAGTAGGACATCAACGACGTGTGTTTATTTTATGTAAATTCTTTTTCGTCAAAGTTTTGACTCCAATGAAAAAAAAGTTAAATAGGTACCTAATGAAGTTCTTATAGCAACTCATAAAAATAAACTTTTATTCGGGTCTACAACAAGACACATTTACTAATCAATAAAAACAATTGGTCATGCAATTGTTTTTATTTATTATACATTATGAAAAAAAAAACACACAACTTTAACAAATAACTTTTTTGCATTATTAATACTTAAACTAAGTTAAGGTCTGGTTACTTGCCACTTGACGATACTCAATTATTATAATATTGGTAGTATGAGTTAGTATGTAAGGGTTACTCTAGTTAAGCCTAGTTAAGCCTAGTTTATAAGTTACTAAACGACTTGTTAAAAAAAACAGTTGAAAATTCAATGAATTGTAAAGAAATCAAATGTCAAAAATCTAAAATCAATGTAGGTAAATTATGTTTATAGTTACACTGAACTTTTCAACGAAAAAATTACAACTAGGTAGGTACACTGCAACCAGATATATAAATCATTGAATGCATAAAACATAATGAGCAATCATCGTAGTTTTTTTAATATAACAGAGCCTTATTCCAACGTACGAACTTATAAGCGGATCCAGTCTGCTGCACTGTTACGTGTTTGTAGCCAGACGTAAGCTGATCGATATATTATGACGTCCGCGCCAACTATAGGGGTGGATTTACCTCCATTATTTTATGAAGCCCTGGTACAAGGGGTCACGAGTCGGCGCTGACGTCGGCCGAACACGAGGGGTGACTCGTCGGCGCCGGGGGTAACACGGGTAAACGGCTACATAATCTTGACGTCATGTTTTTAGCAGACGAGTAAGGGTTGAATAAAATTTTTGCTAAGTCCTGCATTTGAAGTTGAGATTTTACTAATTAATTTATTTATTCTAAAAGGAATTCAAATTTGGTCCTACATCTGTAAATTTTGCGAAACCAGACAAAGATCATTATTTTTAAACAATGCGTGGTACAGATTAGTAAAACATTAATGTCTATGGCCATACTTCGACGTATGTATGTTATCTCGATAATGAACGCGTACAGCGTACAGCGTACAGCGTACGTAACAGCGTCGTTCGTTACATAACTTTCAGAACGCAGGGACCTTGCAAATTGTCAGTACGTGCCAAAACTGTGTATCTTTGGCATTTCGCGTGACCTTTACCCGATGACGCCGCCGCTCGTTGGGGTTGCTCTGTCCGCCCCAGAGGTCGATTGCACCAGGAGAACAGAATACTCGAAGATGTTTCAGCGAAGTTATCTACACAGACAATTTGGATCTAATCTTTTGATTTAATAATAAAATGGCCCGTGATTTGGAGAAGCCAGTCAAGTGTAATGGATTGATTGATTGTCAAGAGCGAAGCAAATTATGATTAATTTGTTATTTCACACGTTTATTAGTGTTACGATTAAAAGTTCTAGTTTTTTCTTTCCGATCAAATTAAATTGTACAAAAAGGTACTCTATATGTAGATATGTTTGTAGTTATGACAACGCGTCACAACGAGTGCAACACTATGTTATTTTGGTAAAAAGATAAGTTCACATATCAGTTCCCATCTATAATTTTCATCACTACTATCATTTTATCAACTCAGATAAGTTTTTGTATACCTACCAGTGTATTTTTCTGCGTCAATGTAACAATAACCACTCCTATTGGATATTTTGTAAACAACTGGAAACGCAATGATTTATAAAATCATTTAGAACTTGCAAACTTATTTGTTCCCAGGTTTATTGTACAGAAAATATAGGTATTTAGGAATTCATTAAAAAAATGGTCTTTTGGAACCCAGGTACCAAAAGACTAATATTGTAAGTAACTTGCCTGCCTAATAGGTTTCAATAAGCACTTACAGTACAACAGTTGAAGAAGATACTAAACACACATTGACCCTAACTACTTATTTTACACAAACTGACATACCTAAACCTAATTTTACGACAACTGTAAACAAAATATCTTCTACACTTTACTTCATATTTTCAACGACTCGCCTCTGATGTCTTTCATGCAGAAATCTAAAGGTACTGAGGTAACCAGCCCATGTGTTTAAAGTTCTTTCATTATTTAAAACCCTTTGACAACACGAAAGAAATTTGAATAACACCAGGGTTGGCCTACGTTAACACGTTTAAGAAAGTCTGGATTATTGTTAATTATAAACAGAAGGCGTAGGTACAACAATAAAGATGGAGAGGTTATCAAAATAAATTACTAAGTAAGTCGGTCAATATTAATTTAATAGTCTATTCATAAGGTACCTAACCTAACTAACTTTAACAAGTTCTCAGAAACCTTAAACTTAACATCAAGAAATAATTCACAAAAAGTAAAACTTAAATAAATAACAACCCTCAAAGTTTCTAAACAAGTACTTTACCTACTAGCGACGAAACAGCCAAAGTCATGTCGCCCTAATTCATTCCTGTATTCCGAAAATGCTTTCTAAGTACCGACGTAGGAAAATCCGTGGGCATTCCAGGAAAATCTCACCGCCCACCAGCTGTTCCGGAGGGCGGCGCTGAGTCGATGTCACGTGGCCACATTACTAGGGCTTCATAGAAAGGAAAAGTACACCGGACTATTTGGAGGACTTTATAGCATTAACAGGGCTTCTTTCACAATCACGCCCGACTACGATAACAATCTTTAATTAAGATATTCCTAAAATAGACGACCTTTTAGCAATATTTTAATGAAGCTCCTAATTGCTTCTATTACTTACATGTTTATTATTATTTATTTTCCTTTATTTATTTTTCTTACTTACTAATTAAATTTTTAAATATTCCTATATAAAATTCTTATTTATTTATTTATTAAAAATGTCCCTTACAATAGTATCATTACAGGTTACACCTAATGCGATAGTGCAGCTTTTGTTCAAATCTACATAGACATTGCATTGAATTACAGTTAAAAAAAATACATTAGGAACACAATACAAATATTTATATATATGTATATATGTGTATATGTATAATTGTTACACAAAATTTATACTTGGTTGTCAGACTTGACAACCAGTCAAGTCGGTCGGTGTTGTTTGATTTGTCTGTCTAATATCTATGTCTAATATGGATACAGAATTCGATGGTCAAAAGGTATTGTTTAGTTTTCAAAGAAATCTGTTTTATTGTGGTCGGCTTTTACTTTCTAATAGTGCTTTTAGTAAATGCGCTAAAACAATGTAGACCACTATGCTACGGATGTCGGTTAACAATCGATTACTGCGTATCAATTTAAATATTTATTCCTTTATTCATATCTCTTACATATGTACATATAAATTACATCTTTAAATATTGTTACTAACAAAATTGTATAAAAAAAAACATTTCAAAATCTAATATATAAAATTCTCGTGTCACAGTTTTCGTTGCCATACTCCTCCGAAACGGCTTGACCGATTTTGATGAAATTTTTTGTGCTTATCCGGTATCTATGAGAATCGGCCGACATCTATTTTTCATCCCCCTAAATGTTAGGGGTAGTCCACTTCTAAATTTTTATTTTTATTTTTTAGACAAAATTTTTAATTTATATTTTTTTATGATACAACATACAAAAATACATAGGTACAATCCTCAATTTTCACCCTTCTACGATCAACCCTTATTTTTTAATAGCCATTTTAGTAATTTAATCAGGAAGTAGGTAGATAGGGTAGGTAGGGTGGGTAGAGTAGGTAGGGTAGGTGGGGTAGACAGGGTAGGTAGGGTGGGTAGAGTAGGTAAGGTAAGTGGGGCAGGTAGGATAGGCGGGGTAGGATACATTGACTGTTAGGCGGTACGAAGTTCGCCGGGACAGCTAGTATAAAATATATATGTATTCATTATTACTTACTTCAACACTTTAAGATTCTTAAATACCTAATGAAAAATATACCTATTAAAACAAATTATAACATTAAAATGTCACATCGAAAGTTTTTCTATCCACTGAACTCCGAAAACTTGTATTACGGAAGATCAAGATCGTTTAGTTGCTATACTCGCACTATCATGGTGCGAACGAGTAAACAGATATGAAAGAAAGAATCGGTCGCGAAGCTTGCCGCCCGGTCATTGCGTAAAACTACCTAAATTAATGTAACGCCGAAATGTAAGAGGGCTCCTCGCTGATGGTGGCGCGTGTGTCGGGTCGTTTAGTTCCCTCCAAAATGGTTGAGTTGAATGATGGCTGATCCATGCGTCATTTTCGTGAACGAGCGCTGTCAGTTGTGACTGGTCATCTCGCAGCTGCCATGGATTATTGTATTTTTGAATTGTTAATTTTATCTTTTTATTCTGGACGCTCTTACTCGCACGTCTTTCTACATCGTTCTCACATGTATGTTTAATCTCGACATGAATGATGTAACCGAGACTTTGTAACAACAATGATTTAAAAGAGTGTCCATGGAGTTTCTTGCCCATTATTCTCTATAGAGATCTACGCTTTCGAATGGGCAACTACAGTACTTTCACAAGTTATTATGCCCTGTAACTGGAACTGTAGCTTAGTTTATTCTTTTTGTGTTTTGACATTCAAAAGTGCCTGTAATGGTCTAATTGAAATAAATGCTTTGAGTTTGCAAATAAGGTGACCATTCATTTTATGTAAAAAGTTGGACATTAGGACAAGCTGAGAATATCTATACATCTATATCTATATATGTATGTTAGGCTCAAAGGCCGATAACGCTCATTGCGTTTTTTTTTTATTTTCAACACATAGGAGTCGTTTTCATGGTTTTCGGGGGCGCTGATGCCGCGATAGTGAGGTCGAAATGAAAATCCAAGATGGCGCAATTCAAAATTTGCGAATTTTCGTCATGCGAGTAGATTTCGTGGTTTTCGGGGGCGCTGATATTGATAGTCACGTCGAAATGAAAATCCAAGATGGCGTAAGTGAAAATTTTCATGTTTTCGTCATGGGTGTCGTTTTATACAAGGTATTGCTTTGCATCCTCGTCAAATTCAAGGAGGTAACTATGTTAATGATTCTCGACCCAAATCAATAATAAAATGGGTAGGTAATTTTTTATATTTTTCTTAATATCGGAAATTGGTAATTGTACACCACCTGCATTAAAACGCGGCCCGTCTTATACTAGTCAGCTATAACCGCGCTTTCACACACAAGCAAACGTAGACGTTTATTCGATAAATGGGTGATTCTTCTCCTTTGAGAAGGGATTCATTCTGAAATATGTAGTATCAAATTAAAACAACAAAAAAAGTACCGTAATTTATATTGATTATTTACGTCTTCTATGACAATTTGCTGAATTTTGACGAGGATGCAAAACTACACCTTGTATATCACTTTTTGTGATTTGATTGAATATTTTTTGATGCTGTGTGATTTCCAATTTTGTTTTTATTGACATCGTTTGCATTTCTATTTTTGACATTTTTTCCTTCAAATACTGCTCCGCTCGACTCACTTTACTACCGAACAATGGGGCGTCTTATCAAGGGTTCGAGAAAAAAACTTGATTTAATGCAAAGCTTTTCATTTTTATTAAGTAGACTGTTTCTATTGAAGGTAGTAAAATTAGTTAATGAGAGATGTGTGTTTAAAATTAGAGTACAGATTGCCAGACTGCTTTGAAGCGCTACCGCTGAGCATGAGGACCTGGGTCCGAGACCCAAGTGGAGCAAAGTGTTTTTGGAGTTTCCATCAAGAATGTCTCATTTGCAGCCACGGACTCTGGATTTGTGTCCGGTTAATGGCAATAGGCTCGCCCCCTATTTCATGGGACTTAAACTTAACTAGCAAAATGAAGTCTTACGACCACTAGACCAACGAGGCCTTTGAACTTTGGAGCAAAATATTAATAATGGTCAACATAATAATGGTCAACATAATAATGGTCAACATAATAATGGTCAACATAATAATGGTCAACATAATAATGGTCAACATAATAATGGTCAACATAATAATGGTCAACATAATAATGGTCAACATAATAATGGTCAACATAATAATGGTCAACATAATAATGGTCAACATAATAATGGTCAACATAATAATGGTCAACATAATAATGGTCAACATAATAATGGTCAACATAATAATGGTCAACATAATAATGGTCAACATAATAATGGTCAACATAATAATGGTCAACATAATAATGGTCAACATAATAATGGTGTATAGACGAAGGGCTTGCTTCGACAGTATTTGTAACATCGATCTCCGTGATACCTGCGTCTACGCTTCAACTTTTTTTTGACCGTTCGTCAGAGTCCGTGAAAAAGTATACATTTCGGCAATCATGGTCTAAGTCTCCGGAAATAGGTACGAGATCTTATATTATTGCCCTGTTCTTTTTCTGCTTTCGCATCGATGGTACGTCTTATCAAATGATTAACACCTAGGTGGCTACGTTAATCTCGGTTTCAGTTGCGTTTTTAAAGCACCTGCCTAGTATGTATCAATTCACCTTGATTAAAATATTACAGATTACGACTACAATCTTTTCAAAACTTTTAACTAACATAAAAACTCGATAAGTGTGTACGACAATGCGTTGAAAAACCAAACATAGAAGCTTTGCATATCTGTGGGGGGCCACAATGCGGCGCGTCGTTCGTGTTAATTCGTACACAGTGTTTTTCAGTAACGTGTTTTTTTGCATACTACTTACTTATGTTTTCCGTCGGCTCTCAGAGTTGAAAGTTTTTAATTTTAAGGATATTAACCGTCGGAACCTTTGATAGATCATGAATTGCATCTATTTACTCTCGTTATACTTCTTCTTAGCGTGCCGATGGCAATCTAAATTGATACTTTAAGTATTAAAGGTTATACTTAAAACAAAGATGTACTTACAGGTTTTAGTTTAAATTAACAGTAAGTCAATTTATTACTATATTTTTTTGTAGAAGATGTTAGGAATATATACAACAACTTCACGTTCCCATTCCCATGTAATGTTCCCTGACAATGCCAAAAGAACACGCGTTCATGTGTGCGAAGCCGCGGGCACAGCTAGTATTGACATAAAGTTCGTTATTTACACGGATTGCACGAGTAAGAGGTGATTTAGCAAGTAAAACGGTCCTAGCTGTTGGCACGGCCAGCAGCGGGGGACGCCGCCGCCTCCACACATAGCGGCCTGGTACACACAAATTCAAGCGCTGAAGCACTCCTGGACTATGCTCGATGCCACGGAGTATTTTAACTAGGTACGCGACTATTACGAACTCCCGTCGCACTCTCAAGTTGATTGTACCCGACCATACCCAGTACAAATAGAGTGGGGCACTTCAATGGGTAAAACGGAAATATCCCATAAAGTTTCTTGTACAAGTAGCGCGTAAACTTGTTCTGAACGCGCTCTAACATTACCGAATACTTAGCCACATGCGGAGCCCATATGACCGCACTTTGTTCTTGATGACCCCTGACTAGTGCGTCATACAGGACTCTAACTGTTGCAATATTGGTGAAGTGTTGCGTCCGACTCAGCACAAAACCTAGGTTCCGGAACGCCCTTTTGCAGATTTTTGTTATTTGATCGCTAAACAGCAGTTCAGGAGTTACAGAAACCCCTAAATCAAGTACCTGTGCGACTCGTTGCATAGGTGCTGCGTCTATCACATACTTGTGGATAAGAAGTGTACGCGTACGCGTGAAACTCATCACCGAGCACTTCGATACGTTGAAGTAGAGCTTGTTCCTATGACTCCACTCCATTATCATATATATGTCCTCTTGTAAGCGTTCACAACCGGATTCACTGGTGACCTCTAGCAGCAACTTGAGGTCATCTGCAAATAATAAACAAGAGCCATGTCTGACGACCTCCGGTAGATCGTTTACCATTATGATGAATTCGAGAGGCCCAAAGTTGCTGCCTGTACTCACCCCGGACCAGGTGTAATATGGTTTGTATTCACATCCATTATGGGCAACGTACTACTGTCTATCTTTCAAATAACTGGCAAAAAACTGCAATAGATGCGGTATACAGCCGACAGCTGCGAGCTTCTTTAATAAGATGTAATTGTCGACTGTGTCGAAAGCTTTTTTGAAATCAAAATAAGCAGCGCCGAATTGCACACCAGCATTTACTCGTGTCCAGAAGTACTGCTTTCTGAATCAAGCCCTTGATCCAGCCGCCAAGCGAGAGCCTCTTCAGATGTTGGTCGAGGCTCTTGGCTATTAAACCATTGGCTGATACGACTATCGGCACAATGACAATTATATTATTATTAGAATATTATATATAGTAGTGGATCAGCCAGTACCATGTTCAGATAATTTAGATGTTTATGCTTTTAATAATTTGCCTCTTCCTGTCTTATCAACGGAACAAATATATTTAAGCACAAAATACAAACGTATAATGCTATGGAAAATGTATACAAAACTAGTTTCTAATAAATATTAACTTGCTCTGTTTTCAACCATTTTCAATTTTAAATAATAGTTCTACGGCAAGCCCGCCCAATGTGGCCAGCGTAGGGCGGCAACAATTTTCCATGGGCGGCTACTATACCAGGCTGGCAGAGGACAGAAGAGCCTAGACGTTTAGACAAGACAAAACTGCATGAGTAATCTGAAAGGGACAGGGCATAGAGAATCCACGCATGCGCTGTAGACGGAAAGTTGGGGTGCTTTTCATTCCTCAGAGATCGTAGTCGACTACGGACCGCAATCAGCTTAGGGATAAGGCAAGGCATATGACGTCTTTTGTTATGCGTAAACCTGGCTCGATATTTCTCACAACTTTATCTAAAAATCATAAAGACGTTTCACATAAATTAAAATAATCTACTACAAAATCTTACAATGCAGTGGAAATACATTGTTTCAATCTTTGCAATTTGTGACTGATATTATGGGTCGTACCATTTTTGTTTAAAAAAATAGTTTTTCAACGTGGAGTTTAAGTGTGAATGAAGCTACTAGAAATTATTGCACATATAGTTAAAACTGACGAGAATTAATGATGGTTTGGATTCGATTCCTGCTTAAAAATGAAGAACGAAAATATGGATGTTAGTAGAACATTTAAACCGTGTAAAGATCCATAGCTGCGGCCTAGACTAGAAAATATTATAGTGTCCCATGAAAAGGTAGATTGGGTGTTTTAGCTGGTCTTCTAAATTCCTTAGAGGCAAAAACATAAAGTCGTACACTACATTAAACATTCTGATAATTATCATTTGAAACAACAATGTTTCAATCAAAAGGTTACGTGGATCACGATTTTCTGTATGGGCAATAAAGAAGTGCGACAAAACATAACGTAGGCTAGAGTATTCTTTCTTTGCTTCTGATTGTCTACTTAAGTACTTACCGCATTTTCGTTTTATATTACTACTTACATGCTAACTTACTAGAGGCTGGATTCCTTGGTATGTTAATAATATTTAGGATCAAGGGTGGTATTTACTAAACCAAAGTCTTAGGTACCTACACGTTTCGATGAATTGACTCCTAAGTATTATGAATCTGATTTAAGTTTTATCTACTGTTGAAGTGGTGCGGCCATTTTAATCAGGTCAACAAATTCGGTTTAGGAGCGCTACGAAATTTTTAAAACCTATTTTTAACCACTTCAAAAAAGGAGGAGGTTCTCAATTCGGTTGTATTTTTTGTTTGTTACCTCATATCTTCGTCATTTATGAACAGATTTGAAAAAATCTTTTATCTGAAAGGATATAGGTACTTCCCGATTGGTCCCATTGAAATTTTATCAAAATCAGTTCAGTAGTTTGGTTTTTAAATCAAAATATCTGGTAAAAATATGTTATCCTAGTAACAGAAATAGCGAAATTGATAAAAACTTTTTTGCAAAAAAAAACAACTTCCAAAAAAAACACAAAAAATGGAAAATCATTCATCTGCCAAGCCTTTCCCCCACTACTTTGGACTTCGGCTTCCAGTCTACTGGATTATTTTAAGTGAAGCGACTGCCTATCTGACCTCTACAACCGAATTACTGGTGAACACGATACTCCTCGGAAAAAACTGGTTGTCAGACTTTTGGGCTTCTATTTGTAACGATTGTCAAAGATAGAAGAAGAAGAAAGACAATCGGGACCAACATCTTAACATGCTTTCAGAGACACGAAAGGGTTCAGTATGTTAGGGATGGTCACCCATCCACAGACTGACCCAGAAAGCATTACTTAACCTTGAAGATTAATCCGTTCCCTCCTTTTCCCTCTCCCCCCATTCAAGGCCGAGTAACCTTACCTATACAGGAGATTTTTCAATAGATCCTGATCAATTCATCCAATTAGGTCCGCAATTAGGGCATTGAACATTAGATGTAAGTTTCAATAACATGAATATTTATATGTTTTTTAAATAATATTGTAAATGGTAGTCTCGTCTAGTGCTAGCGGAGAACTAGATGTTAGTTTATTTATCTTGAGGAACACGTCATACCTAAAGTAAGTATCCCTTCATTACATGCATCCACGAATTTCTTCTGAGAGAAATAAATAAACCTAGGTAGGTTACGCTTAAGCTCTTTAATTTTCGCACAGAGCGACCTTAACCGTATGAAAATTATGTAGTGTGCTGACGCAGGCTGTGGGTACTTTCATATTTCATTTTACGTAACGTTTCGGGAGCAGCAGCGACATTTTACGAGGCGAGCTATTAGGGAGCGGGGTATCGAGCATCGGGTGGTGGCGTCGTACGGCGGCGTCGTAGGTCGTGACGCGCCCGAGTGACGTCACTGGCGAGGGTGGAGGGTGCGACAGCCGGCAGGGCAAGGGTAGTCACCCCCCAGTGAAAGTCGGACCGACGGCGTCAGTACAGCCTGGCTCGTCGATGGGCTCGTACACTTTACACTTCGCTCCTCTATTTACACCGATCGCTAACCTCTAAGCTCAGGCATCGGGATCTGATATTAATATAAACGCCAGAAATGTTAATTTAGTAACTACAGTCAATGAGACATCAATGTTCTAATTCCGTACAGTGAGTGAAAAGTTGTTACAAGTTTCGAGTGTAGCGGTTTCGCGCTAGATTGTTTTGACAATATCTGAAAACGAATTAGGGACTAGGATTGCTTTCTAGTACCAACGTACGGTATATAGGTAATTAAGCCACCAGGAAGCAGCTGAAATAGTGGACGGTGTTAGGTACGTGTTCACAGATTTTGTTAAAACTCTTTGTTTACTGTGTAGAAGTTACTATAAGCGCTTTTTCATGACAATTTAAAATCGCAAAATACTATAAATAAGTGTTTAACCTACTAATACTGGCCATGAAGCGAAATGTTGTGGCCGACTAACTTTTCACAAAGCGCGACACAAAATACACACAAAAACAAAAGCAGTGGTAACTTTAATTACAAATTAAGCCGAAACCCTTCAGGTGCTAGTTTAAGTGATGACCTACAAGAACGAATAATGAGGCCTTCGACTTCTGTTAACCCAAACTTTTTATTTACAATCTAATTTCAGCGCCGATGCACGAAAGCAGCTAAAAATAGTCGGGGTTTGCGCGCTCGTGTCTGCCCGCAGCCGGCCCGCGTTTCTCTCTACACTATTTCTGTCTTATAGAAAAGCAATAAGATATTCTACATGCTAAAGAATACCAGTGGACGGTTCCCTTGTAGATAATGAGAAAAGTGCGTAAAAAGAAGCCGGTTGTCGCGATGCGACAGTGACTGATAGTGTTATTATAGTGTTTACGAAATACCTAATTATTGTGCCTCAATTGCAACGCATTCGCTATAAGGTAACTAAATACACCCTATTACTAGAGATATTATGTATATTCCTTTTTCCAAATGTGTAGTTACGTGCAAAGCATATACCTACCTAAGTTTCCGAAAGCTTTTCAGATTCATCGAATTTATTGCCTTCGTCATGCTATGCCGTATCTGTATCATACTTAACTTTATATTGCTGGAGATATTTTCATGTCTACTTGGCTTTTTTATCCTTGTATGTGAATTGATGAGTCTCTATGTAATATATATTTGCTTTCGACGTAGCTACAGCGATAAACTCCGAAATTGATGATCCTGTCTGGCTCCGCTGATAGTTATTGAATCGTGATGTTATCGATCCTTGTTCAGGCCACAACAGACAGATCTAATCACACTGACGTAGATTAACGTAAACAAACAATAGCCTACTACCAAACAACCAACGTAGACATGGTTACTTGGTGGGTAGGTACTTCCAACAGCTGGAAATCGAGTTTAACAGTAGTTTAGTTGTCAACTAAAGCTGTTTACGATTTTTCTTATGACTTGCATTATTTATTGTTTTGCCTTCACGAAGACGACAAAAATACGATTTGGTACTTACCTACTTAGTGCATGTGGTGGTAGGTATACGATGTTTCGAGATTGACTGTTTTGCTTTTTTAACCGACTTCTAATCTTGTGGAAGTTTGAAATTAAACAATATAATTATGTTAAAACTACAACAACGTTTATTGTTCCATTAAACAAAGAAACTCAACAAGAAGTATATAATATTTTAGAATAAAATATATATTTTAAAACAATAACAAAAAACTCAATAAATTTATGCTTTAATTTGAGCTCATATGGCAATTTGTGGTAAAAGTCAGGAACTTGGTTTTAGTTTACATTCCTTAACATTAGTAGGAGTTATGTATAATTTGATTAAATCTTCTGAGCCCTTTTAAGGCACCATTTTCTATAGATAATATTTAATAGCTACTCAATAAGTACTACACTACTAAAACATAAGTACATGTCAACAAGAAAGACTAGGAGAATAACCAATGTACTACATACACATGAATCCTTCTCTCTACATGTTTATCACTCTACTTGTCTTTTTCTATCACTACAATGTTTCTATATTGCACACTCAACAAAACTTTTGGCATAACTTTAAAGATAGGTACTCATATTATAAGGTTTTTCTAAAACCATTGTTACCTACATATGGTCTGTTTTATACAATCAACAAAATATTATAATTTTATAAAATCTAATAAAGTACTTAAAATAAAATACAGTTCAAAACAATATACCAAAAGGTAAACATTAATAAAATGGCTCTGCTTTGCAAATAATTAACAATCATAAAAATTCTATAAAATTCATATATTTCCCATTGATATTATATGTTACTCTTAATTCTATTTGTTCCGAGCACCAGTGCAATTCTTATCAGAGACTAAAACTAAAGCATTCGCAGTAAAATCCTTCTGTTGATAACTTATCAATGCTTACTTTTTAAAAATGGGGTCTAAGTAGGCAGTTACTTTTGGCCAAATCTCATCAGAAGTGCGTCCTTCAAACTCTGTGAGTATACCTTTTTGTTTGTAGAAGTCTATCACAGGTCTTGTTATGCTGTCATAGATCTCTAAACGCTTGCGTACAGCTTCAGGTTTGTCATCAGGCCTTTGAACCAAGTCCTCACCAGTCACATCATCTTTGCCTTCCACTTTGGGTGTGTTAAAACCAACATTGTATACCCTTCCCGAAGCCAAGTGGACCCAGCGGTTCTTCACTCTATCAATGATCACCTCGAATGGCACCACTAGGTTCACTACAACATCAACAGGCTGTACCTTCCACAAAGCATTAGCTTGGCCCACTGTTCTTGGGAATCCGTCCAGCAACCAAGGTTGGTTCTCAACTTTTTTCAGTTCTGTGATCATGAATTTAATCATCACATCGTCAGGTACTAGTTTTCCTTCATTTAAATATTTTTTGACTTCTTTTCCTAGGTCAGTTTGTTTTTCGATGTGATCCCTTAGCTTGTCCCCACTTGAGACATGTGCTACATTGTACTTCTTGACTATTCGCGAAGATATAGTGCCCTTTCCCGACGCAGGAGCGCCAAGGATTAAAGTTTTTAATAATTTACTCTTCACAGTCATATTTCCGACCTTTGTACTTTGATATTGACTGCTAATATCGTGCGCTCCGTATCACTACGATTTTATCTTATAACTAAGTACACGTACAACGTTATTCAATCGCAGTATAATGAACTCGCTTGTTTATGCGGAATTTATTGATTAACACAGTAAGCAAATATATCTGCATTTGTTAGTTGATAAAACTTATTACCGATAAACACGCAACATTAATATTTGTTTCGTAATATATTTTCATTACTTTCATGTATGAAACTGGACTAAATATTAGTTTGTATATATTGATTGTAGCTTATATAACCTTGTGCATTGTTTCACTTTTATACTATTCGTAAAATAATACAAAAATACGGATAAATCGTAACAAAACACTGAACACTGAACCAATTGAACCACTGCGCGCAGTCGAAACTTCAAATGTCAAACGTCAAACAGTAACGCACAGAGTATAGTAACGGGAGCGTTCGTGTTAACACAGCTGCTGCTATCGTGCCAGTTAAATGTGTCAAACGTTACGATATCGATTTTGTTGCCAACTGGTTTCATTTACTGGTCATTTAATAACTGGCTCTAATAATAATGCCAATTTCCTTATGTAAAGCAATTAATTTGAACAAATCACTTTCCGATAAGAATTCACTTTAGTATGAACGCATTCCTAAGGAACGTACGAAGACCGCGAACTTAAAATTTCAAAAATACAGTTCAACGAAAATTAATAAGAATAAAATATTTCAGCATGGCGCTTGTAATGTTACCTTGTGATCTTCCCTGGTGGACGTCGGTGCAGCGTCACTTAAAGCACTTGCTGTTGGCGTCTTCGCCGGCAAAACTCACAGCCAGCATGTTGAAAATACATGACATGTGCAAGTGAGTATTATTTGAACCCAACCTCTTTGATTAATGGGTATGATTTACCTGTACCAATTAAAAACTGTTTTACGCAATATAAATTTAATTTTCAATGCAGTGCCTCGAAGAACCATTTTTTCATGGGCACACTTTTCTACTTTTACATAGGTAATGTTTTTTTTTCACATTTTAACCGATCCAAATACGCAAAGTTCCTATTCAGCCTCTTCTTAAACTTATCTATCTACTTTTCTTTGCAAACACTCTGTAGCGATTTTATTTTTATCTCAACAGCATAGGTATAGATCCGGACGATGATATCAAGGACCCGGAGTTAATGAAAGGGTTGGAGGCGTTCCTCGAAGAGGAGATGACGGAAGACGAGCGGAGGTACTTCCTCGACAATACTATCAGGATCATGGTGAACAAGGCGCTGCACCTCAAACGCTGGCGGCCACCCAAAGGACTCATGTTCAGCTTACAGCAACAAAGTAAGTACTCAAATACAGACAAAACTCACGCCTTTTTAACCGACTTCTAAAAAAGGAGGAGGTTCTCAATTCGGTTGTATGTTTTTTTTTTTGTGTTTGTTACCTCATTTCTCCGTCATTTATGAACCGATTTGAAAAATTCTTCTTTTATCTGAATGGATCTACTTCCCGATTGGTCCCATAGAAATTTCATCAACATCGGTTCAGCAGTTTGGTTTTGAAATCAAAATAGCTGGAAAAAATTTCATCCAAGTAAAAGAAATTGCGAAATTGTTACTTGACAAGGATTTGTGTGTGATACTATAACTAAAAACTTTTTTGCAAAAAAAAAACCGACTTCCAAGAAAAAACACTAAAAAAGTGGAAAATAACTTTACTTTCGGAAGTCGGTGACTATTGTTTGTTTCATTGACTTTTTTGCCACCGACTTCCGAAAGTAAAGTTATTTTCCACTTTTTTAGTGTTTTTTTTTGGAAGTCGGTTTTTTTTTGCAAAAAAGTTTTTTCCATAGGGGTAGGCGGAAACTTCAAAACGCCACCTGCTGCGATCCATTCATACAACAAAGTAGGTACCTACCTCGTTTAAAAATTGGCACTTGATTGGGTTTGGTCATTCCCTGCGTAGAATGTTCTAAGTATCGTCGTCGTCTATCTAGTGATGATTGAATAACGTCCTTGAATGATGGATGTCCAAGCATTCGCGACCAAATATTAGGTAAGTAGGTAACTATCGCGTCTCGATCTATGATATCTCCTGATTCGTGTATGATTTATTGCTTGGATATCTAAGTTTTTTTAACATCCGCAATTTTAGAGCGTAACGCTGGGAGGCCCTGCGTTCGATTCCGTGCTTGGGATTACTTGGGAGTATTTTAATTATTTCAAAATCTTAAACTTGTGAATGTTATTAGACAGAAGGGAATCAAATCACTACGGTGCGGGACCCTATAAAACGAACTATGCGTCAATTAAAAAATATCTTACACTATAAACAGTCTGTTCATAACCAACAATAAGTTTCGAGCAAGTTCTAAGCCGTCACTTAATTTCGGTCTCACATGAAAGCTGCCTAGATTCCTCAGTTACATAATACCCTGCATTATTATCGGGCTCCGGGGAAGCTTGTACGCATTACGTCAGAAAATCGGAAGATGTCCGGACGGACTAACAGAGATAAATTCATGCTAACTGTTATTTAAACGTTTTAAGTTTGTTTTTTGTCACAACGAACGGTTTCGTTTCGAATGAAAGAGTTACTAGGGTAGGACACATAGTATAATTTTGATCTTTTGTTTCCGTGGTTACCTAATTTTCGACATACACGCAAGCGATGCCTCGGGTAAAAGCTAGTTTAGAATATGAAACGATAATGTATCAAACGATCGATGAATTGTGTGAGGATTAATATGAAAGAAAAAGCAGTAAATGATAGCGTGACGGTTGCCAAGGGAGAAAGAAAGAAAAAAACGTGTCGCGCTGACCCCAAATAACATGGTACAAGGCCAGGAAGATGTTGAATGCATCAAGGTTGTTAGTACTGTTTAAATCTAGAATTAAATAAAGAAGCATACCTCCTACTAAACCTACGCTTTGTTAAACTTTATAGCTTCAAGTTACATAAAGGTGGGTAGGCTATAGCGTAGTCTACATTAATTTAGTACCTAATCCTAGGTAATGCCGCAGTGGGATATCGGATATCTGAACTCAGGGCCGCGTAGGTTTGATCAGGGTTCAAATTAAAACTTCTTTCTTTTGTTTCAAGACACTAATTGGATTTTAATAATCGGGTTTAGAATTTAGGTGGAGGTGTTATTTGTAATTTAAGTCCCGATTGTCTGTGTCCTGTGTTAGTACAAGGACCTATAACCTTTTTAGCCTAAGTCTATATTAACGGGACTGCGATTAACGTCTAGCGATAGTGTTTAAATAATAACTATATTTCAACTGCATGCAGCTTAGACGAGAATGGATGAATATATACGTCTCGATATGCGTGTGTATTATTTGCCGCGAATGGATATAATTATGAATTGATTGAATAGCTAGATTAAAAGAAGTGTTTGCAACAGTAACGCCCCTTTGAACTGATCGGAATAAAAGATCAGCCAATCCAGTATTTGTATGGAGGTGTCTATGTCCGGAGCCGCGACAGCACTTTGTCCGTAATAGTTTGATGTTCGCGTTACATCGTAGACCTCATAGGTATATCGCTTTTCATCAGGTTAGGACTGTTACTAGGCCCATTAGGCAAGACTAAACAAAGAGGACACTGCTCACGGGATGATGAGATGATAACTGACCACTGATAAGATTAGATAGATTATTTACAGAAGTTTATTCTTCTCCGTAGGTGATGCGACAGAACTCGATTACAACTTCGTGTCTGCGCTGGTTGCTCACGCCTTCTTCTCCACCAACCCTAAGCGGACGCTCAAGACACACCCCACCTTGCAAGACTTCAACTTTACACATTTTTTTAAAAATTTACACAGGTATGTAACTAACGCAGTTCCAAGATATTATTGACTAGAGATTAAAAATATTATCGATTCCCATACGGAATTCAAGATCAAGAAAATAAATAAAACGAGAAGCAAGAAAAGTCGCTTTTTTGTAGGTACATTACCTATGCAGCTACGTAGCTACAGCGTTCTAAGCAATACAGATTCTTATTAATAAACAGTCGCTGACATAACAATCAGGAGAACTAGTCCAAATTGATTTGTGGAATTGTTCCAATCACAGCCAGTGTTTTGATTAATCGATTCTCTTTTGTTCCAGAAAATCGCAAAGGAATAAATTAAAAAGCTTGCTCCACTACTTCGAATGGTTAGATAAGAGTAGCATCGAGGGATCCATTAAATTAAGCAGACAGGTAAACTTCACCTACTTTACGACTAGTGGACGCACTTTAGTTTGTAAAATTATTTATGTCTTCTACGATTGACTGTCTATCGTGCCTCGTTTTCGGGGGGCGGCGGGGGGGGGGGGCACACCAAAATGCAACCGGTTGGGTCTGGAGGTAAAACCGGGGAGTATGGGATTTCTACCGCAATTAAACCACCCCGGTGGTGACCATCCGCACATGGGAGGAGGTGCCGTTTCCTCTTAAAAGACCACCAAAGCTTTTCACAAAGTTTTGACTGCGGCATTGCTGGCGTAAGAAGCCTCCAAGATCAAACATCTCCGAACAAGATCAAAGTCAAATTATGCTGATAATAAGCACTTTTTGAACGTCAATATTACAAGAGACAGTACCCCAAAGCGCCTGTAATTTGCAAAGATAAAACAAACCACGCCTCCATATCGAATAGACCCATGGCACAAGCCTTTCGCTAATCCCATATTGTAATATTTTAGGTGATGACCTCAAAACAGTGGTTGACAATAGAGGACTGGTTGGAGTGCTCACTGCCGCTGTGCAAGCTGCTGGTGCGGCACGAGGGGCGCCCGGAGAGGTGCGAGAACGACGAGGCCATCCGAGTGTGCTTCGCGTCCAGTCGGGTCGGCGGGGATACGCTTATTGATGGAGAGTCACAGGTATAGTAGAAGAAATAAGTTCATTTAGACATGGAAAGACACTTAACAAACGCTAAATTGAAAACCGGACAGTCAGAAATATTGACCCTTTGGACAAACCCCGTAGTAAAACACATGGAGCGTCCGGACGTCAGAATTTTGTAGTTGTTTGGGTCAAATCACCGGGAGTCTTTTTATCCATGTGGTATAAAGTTATATACAAATTATACTTTTCTTGGGTAATTGCTTGGCCTACAAGAATATCTTCTAATATTACTAATACGAACTTTGGCCACAATTCCATAAGAAAAATTAATGTTTTTTGATCTCCAGGAGTCCCTATCAATGTTCATGATGCCAGAACTTCTGCCAGCAATGTTGTCGGTAGAGGCGCTAGAAGACAACGAGGTGCTCAAGGTAGAAGGGGTCAGGCTGTTCAGCAGGATCTGCGACAAGAGACAGAAGACCAAAGTGGAACTGCTCGACGAACCTAAAACGGTAAGACTATGGGGCTCACGGGGTACCGCGGGCGATTGAGATACCGTAAAATAGTCAAGTAAAAGAATAACACAATAATGTATCATCTACCCTAAAGTTAAGTGACTACTTGATTAATCACAAGGCAAGCAAAAATCGACCTAAAAATAAACTGCCTAGAATATTTTCTCATAGCCCCAAAATAGTTGGGATTGGGTTTTCCCAATCCTAATCATCATCAGCTTAGCCTTTTGGTTAGGCTGATGATGATGATTTTATTGTTTTACCTACTTCTTGCCAAAACTGGTATCTGCTTTAACCTCTCTCGTATATTTGGCGGCTGTCATTGGATTTAAAGGTATTTTTTCGAATGGTTAAACTTTAATATTATATCTACAGGTAACCGTTTGCCTAATGGACGCTGAAGACTACAGCAAACTGCCCCTAAGCCAGTGGGAGGAAGACAACGTGCTGCGAGAGCTCAACAAGTGCCTCCTCGCCTTCCAGCAGACGCCCATGAAGAGTAGAGAGGGGACGAGGCATGAGAGGAGACTCTCACCTATAGGTTAGTCGGGTTACAGAATGTCTAGTTGACGAAAGTTTGGAGTTACGAGTAGTAGTTGTCATGTGTTCTAGCTTGAGAACATAGGTGAACCCTATTCCGTCTTTCGCTGAGGGATTGTAAAAGAAAAAGATTTACACCTAACTCTTCTGCCTTGAGTGAGTGGACTCGAGTCAACCCCACAGTATCGTATGAGACGAATGGAACTGCTTAGTATGGCCTAAAGATTGGCAAATACGATCAGTATAATAATATTCACCGATAGCTTGAGAAGATATTGTGAATGTGGAGTAGCGGGATTAGCTGAAATGCTTGAAAAATGTGCCTTCACATTATTGTAACTCTGAAACTGACGGTTTGGCTGAAATGTGTCTGCCCTACGAAAACAATATGAATCATATTCTCTACTGATTCTTTGTTTTTCCATGTTCTCTAACAGGTCTTCCTTCACGATTATTTTCAGGAGAGTCCTTCAGCCACACGCCGCCCGAAGTGGAAGCCACGGTGGTAATAAAGCAAGCCTCATCATGCAGTACGCTGAACAGCTACAATAGTCGCAGTCCCTCGCCACAGAACTACTGTGCTGCCACGCTCAACCTTAATGATCCTAGTTAGTATGATCTTGAGCAGGTTATCTAACAGCCAACCAACAACCGATAATGTGTGAAACCATCATTCCGCAGTGAGAGAGAGAAGACTCTCACTTTTTGACGAACGAAATTCTGATTGCAGTGATATTGGCTTTAGCATTCCCTACGGCCGCTGGTAGAATGCAGTTATCACCACATATACCAGTCCCAAGTTAACACCATCCTCTTTGCCAGCAAACACACCTTTTTGTTTGCAGGATTAATTAGTGCACGATGTTAACTCCCCAAATAGCTCGTTTTGCTAAGCCGCAGCTGTACCATCGCCGACGAGGAAGCGAAGTCAGATGTCGCTGGCAATGTGTTTTCACTTTTGCGCTTCATACGTCCGCTGGTGGAATGTAGTTAGAATAACACATCGCCGTCGTCGCCGTCCCAAGTCAGCACCTACATCTTGTTTGTGGCGTCTTGGTATGATGGCTCCCTAAACGATTTCCTCATTTGTCTCCAGGTGCAGAGTTCACAAAAAAGAAATGCTGGCTCTCCCCAGACGGAGACATGTTGAACAACCGTCGAGGAAGGTTCATAGTACTGGGGTCTTCCGGAGAATGTTTGCCGGTGACGCGGTCTACCGGGGGCTTGCAGGACGGGCAGGAAGACAGTCTGTACTCCAGCTGTAACTCAAGTGATGACGAGTACCACAGCGCTAACGATAGCTTTGACTATGGTAACTTTCAATGAATTTTGTGTCACTAAATTTAGCTGAGCGTGCAGTTAGGTTTTTCTTTTAATAAAATCTCTAAAATGTACCCTGGTAATAGGATCGCTTGCGATTGTACTTACACTACACATTCGAAAATAGAAGAGTGATATTTTGCTTTGGTTATGAAGCAAGAACCACTCTGAAGCAGTCAATTACAAAGATGCTGATATTCTGGCAAAATGTAGGTGTACTATAGATACACCTCTAACTAATCCTTCGGGGAACACAAGCATGATGTTATCTGTGTGTGACTATTACATCAACACTTCTCCCATTTCCAGGTAGCGAAGACGAAGGTCGCGGCGAGAGCGCTCGTCCGAATTCATTCCAGTACCTCAAGGAGTTATCAACTGAGGAGAGACGGCTGAGCTTCGCGGACCGATTGCGGGAGGCGTTGAGGAGAGAGGCCGAACATTCTACTACCACCAGTACGGGAGACTGGTCTACAGACAGTTCGAGCTATGCTGTGGGTATCAGTATATCTGGGGCGGAGGTGCAGGACAATGATATCAGGTCAGTGTTTTATCATTATTCCATTTCCAGGATTGTTTGCCAATTTTATCAGGTGCACCTGATTATCTTCGCTTTTGGAATTCCAATTGGACCATTCCGGACTGAATATTATACTAGTGTTTAGGTCGAGAGATAATCTTTCCAAAAGATCTGCTAGGTAACCATCAAGTTACAAAATGGAGCCTGTGCTGGTTGCTCCTCCGACACAAATCCTTACAAAGACCATAGATCTTGTATCAGGATTTAGTCAGACACATTACCTTACGCAACTTACCTACCCAGGGTAAAACGCGGCGGATCAGTAGGCTTCGTGTTAACTGAAAAGGAGACTGTTAGCAACGGCGAGCCCTCGCCGAGACACCGATCGCTCGGCAGGAAGGACACCGGCAACAGCTCCAAGTACAGCTTCAGCACTGAGTATACGTGAGTTATTTTGTAGTTAGCCTAAGACTATCAAAATAAGTACAATATATTGCAAAGGGACATCGGTGAGATGGGTAGACGACATTGTTGCCATAGCGGGTAAATCCTGGATGAAGCTGGCATAGGAACGTCGAGATTAGCACAAGCAAAGAGTGACATAACCAGCAGTGGGTAAAGTCAAGCTGTCGATGTTGATGATGAACTAGGCGACGACAATATATTTTCTAGGAGGTTTAATGGGAGCCTCCGAGCTGTCCCTATCGACGGAAAGGGAGTACCTAAGAGTTGGTTTACTGTCCGAGGTTATGCCCGACTCGGTTCATAAATTCATGACCTTCAGAATCAGTTTCATTCCATACACAATCCGATACCTTAATTTAGCATCTTATCACACATGGAGAAGTCCATTTCTTGTGACTCACCATCATCTTAGTCACTTTGCCTAATGTTACTTGGGGTCAGCGCACCACGTTTTTTGTCCAATTCTCCCCTGACTATCGTAATTCTATTATTTGCTCGTTTTTCTTTCATATCATCCCGCACACAATCCATGATCTTCACTTTGGTCTGCCTCTTCCTCTCGTTGTGACTTGTGACTCCCCAAAGTGCTCCCCAAACTAATTAATTGTCATCTCTATTTCAGTTCGGAGTTAGAAGAGGTGTACGAGCAGTTCAACCAGTGGCTCAACGACCCCATCGTCGACTCAGAATCTGGCGAACACAAAACTCGAGAGTTGGACTCCCGAGACTTGGCTGTGATTAGGTAAACTACCTTCTTTTAATGTGATTCGATCTTCTGGTGTCACATCACACAATACTTGTAATTAACATCAGCAAGCCTCCATATATTGTTACCGCTGTATCTTAAAGTGACTAACAGAGCTGGAGGTCGCCCTAATGCCCAAGTTGCTGTTTATGTCTCTTAAAACCATTTTTTTTGTCGTACTATGGACTTCAGCACCGCTGAACCGTTGATGATTTTGAAATGGTTCGAAAGTGGGCTTATCTGCCTGGAATATTTGATGATTATTACATTAATAATTAGTATTTTTAGCGATTGATGACATCCCACTGGGGTTAGGGTCTGTAGATGTATCCTCTTCCCTCTAGTGCTAACGGTCCCGTGTTGCCGCTTGGAGAAGGAGAAGTGTTCGCGGAGGCAGGACCGAATTGGGAAGACACTTCAGTCTTGCCACAGCAGTGCCTCGATGAACAGAAATTCTCCAGGTAGAAAGACGGCTCATTTTTGAATAACGGGGTCAAACTATTTTGCGAGTGACTTCTTACTCGCATCGCGGATATATCGTGGATTTATTTGTGCAATGGCATAATGTAATGTCCCTTTCGTTCACTTCGACATTTTTGCGATTGTTTTTCTCTTTGTCTGGGAAATGGATTTAATTCGATCTTGGACAAAATGCGGCGCAGAGACCGAATGTCCGTCTTGGATACCTTCGAGATCTATGTTTGTCTAGAGCATAGGTTCTCAACGCCTCCTAGTGGGCGCTGGAGCTTTTCAAGGGGGCGGTAGCGGGTCCAAAGGAAATGGCGGCATTATAAAATACCTCTATTTCCATGAAAAAATATTTTATCTAGCCGTCTAAAAGGTGCATCTTATAACTATTTTGTAAAAGGGGGCGGTAGAATATTTTTTCTTTAAAGGGGGCGGTAGTCCATAAAAGGTTGGGAACCTATGATCTAGAGACTTTCACCGTGATCTTTTTGGAGTTATTTATTAATTTAACCTATAACTCTGATCTTAAGTGTGCCATTTTCGGGAATTTAATGGTTTTTTTTCTTAGCTAAAGACTAAGAAATGGTGCGTTTTAGACGCACAGCGCAGAAGTCTGATTGCACGGCGATTCCGTGTGGGGGTTTTGGGCGCTACAAATTTTAATGAACAATTCCGTATTTTGATTCTTAAGGTGACCACACACTCAACCAAGAGCTTTATTTATGTCTCTCTCGAGAAGTCTTGCAACAAACCAACACGGGACGTAGAGTAAGCGGGGAACGCAGAGGCCAGATGAGCGCTACTTAGTACACTCTCGCACTCGCCCTGCCTCGGCGTGACTCAGCGAGTGTACAGCCACCAATACACAGTTATGGTAGATCTGGGAATTTTTCACGAGTTACGTATTGGTCCAGGTTCGCGGGATCGCTCCTCAAGCGCACGCTGTCGGAGTCGCTGGCGGTGGGCGGCGGGGGCGGCGGGGGCGGCGCGGACGCGGCGGAGCTGTACGGGCGCGAGCCGCGCGCGCTGGCGCCGCGCCCGCTGGCGCTGGCCGCGCGCTCGCTGTCGCTGGAGCTCGCCAGGCACAAGCATCGCCTCGCTGCGCATCTCGTACGTATTGCACAATCATCCGTACCTGTCCTTCTAGAACAAATTTCTGAAAGTCTGATCTATGGTCCTTTTACAGTTATTTTACCACTGAGTTTGCATAACTGTCACTGTCAAAATCACAGTAAAGTTTATTTTTGTAGCAATAACGTTGCTGTCATTTACTGCCATTGATTGACCTTTTCTATCAAAATTACAATAATCTTTAATCTCTCTAACTCTCTTTTATTGCTGCTGTCCGAAGTAAAATATAACTATGAAAGGACTATCCAAGAAATGGTGACCATTTTCTTGCATATGCTGTGAGCAGATACGGCGGAGCATTGTGAAAATTAGCTGACCTGTGCTTTAAAGATAACAAACTACTAAACAGTTTGGGAGCTCAGAGAGATGTAACGCATATTCTGGGTTTTGGTTTTACGCAGACTGCTAACAATTACGAACATGACTAAATAATTCATATAACCACAATAACCAATATAGTTGCAGACATTGTAGATAACATAAAAGTACATAATTCAACTTACTGGTTTTGTCTTTTTATTATATTTAACTTTAACGAAAAGCAAGGCAAAGAAAATTGAACTCTAACCAAATAATTTTCAAAGAAAAACAAAACTAATCGACTAAAAAAATCAACAACAATCAAAGTACTGCATAACAAAAAAAAACAACCGGTGACCTAAACTGCTATATGTTTTGACAGAAACGTAAAGTAAAAGAATCTATACCGGAGGAGTTTATAGAGGGGGCACGAGCGAACGACACGACACACGGCGACGAAAGCAAAAGTACGGACACGTCGGCTGAGACCGACACACTGTCCCCCGGTCTCAGGAAGAAAAAGTTGAACTGGATGATAAACATGATCGTAGAAACTATAGAAGAGACCGTGGAATGCGAGCCGGTCACAGTAAAACTAAAGAAACCGAAGGTCAGACCGCAGGCGTGCACCCGGCTGTCGCTAATTTGTAAACATTATACTAACATAGCATCACTGATTATAATCGTCTTGCTTTCTGTCGAAACATATACTTCTGTGGTGTTGCATGTAAATTATAATCGATGCTAAAAGAGTGGGGATTCAGTTGTGCGTCCATGTAGCGTTGTGCATTTTGATTGGCTAGCGCTCAAGGCTGCTACCAATCAGGACGGACGTAAGACGCATGGACGTAACGTATACTCATTGCACTGTGTTTCAAAACGCACTCTCCTGTCCTTCTAAGCGTTAAACGTTCAAAATCTCACCTGTAAACGCTAATTTTGATGTTCACTTAATTTTATTTTATTTGTTGTCCGTCCAAACTGACCAGCTAAACAAAGCGACCTAATAATACTCATGCATAACGATAGGGTAGGTAGACGGTACTGCTAATGCTTGATATTATTTCGTTGTTCTGCGGCGCTAGACGACGATACCTAATTACGACGATACCTAATTACGACGATGAAGGTAAACTTTTAGACATGCACTGACTGAAGTCTCTGATCTGTAAATCTGCAGGCAAATCTCAAGTTACTATCAATTGTTGTTGTCCGAAAAAGCAGGACCAATCCAATCAATAAACATGAGATATGACCAAATATTTATAAGAGTTCAGAAACTTTATCAAAGAGCAGAAGATTTTTATCACATTGAATAATACCCTGTATAATCAGGGCCGTATAGTGCAAAATTGAACCCATTAAACGTCTCCTCGGGTTTCTTCAAGCTCGCTCTCGTAGGCTCGTTTGGAGCTGTATGTGCGGGTTTCGCCAAGGAAACTGAACAGCGATCAGCACACCGCGTTGAACAGTTGTCACCGTCATAATGCTATGATAATTATATAGAAACTGACAGCTCTTGAACGTCGTTAAAATGTGCTGATCGCACATAATTGGTCCTCGAACCCTGGCAATAAGGTTCAATTTTCAATGTCCCGAACGATCTTCTGCTCTACCACATAAAAAGCTAAGAAATCTGAATGAAGTTGATCGCAACACGGTCCACAGCTGTCGCAGCTGGCGCACAAGATCGTGTCGGGCGGGTCGTGCCGGCCGGTGGCGACCGGCAACTGGGGCTGCGGCAAGCGCCTGCGCGGACAGCCGCAACTCAAGCTGCTGCTGCAGTGGCTGGCGGCCAGCGTGGCAGGCGTACCCGCGCTCATTTACTATACCTTCGGGAACGAGAAGTTGTTTAAGGTATGCATATGTATGTGTAAGCTCCCTCTCATAGATAGGCTTCTTTCCCAGCAGTAGGGACGCTAAAAGGCGCATATAGTTGTATAAGCGGTAAAAAAGACTTCGAATATTGGGTTTTCTACTAGTTTAAGAAAGTAATTACATGACAGAAGTTAAAATACGTACTCACATACCATTACAATAAAATGGTTTGGTTTTTAAAAATCCATTACACCCTACCGACTTCGTGTACCGCTTTTTGGGACTCGATTGTTTTCCGACATATGATGATGACAAGACGAAAAGGACGTTGAAATCTAAATTTTTATCTTATTATATTTATCATTTCCCTTCACAGTTGGACACGCTCGTCAGAGTTCTAGTAGACAGAAAATGGACGGTGGGTCAGCTAGCGCGCGCCGTGCTCAAGTTCGCGCGGCAAACGCTCAACGAGCCGCACGTCATCCCCGACAACCACTCACTGTTCGACGAGCTCATCGGCATCGAGAAGATACCGGACGACACATAGCTAACACTCGCCCGGCGGCAGGCTAGGAGATAGCCGGAGACAGCCACACCCGGTGCTTGCCACTAGTTTCTTTATCAAAAGACTTGTTGTATAACACCGTCATACCACAGAGTAAGCCGCAAATGGAGTGATACGAGTGCGGGATAGTAAGCAGTCGTCGTTTGACGCAGGGTCTCGTGATACTCCAATACAATAGTGCGCGTTCATGTTGGCACTCTCTTCGCTCACTACTCCGTGACACAATATGTTAGCTTCGTTCGGTCACTCCACTGTAACTCATTAATGCATTTATGTTATTCCGTCATAATACTCAATAGTAAGGTGGTTCAACTGTGTCTTATTTTAAATAATGTTTGTGGACTTTTAGATATTTTTTACGAAATAGTTATATAAAAGCAATATTAGCGTTTGATTCGATTTAAAATACAAACTAAAAAAAAAAGTATTTTTATACAAAACTATCGATTAAAGTACAATTATAAAGTTTACCTAATGTAAGTTTTATTAAGTCATTGTTAATAAACTTGAATAAAAAAAAATATGTAAAGGTGATTTTTAATTATTACAGATTTTAATAAATTTACATAATTTATAGGGCAGTGCTAATATTAAGACTGTACTGTTTATAAAAGGTTTCCAATGTTTACCACTTCCAAGTTTTTTACTATAGCAATATGTAATCATCCTAACGAAGTTAGCAGCCATAAATTTGTAAATATTGGATAACGAATTATTTCTAAAACCATCACAAACATTTACGTAGCTTGACAATATACTTATCCTGTTAAAGTCATATAATTGACGTCACTTCCGGTTCCCACAATATGGTGTCTTACAGTGTAAAGACTTGATCTGACAAAGTCTTCCATAGCATGAATCTCAATGTGTCCAAAGTTGTTAATTTTGAAGCGAAACTATAGAATTTTCAAACGGGATGCGAAAATAAAATAATGCGTCACAGATTTGTGTATTATTTTGGTTATTTTTTTATTGAAACATTTTTAGTTTAAGGTACATTTTTATTTAATTTTAAGTAGCTATATTTAAAATCAGTCACTCTGTCGATTGAAGGACGTGACATTCACAATCAACTTTACATATTTGTGAATGGATATGAAACAATGTGATGAACTAAAAAAAAAATGCTGATAATTCAGGAATTGAGCACACATTAACTTTTGCAATCGGTAAGCTCAAAAATTGTATATATGGCCATTGCATTTGTAACGCTACTAAATGACAATAAGGTTCAAAGTACTGTTACTTCATTTATGAAGGCGAAAAAAGACCTTAATCAACATTAATTAATGAGTGTTTTCAGTGAGATCCTTTTCAATTATTGAAACATAATTTTATTTAGCTTACTTACGTTTTTCCTCATTTTCTAGTATTTCCACCAACATCAATTACACATTTTTTTTAGAACGCGGTAGTAATATTTTCAAAATTCAATATAGGTAGTAGAATCACAATAAACTGCCACCTAATAACAAAATTTCCTTAAATTGTACTGAGTATAGAATTCATGGAAAACAAAACTCCCAATATGGTAACAGAAGAGGATGAAAAAATGCATGTTTTCCACTCACTCTATGGTCTTGTTAGTGTACAAAAGAGGTAATATTAACGACCGCCCTAAAAGAAAAGGCCTCGCATGCGGCGGCCCATGCCCTGCCTGTCGTAGAGGACATTGAACCTGTTGACTAGCTGGTTGATGGCGTTGCAGCCCTTCGTGATCGTCCCTAGGTAAGTCATCAGCGCCACGTCGTTGCATTGCTGGAAGTGAAACGTAAGATCATTCATCAGTTGTCGAAATAATAACAACCAAAAGGCACGACGATTCGATTTCTAGGTTCAAGGCGAACATGCGGATAAAACCTGTTGAAACATCACATTTTTCTTTCCTCTCTCTTCTCTTATTAAACATCTTCTATACCGGCGGACAACATAGTTTTTATAGCATGTGAATGTTTCTTCAGTTACAGATAAAATATATGTCGCACGTTCTCAAAAAAACCGTCGTAACACAAAAAAATCAGTTTTGAGATATTATACTTTAAAGTTTTTTTGTGTCCGGCCGATGATATCCGTAAAAAACATTCGCGTGTGTCATTCTGTGATTTAATTATTTTCGCAGAACCTACACTTTTGGAGTTTTTTTTTTTCAATTATAGATCAAGGAGAATTGACATTGAGATGGGTGTTATCTAAAAAGCTAAAATTTTTGTGTTATGACAGTTTTTTAGAGGACATGCGATGTGTATAAATAAATATTGTATCAAAGTATACACATTCTTCCACTAATTGAGGGGAGAAAAATTGCCGATATGGCTTATGGTTCAACAGACTGTTCTGAACTGTTATCAGTTATCTATAAATCAGCTAAAATGGGCTGCGTGTTCCATCCTTCACCTTAAGGAATCATCAACCGCTGTATGTTCAATCTGTGCGTTGCATTTATCGATAAAACTCTCATTGTGTTAAGAGCTAGCAGGGCATAAAACTCGATGTGCCAGAATATTGATGTTCTTGATTTATTCTTCAGTTAAAAAATATTGTGTAAAAATTTCTTTGAAGATCACTGAAACTTGTTCAGTCTTTTCTTAATTCTCTCCGAGTGCTTACTTCTTACTTTCTCTTGCCTGTCTACTATTTCTTGTGTAACTCTTGTATTGTCAGTGAAAACTTTTAATTGGCTTTCTTTCACTAATGTCAACTATCTGTATCCTAGCTGTGAGTTCTGTTAAGAAAAAAAAAATACATACATTATAGAAATGTGTGCGGAACTGTTGCGAGGTGAGCAGTGGCAGTCTGTTGGAGAGTGCGCGCGCCTCCCGAAGCAGCGTCGGCCGCGGCGGCAGCGAGCCGTCGCGGATGGCGCGCACGGTCGCCAGCACCGCCCGCACGCGCGACACTAACATTTTTATAGCTGAGCGTTGGGCTGTTAGGTGTTCCGCCACTGGAATTGATACATATCAGTGGTTAGACATAACCCTCAGTGGGCTGCAATACCAAACGTTCTGTCAGTTGCCAACTGTTCCTGCCATAGTGCAATTAAGTTGGGCAAAGTTTAAAAAAAAATCCTTACCTAAACTGTTAAGTGCAGCTTCGCCAGAAGACACCCTGGCCACATGGTCTACTCCGATTCTCTCAGCCTCCTCGGCAGCCAGTGTGTATGTGAGTGGTGCCAGCAACATTGTGGCCCTACCATTTACTACGTCTATCACCGACTCGTATAAAACCACTGGTAGTTGCTGAAATATTTTAAAGTTTTATAAAAACTGTTTAGAATTGTATTCTTTTTCTTGAATAAAATAATTTACACATATATTACTACCTAATACACATTTACAAATTAAAATAAACGTTTAGCCTCTCAATCACTATGCACTAAGCGTATCAGATTTATCAGACATTTTGTAAACAACTTTAGAAAATGATAGTTTTAAGTTGTTTCAGTGTGAAGATTAATAATGTCAATTCTGGCTTAAAATATATACAAGAAACCATTCAAAAGACAATGAATACAATACTGTCAGTCCACTCACATCTCCATTCCTTCCCGCAGGGTTTAGCATCAGCATGACTGGGCACTCGTTGATATCACAGATCTGTCGGTGAACGGCGATTTCCTTGTCTGTGGGGGCATCCCCAGTCGTATACCAACCGAGGAAGTCCATGTCGGAGAATACTTGTTTGACTGTCCAATTATAAGAACTAAGTTAGGTATCGGTCCCACTTTAGTATACAATGAAAATAAAACCACATTCCAAGTATAATATTGCAACTTAGCATAAGGCTCAATTTTCGTTGCCTCTATATGGAATAGAAGGCTCGACCGAGATCTCGGTCTCGGTCTCGGTCTCGGCATTCTCGGCTACAAATCCAACCGAGAAACTTGTCTCGGTTCTCGGCTAATTATAGCCGAGATTCTCGGTCATGACCGAGATTGTAACATTGTTCGGATCGGCATTCAAATTTTACCGCGCGTGGCAACGCGCCGCAGCGCGTAGTCGATTGGTGTAAGTGCGTGAGAGAGCTGAATTGTGATTGGTTGAAGTCCCGGCTGGCGAACTGCGGCCGGCCGCTTTCGCCCCATTCGAGCAGTATTTGTAATTGTTTATGTTTACAATAGTAATGAGTGGAAGTTTGTTTTAACACAGTAAATTAAAATAAGTTCTTTTAAGTGTTGTGTTGCTACTTGCTGTGATTACTTGTTGTTGATACTTGTAAATTGATTAATTACACTGGTTTGGTGAAAGCAAGATCATTACTTATAGTTTTGCGGTGGAATATAAAGCGGGTAAGTTGTTTTTATAAATATAAGTAAATTAAATATATATTACAGATTGATAGGGTTTTGTGACGTTATGCGTATGTTTTTTGCTGAAAATACGTAAGATTTATAATTAATAAAATACCTACAATTAAAAATAACTAAACACATGGTTTGTTTGTCAATAGGTACCTCTATAGGTACCTATTGACAAACAAACCATGTGCACTTGCAAAGCTTTTTGCTAAAATCAAATACGATACGTAGGTTAGGTACCGTTTCTTAGTAAAATTAATCGAAAATTGGTTTTGATCTAAGTTAACGACTTATTTGTTTTTTAAACAACAATCTTATCAGGTGCTATTTTTTCAGTTTTGTTTCGATTTAATGTGTTTAATGTTTATGTTTACTAAGAAGGTATAATATTGTATTGTTTCAGATGAAAACTAAATATGCCTAAAGTAAATCCTATTTGGGAATATTATGAAAAAAATATTGTATTACATCCATCAAAGGCTACTTGTAAGTCGTGTAGTAAAACGGTGTCATTAGGCAGTCCTCAGCCCAAACATCAGACTATCAAAGGTTTGAAACTGCACCTGTCGAAATATCATTCATCTGAATATGAACACTATGAGAATAAACTGGCTGAAATTGCTCACGAAAATAGTTTGAAACCGGCTATTTCAAAGCCCGTGCGCCTTAATATTGATATTGATAATAATGATAAAAAGCATCAACCTACTATAGAACAATTATATCTCATCCGCCTTCAGCAAAATGGCCTGATGATCATCAGATTGTCAAACGAATTGATAAAGCAATTATGGATTACATAATTGTGGACATGCAACCTTATACTACAGTGTCAGGTGAAGGATTTAAACGTTTGAATTTCGCTGATCCATCTGGGCCAAAACGATACAAATTGAAGTCCGAAAAATACTTTCGCAGTCAGTTAATGCCTGAAACATATGAAAAGGTTCGAGCCAAAGTGGTATCTCTGTTAATGAAAGCTGATTGGATAAGTTTTACTACTGATATATGGTCAAATCCTACAAAAACTTGTTCGCTGCTGAGTTTTACTGCCCATTTCGTTCGGAAAGAACAGCGCCTTAAAGTGGTGCTGGCTGCGACTGTTCTGGAAGACGACCACACTGGCGATTATATAGCAGAAAAACTCAAAGAAATTGCCGAAACTTATAACATTGCAAAAAAAGTTCACTTGGCTGTACGAGACAACGCTCGCAACATGGTCCGCGCCACTCGAGTAGCTGAATTCACATCGTTGGGTTGTGTTGCTCATACTCTGCAGTTGACGATCCATGATGCCATTTTTTCGGTTGCAGAAGTTGAAACGCTGATAAAAAAATGTCATAAAGTAGTCGGCCATTTTCACAGGAGTGAACAAGCTCGAAGACATTTAAGTACCTTTCAAAAAACCTTAAATTTACCGGAGCATGCGCTTTTTCAAGATGTCGAAACTCGGTGGAATAGTACCTACTTAATGATGGAACGACTGCTTGAGCAAAAAAATGCTTTGAACCTATACCGTATTGAAAAAGGAGGCATACTAGAAATTAACAGTGATGAATGGAATTTCATGAAAGATATAGTGAACGTTTTGCAATGCTTTTACCAAGCCACGTTGGATATCTCTTCCGACTCGTCCTGTGTTTCAGTGGTAATACCGTTGGTGGCAATGTTGAATGGAAAATTGGCGCCAACGCCAACACAAAACATTCAGTCCTTTAATGACCAGGAAGATGATAATGAAATTGGAAATCACGCAGAGACGATGAAGAGCAAGCTACTGGATGCACTTAATCAGCGGTTTTCATTTGTTAAAAGTTGTTTGCCACTAGTTACTGCAACACTGATCGATCCACGGTTTAAAACTAAATATCTAACTGAAAGCGAAGTTAACTCAGCCAAACTTCATATTATCGAGACTCTCACTCTCAATGAAAATGTAGGATCAGATTCTCGTGAGACGACATGGGCATCTTCAACTAACTCGTCAAACATGGCTGCAACAAGTCAATCCAACTTATGGGCAGCTCATGATTCGATAGAGTTGGAAGACGAGCCAATGACCAATGACGAATACAGTTCAAGCTCTGTGATCGAAATAGCGCTAGAAAGCTTTCTTAGAGAGCCAAGACTGCAAAGAAATGCTAATATTTTTGAGTATTGGTTTTCGTCGCCTTATAAGGTGCTTAAGCCCGCAGCAAATAAGTTTTTATCTGCGCCGCCTACTAGCGTAGCAAGTGAACAACTTTTTAGCAAAGCTGGACAATTGTATGACGAGAGACGACATTCTTTGAAGGGCGAAAATGCCGAAAAATTGCTTTTTTATGTTATAATATAATGTTATTTAACTTTGATTATTAAAACAATTAATTTTGTTAAACAATTAGTAGTGTATTAAAAAGCAAACAGTATAAAAAAAAAAATTCACGCTTTTTCTATTCTCGTTCTCGGCTCTCGGTCTCGGCCGAGATATTATTTTATTCTCGGTCTCGGTCTCGGTCTCGGCCGAGAACGAAAAACCCATCTCGGTCGAGCCTTAAATAGAAGCGAAGTTTTGTGTCAAAATCTTCCAAAGCATAATACACTTTAAACCAATTGTGGAATGAACACACTATATAAGAGCTGCTAACGGCGGGAATTCTCGAGAATGCCAAAAAACCCTGCAGAAGACTCGCAACTTGTTTCTGGGTTCATATCTAGTCTGTATATTACACAATTACCATAGTTCATTTAGTTGTGCATTGTAAGATTTTGCTCCAAAAATTCGCTTCCATTCCATTGCAATGTAAATTGCATCCTAAGTCTTGTTGAAAATTGATAGGTACATGTCCCGACAATAAATTGATAACAAACTGCTCCTATTATAAAATGTACCACATTAATATTACTTTATCAAGAAAATATATTCTTATTACACCTTCCTAATACCTAACATAATTTTGCTTGCTGCCATAGCTCTTATTGGCGGAGTTCTGCTGGAGACATTTGGGTCTCACTTATCTTAAAAAGATCTAGGCATGTGGTTAATTATACAGTGGATTTCAGGTATAACAACAATGAAGAGACCACTCTATTTTCATCATTATATCCGGAAGTTGTTACAGGCAAAGATAAAGAGATACAGACAGATACACATGTATAGTTTATATGTATTCATTTATTATTGAAAATATTTGCACATAGTTATTCATGTAGTTATTCAAAAGTTTACTAAACCCAGTTGCTACTCAGAATATCACTTTGTGACTGAACCATAAATTTAACTCTGAAACGTACACGCTCCCCTACCTACTTAGCTTGACATCTATAAACAAAAGGTAAAGGTCTCCACACAATATCTGCATGGGATTTCTAGGACTTTGTTACAAATGATTTATTAAAAACAGTAGCTACACCCGAACTCAGCGTTACATCCAAAGTCACTATAGCCACATGAATTTTGTACTAGAGTATGCTTTCAGTTCAAGGGACTTAGATTTAACGTCACTATAGGTAAATGGTCGCTACAACGAATGTCGTAATAAATGAAATCCACTGTAATTTACATATTTGTGCCTTGTATCTTTGTTACAAAAAGAAAACCTTGGCAATTGATATTGTAATAATCAATTACATAATTTTAGTCACTTTATTTTAACCCAACATTGGATAAATTAATTATTATATGAGCGATTTTAATTTTGGTAATCCTATTTGTTGTCCAAGTCAGCTTTTAAAATAAAGTCATGACCTTTCTAATGATATATAATAAAGCTGGAGAATACTCACATTGTTCTTCCTTTAAATTGTAGTAATCTCTATCAATTATTATGTCTCCTTCAATTACACTGAACATTAATTCAAATGAATTCATTACTTCTATGTTTCGACCTTTCTGCTTGCCAATTAGGGCTCCAATAACTGAAAGGTAGAAAAAGGAATGGTGATTTTAGGGCATACATTTCTTCATTGTAACCAGTAATGGTAATGTAATCCCGTAATGTATCGATTAGTGCATACCTATCTGTGGTGATCCTTCCTGTGCTCTCAATCTTGTCCAATGTTCAGATACATTCATTATTACAAGAGGATGTAATGATACTGTTACTGAACCAGAGGTGGCTGTTGTAACCACCACACTCTTCGCGCCTCCTGGTGCCGCAGGAGCAGGGGATGTGGGGTTAGGAGGATCCACAGCCGGCCCTGATGAGGCACTCTCCACCTCAACTTCCATTTCAAAGTCAATTCTATCGGCACTTGACATAATTGGATATTATTCACTATTTGCTGCAGCCAGCAATGCACACAGCGTTAGTTAGCAACAAATAAATAAATAGAAGATGAAAAACAACAATCTGCTCTGCGTTTTGACGTTAGTTCGATCACAGATTTTAGCACAGATAAATAATTATTAGTCGGGTGAGCAGGACAGTTCTTAGTTGGCGATTAGTTCCAAAAATATGTTCCAAAGCGCTAGCGTCGCCGTAATGACATCTCTATATATCGATGGCATAGTGATGTGCCGTGGATTTTTTTTATAGTTCATTTTATTATTATTTGAATGATTATCGAAAGAAATTTAAAAAAAAAACGATTTTCAGATTTTAATTATTTAATTTTTATCCTCGTAACCGTATGTGCTTTTCATTTTTGTCAAAGCAATTTGTTGAGGTGCACACACAGACGTTAGTCACCTTCACAAGTTGTACACCTTTTAAAATTTTATTTTATATGTTGTGTGCGTATCATTAAGTTACCAAGGAGTGGTTGCTTAATTTTAATAATACTCGATACGATTACTTCGGTTTTATAATGAGTACACCCCAACCAATTCACATCAAACTTTATCATTTCATTTCATAGCGTATATTTTGGAACTAAAGCTGACACAGCGGGCCTGGATTTATAGGACAAGAATCAAGAATGGTTCTGATTTTTGACGTCAGTCAGTTTGTCATTTTTACTTTTCTGTTTTTCTGGCTCTATGGGTGCAAGTTACTGTTCTCTGTGGCTTAAAATCTATAAATCTATGGCTGCTGGCTACGAATTACTAAGGTTGGATTGGCTGTTTGTGATTATTTGGTTATATTCGTAAAATGAACAACTGGCTTCATAAGATTGTACTCAACAGCATTGCTTGCAGCAAACAGCTAGTAGCAAACAAAAGCTGTTTTTAATTTACCATCCGAAATTCAACAATTACGTTGAACTTTTCTTCCACCTGTCATCGTGTCTTCAGCGCGGATTGCTGCTGTTCTCAGGTCAGCAGATATCTCTTTAAACTAACATAAAAATGGCAACGGTAACAGCAGTAAAAGCTATGACAGGCGTGGTCAAAGACATATCGCCCATATACTACAGGATAATGTCGAAGTTTCCACAGAATTTTACTTTCTGTTTCGCCTATGGATCTGCTGTGAAACCACAGGCGGGGAACAATAAAAAGGAAAACATGATCGATCTAATATACTGCGTGGACAACTCGTATAGATTTCACGCAGCCAACATCGACAAGAATCCATCACACTACTCCGCGCTTCGATTCCTGGGCAAAGGGTTTGTTGCAAAGTTTCAGGAGAACTGGGGTGCTAAAGTGTATTTCAACACCCTTGTTGAAATGAAAGAAGAGAACATTCTCATCAAGTATGGGGTTGTGTCACAGAAAGATTTAATTGCTGATCTTCTAGATTGGAATGATCTGTATGTGGCTGGCAGACTTCACAAACCAGTAGAGATAATAAAGCAGACCAACAGTTCTCAATTACAAGGTGCTCTTCAGGCCAATCTACGCTCTGCGGTCCACACAGCTCTCCTCACTTTGCCAGAAACATTTTCTGAATATGAATTCTACTTTGCTATATCTAACTTAAGTTATGCTGGTGACTTTAGAATGACATTTGGGGAAAATAAAAATAAAGTGAGGAACATTGTCCAGCCGCAGCTGTTAAACTTTCGTGAATTGTACCGACCAATCTTGCAACAGTTTCATGCCTATGTTGACATTCCAACTGGAGACTCACAGTGCCATCAGGATATAAGTCCAGAGACTAAACTGCATCACTTGATGCAGCTGCCAATGGTGCCACAGCGAAAAATTGTGAAGTTTTGGAACCATGGTGGTCTTCAACAAGACATGGAAGATGTCCTGCGAGCAGTGGCTTACGACATTGATTGTGCTGTCATATTAAGACAAATACTAAAGGATATAGTTTGGCAGTCCAGTGTGAGGCAATCTTTAAAGGGCATTCTTACTGCTGGTTTTCTGAAGTCTGTCCGTTACAGTGCTAAGAAAATAGCAAAAATGTTTTAATTGTAACTGTAGATGTTGTATATATTTCTGTATATAATAAAGGTAGTAAGTAAATTAGATCTTGTATTATTCCTGATTTTAAAACCTCTTTTTTGCTTTTAGGTACCAATATGATTTCAGATGAGTCAAGCAGTGATTCAGAAACAGGTAGATTCAAGGGGCGAGCAAAAACACAAGAAGATAAATATTCTAATCAAAGAGCTGAAAATGTTAGAGATTCAGGAAGAAGTAGACCATCTGGACCTGACAGATTTAATAGAAATTTTGACAGAAAAAGAGATGAAAGACCACGCTCTGATAGACATTCTAGAGATAGAGAAAAGGATAGACACAGGTATACTAGACATTCACCTGTAAGTAGGAGGAGACATTCAAGGGATAGAAGTCCAAGCAGGAAATCACTTGAGAGGAATAGGCACAGAGACTCTAGTGATAAATCAAAAGTCAAAGAACATAGGAGTAGTAGTAGAGATGGACATAAACATTCTGGATCTACTTCTAGATCCTATATAGCTCCTGATTTTCGAAAAGAAAAAGAAGTTAAGGAAGATACACGGCGTAAAACAGAACGCATTAAAAGTCCTGAGAGGCCCATAAAGAAAGCAAAAGAGAAATCACCATCCCCTGATCAAAAATCTAAAAGATCTGAAATATATATACCTCCTCCTGTGATAGCACCAAAAAGAAAAAGTGAAAGTCCAATCATCATTGAAGAGCATGACAATAGTGATGCTTCTGAGGAAGTGCTACCTGGCTCTTACTATAACATGATACCAGCTGTTGTGAAAGAGAAAACTGATGAGTCCAGTGAGATTGATTCTTCTGATGATGAGAGACTAAGGGCAAAACTGTTGAATTTAGAGAAAGAACTCCAAAAGACAAAAAAAAAGAAGCATAAAAAGAAACACAAAAGAAAAAGTTCCAAATCCAGCAAAGATAGGGACAGAGATGCAACAACAGCAGTAGAAGTAAGTAGCACAACTGACATTGATGTAAAAGGTGATGTGTCAAAAAACGAAGCTGAAGTTGTGGAGGAAGTGTCTTCCACACAAAAGAATGCTCAAAAAGAAAGTTGTGAAGAAGGCGAGATATCAAGTGGCGATTCTCAGAGCGAGATTGAAATAGATCCAACAGACTTGAGACACAAATTGAGGCGTACAGCGCCAAGGGGTGACGACAAGTCAGCTCCTGACGTTTGTGGACCGGCGCTGCCGCCGCACCTCGAGAAGCGGTACGAGCGAAGTGCCTCTCCGAATATTGAGGGTCCTGCTCTACCAGCACATCTTAAAAGAAATACGAAAAATATAGGTAAAGTGTAAAATATATAATACAAAGTGTCATCATATTGTAAAAGCCACTAAGGGTTTACTAAATAGCCTTTAACTAAAGGATGCGATAACTTTGAGATTACAATTTGCCAAGTTATTATTTAATGGTAAATTCACCCAAAACATAAGTCCTTGCCTTCATTTGCCTATAATACATAGAATTTTACCAGTTGCCTTCCAATTCTATACAACATTTTAATCAATATTTTTGTACTTCCTAGTGGGCCCATCTATTCCTGATGATTTGCGTAAAGTAATGGCTGAGAAAGAAAGAGAAGTTATCAAATACGAAAGTTCAGATGAAGACTTGGGCATCGGACCTCTGCCGGCCGGCGCTGAAGAAAAATGGTCTGACGCTCACCGGCGGCTCGAGGAAAGAGCTCTAGACATCAAAATTAAGAACCTAGATGGACATTCTGATACAAGCAGCATAAAATCCAGAGAACAGTGGATGTTGGAGTTGCCTGAGGGTAAAGCAAAAATCATTGGCTTAGAAGCTAGAAGCTTCAGAGCCAAGGAGGGCCCGGATATGTCAGATAGGTGAGTTGTATCATCTATTTTCTATTAGTTATATATTTGTTTTCCTGCTATACTCAATGTACATTCGATGAGAATGATAATTGATGATGATGAATGAAGATTTAATAATATTAAATTCTCATGAAATGCACATCCATTATTACTCATGCATATACAAACAATCTTGTGTGTATAAACAATCTTGTGTGTTAAGGTAGTACTGTACTTTATTCTCAACTCTAATGAACTATGAAATATATTTTCCTTTTTATCTAGTGCATTAAATGTAAATATATAAATAAATTCGTAATGCTTATATCCACAGATCGAGTTGGACAGACACTCCAGAGGAGAAGGCAAGGAAAGCAGCCGGGCTTGCGAAAGAGGAAGATGTGGAGCTGTCCTTAAAGCAAGAAGCAAGGATGCGCCACATCGCTAACAGGGATGATGAACAAGAGTCGGCTGTCAAGTGAGTAACTATACTTACATGTGTGATCGCCTATTCGGGCTGCTTCTAATGTGTACACTTCAATGCTCTTGTACTCAGCCGAAATTCACTTCTACTCAGGCGTTACTCTGAGAGGTCTCAAAGTTAGGCGCGGTTTACAGTTACACCCATAAATGTTTAAAATGATAATGTTGTATTCAAAAAACTATTGGAGAATGTCTAACGAAATACGTCTCTTATTTTGTGTTTTGTTTTATTGCAGAAAACACAAAAAGAAACACAAGAGAGACGAAAGCCTTCTAGATATGCATCAAAAGAAGTTGAAAAAGAAGAAAAAGGTAAACATAATACCAATATGTATCTTTTTATTTTAATAATCCAGGCTATGTCACATATAGGCGACCCTATTGACAGTAACCGCGCACAAATCTTGATTGAACGGGATTCCTATGGGAAAATCACAATTAAACAACCCTGCAGTGGCGTAAGCTACTATACCATCGAATTAATAATTTAACTTTCTCATTTTCTTTTATGAACAGAAGGAAGAAAAAGAAGATGGTGGCAAAAAGGAACGGCGCCCATTCAGTCGAGACGTAGACCTTCAAGTGAACCGTTTCGACGAAGCGCAGAAGAAGTCCATCATCAAGAAAGCCCAAGACTTAGATGGTAGATTTTCTCGAGGAGAAGCAAAATTTTTATAAAAAAATGCCACCACGGCAGTATAGCAAAATAGTAGGATCACGGAATTTTGGACTGTAGAGGTAAAATAATAAGTGATATTAAGCACTTATTTTATCATGGTTCTATTTTACTATGCCACAATATTCTGTCAATGGAGTATATTAACTTGTTTCTGCTATCCTTACTAGTAGGCAGTAAAACACAGCCAGGCCATGCCCAGGTTAGGGCATTAGACTGACGATAAAGAGGTTGTGAGCCTACTTCAGCCCCTCCTGTCCTGAGCATAATACTATTTGGTTAAGTGGGAGCAGTTAAGACACACAACCCTTAGTATCTAAGGATACTACCACTGTTGAATGAAGTTGATATATGTATACTTCTACTTGTAAGGATAAAGATGGATAGAACAAAATTTATGTCTTCTTTCATACATGGTCCCACCAACTAAATGTTACCGTCAAAAATATGAAGATGTCATTTTAATGGAATGTTTTCTATAGCAACTATAATTTATGCTGTCAGTGAATTATTATATCAATTATAAACAATTATTTTTATTTATTATCTGTGTTTGTGCACGTTTGTGAAGCCCTGTAGTTGCTATGAATGTCCTGTTTTTAGTTCATTTGCATAATATACACCATATATTTTGAGTATCTGTTGCAACTTCCAAAGGCACATTGTGCAAGTTAAACATTTTCATTTTATTTTATTTAAGTCCTCTTTGATACAAATTTTTCGTTAGAAGCTATACCTACTAAATGATTAACGAAATATCAAATGTGGTTTCAAAGTTGTATAATCAGTTTGTAAAACCCTTGAGTAGCTAACAAGCTGAAGGACATGGTCAGTGACAACCACTGGAAACGAATAAACGTATTTTTGTCTGTAAAATAGCACTTTAATTGATTTAATTATTATAACAAATTATGTTTATGATTTACTGTTGTAGTAGGAATTATATAGTATTTTAGCACACTTATCCTTTGCAAGGAATGAAATTAGTAAAGAATTTAAATAAGCTATACATATTTTAGTTAGTTCAATGATTTTACGGAAGTTTACACTTTTCATTTAATGTTTGGTTTGCAATGTTATAGTTGGTGAGCGAGGATATTGTAACGACGTGTCGTAGAAACTGGTACATTTCATACGTTATGGTCAAGTAGTAATCAAAGCACGGCTGTTCTAGAATAGACTACGTCATAAAATACCAACATGTTGGTTCTCACAAAATATTAAGTGTGGCTATGTTATGTATTTACATCTGGACCTCACCTGCGCGGCCGGAGTGAATGTTTACAAAAACATGCGCTAGGTAGATGTTGCCGATTTCCTTGTGTAATCCGTTGGTTTGGAGCTGTGCTGATAATGTCTACTTACTCCATGATGTTGTAAACTGGTGAAAATAATTTACAGACGTCAGCGGTCCTTATTGTCACCCTCGCCTCCAGTTTATTTTGATAGCTAATGACCCGGTCTAGAGACTGGTCAGCCCAATTTGTCTCTGGCCGCGCAAGTGCAGGCAATTACATCGAAATCACGGTTGATATCTGATAATTATTATTATGTTACTTTTGTAATTTGGCCTGCTTCGGTCGCCGCGTTTTGTCAAATCGTAAAACATAATTTTACAGGTTCTATTGGAACAATGAAAAGTTTACTATACAGATATAGCAGAAACTAGTTGTAAATATACGGAAATAAACGGTTTTGCCCCTTATTTTGTTTTGTTGTTTAAGTTAAAATAATTGATTGTCTATCTAATTAGTTCACATGAACCTCACGTTTATTGTTCTTGTTGGCTGAGTTTTGAACCTATGAATTTATTCGAACCACTAATAATTGCGAGAAAGCTAACTTTTTCAATACTCTATGCTGTTCAACATTATAAAATTCATCGAAATCATTCTTTATATTTCTAGTAAAGGTATTTAATGTAAAAGTGAAACAACAGTCTTCTTATAAATATAAAATCTTTTACTATAATAAATGCAAGACTAAACTAACACGCGAGTGCATTACACGGCTAACTTAGCGTCGACAGCGGCTGTGGCGTTGTTCTTCTCGGCGGAGGGACAGGTCTTCACCTTGGATTCCACGCAACAAAGCGCCACGTCTGCGGTAATGTCAGCGTACGTCCACGGCTTGTCGCACACTTGGTAGAATGCCGACAACTGCAACAAAACATGGGTGTTAATAAATTATGACATCTTCAGGTCACGATTGCCTGTACCTACACTAGCATCGCATTCCCTGATGTACGACGGACACGGGAATTGTAAATAATTTTGACCAAAAACATAATGAAGTTAAGAGCCTAGAGTGGCGTTATGCTGGAGGGTTTTACATGCATCATGATTGTAATGCATTTACACAAATCATGAGCTAATTACCTTCAATTCCATTGCGTTCTTAAGTCTAATGCATAACACTTCTGGGCCCTTAGCCTTGGTTGCGGTGGCCAAGGCGTTGCAAAGGCTCTTGCAAGTGCCAGCGCCCTCGTCGTCGCACTTTACGATCAGGCCTGGGTTCTGTGAGAGGAGGGGCAGAGCGCCGGCCTCTATCGTGTTCGTCGGGAACCCGCCGCACGAGCAGTTGCCTTTTGGTCCATTATCCGCTGCTGGTGTGCTGTGGACAGTGAACAATGAAACGTTATATATTTAAACTGCAAATTCTTACCTTCTTATACTGAGAGCACCGTTATGACGACCATATCGATAGGTATTCGGTTATTGAAAAATAATATGTATAGTAGAACAGGTGAACTTCGCTGCCATTCCTCTAACAACGCCTTTCTTGACAACCTACTGTCGCAAAGAGTAGAATACTTATACCAAACGAATATTGTCGCTAAGTAGGTATATGGTATGGTAAATAAAACATGTGACATACATAACAGTTTTCTCCTCGGCCAGTATGAAGCTCAGTCCGCACAGCAGGATGAGGCACAGGTCACACAGTAGCACCCTGGAAGACATGTCGACTGCAGCTGAAGCGACTTACTGACGGAAGGCATCGGTTCCGCAACATTATATAGTGAAGTGGAGGGAATTCACAAGACTGCACCGAATTATGCATTGAGCACACTTTTTGATTAAAATTTTAGGACATGGTGATTTGTTGACTTGAGGGTAAAATTTTGTTTTGAGGACTCATTTGGTATTAGTTGGCATGGTAGCTGAGATCAGCTTCGGTAATAGGGGTCACGGGTTCGATCCCGAAGAAACCTCGGCTGTCCTAATGTTTATGTGATAAGTAATACTTAGGTACTTACTAGTCGATTGCAAAGCAGTAGGTACGACCCGTACGACTAGTTAATCTTAATTTGTAACTAGCTACAGTGTGAAAACCTAAGAATGAAATAACTTGGATTTAATATTAACCGCATGTATTTTTTACGATTTCCAGAAAAAATATGTCTAAAAAATCCGAACCGTTGCCTTCAAATTAGATGTTCCACCTACCTACTACTGTTTTGTCCTATTCTGAAATATACGTACAGCGTGGACACTGCAGTAACACGAGCAACTTATGTTTTGATATGTGAAGATCGGATTTGTTATGATTGCCCTCATATACAATAAGCCGTTACTTGTTGCATGGTTTTGTAATTATCCATACAGGTATCATCATTCGACACCAGGAGTTCCAACGGAAACTATTACCTATTTCGCATTTCGTATACATACAGAACTCTTGAAGGTGGCTATTTTCGCTCATAGTTCTTTTTCTTTATGCGATAAATGAAGGATATCTTTGTGTTAGCCAATAAGTAAAACATTGTTTTAATAACTAAAGAATGCATCCACAATATTATAAAATAGCGGCATAGCGCACCATACGCTCATTTAAATACCTTAGAAAAAGTACTCCGCCTGACTTAATACTACAACGATCATCTCACTTCCACATAATTAAAAAAAAACAGTTTCAGAAATAATGTAAATGCTATGACGCGGGACTCGAACTCAGAGCATCGGGCGCTTTAGCCATTCCAATTTCATTTGGGACCAATGTACAACTTTAAAATCTGTTGTCGTTGGAAGATTGTGTTGAGTACCTACTTCACGTAGGTAGGCTAGGGAGCTTTGTATGGTTGTGTCGATCCGTAATTAATGTTTTTACTATTCATGTTTTCCAGCTTGCTACTTTGTGAAAATAGTGAATTTGGGAGTATACAGTAGGTATAAGAAACTTATAATATTCACGCTTTGTTTCAATATTTAGGAAGTGTGTACGTACCTACCTAACTTTAAATGTTAATAGAAGGCTCTTCCAAGTTTTGGTCAGAGCGAACGAACTCATTACCAATCGCGGCAATCTATTCGTGGTATTATATAACTACATTGTGCGGAAATAGGAAGGATAGCTTTGGACAATTCCATAAACGCAAAAAAAAACCTATTCAAAGATTGAAAAATATTTATTTCTGTAAAATAATACCTACACGTATTCGTGAAGTAGTATGAAGGCCGCCGTCCACGTATATTCACAAATCGTCAATGTAACAAATAAGTCGTAGTATTTTATTGTTTACTCTACCAGCGAGAAATATGTTGGCAATATAAATAATTGTTCTCGCACATAATATCAGTTCAATTACTGTAGGCACACATAAAAGCATTACATAAGATACAGTATTTCCTCCATACAGCGTCAAACTTAAACAATAAACATCAATGAGTTAAATTAAACATACTCTCAGCTTACAATTACGTTATTATTATTAATTGATTGTCAAGATTTAATAAAGTACCTAGTAACAAATTTTACAGATACTGGTATGTACCTAGGAAACAATTACGAACTAGGAACATATTTCTAATTTGATCATGTAATCCAAAGGCCAGACGTGTGCATTACAGGAATGCTGCCTACTTGCCTACCTTATAGGATCCAATCAAACTATCACTACCTACTTATATAATATATATCAGTCATCATCACCCATTGTACTTATGACTAAGATAGTTTAATTGGATCTTATGAGGTAGGCAAGCATGCAGCGCCTACCTTCAATGCACGTGCCTGGCAAAGGCATACTTTCTATGAGTACACTTATTGTAATTAAAAAAAATATTTTTCTTAGAATTATTACAATATTCATTAGGTATTATTGTTTCAGAAAACTGAATTTTTTGATGATGGAAGCGCCAGTTTATAATAAAAAATTGTAGATACTCTTAATTGTTGTATTACTAACTCCCAGTTTATGAAAACTGATTCAATTTGATCTTCTTACGTCTCATTTCACTTATTGGCTGTTCTTATAACTTTATTAAACACAACTTGAGATTTGGCAGTGTATTACAGATCAGTGAGTTGATACAGGTGATATTTTTCTCTTTAAATTTTCAGTTCATATCATTAACAAATTCTGTCTCTGCCTGTCCCTGTCCTAACTAGGTTCCTGTCCACAAGTCAACTGTCTCTTAAGGTATAAGTACCTACACTATTATAATAAAAATTATTATTATTAATTATTATCTTTGGGGTGCAGGCTTTGGTTTAGGCATTTTCACTAACAAAGGTTGAATTTCCTTCTTCTCATCATAACTCTTCCACATTTCATATAAGTTTATTATGGACCTCACAATCTCTTGGATCTGAAAATATGAAAAAGAATAAATTGAAATGTTGAAAGTTATAATATATCCATGTAGGTTGACTTCGTTGGTTGATGGTCTGTTGGTAAAACCAGAAAACAAATAAGTGTCATGTACATGGGAGGAAGAGGAGGTATAAGAAGAAAAATACCATTATTATATAAATTAAATCAAAGCAAACAAATATTTCAGCCAAGACTATTTAATTGTCTGAATAACTATCCAAAGATATGATTAATAGTTACTTGTTTCCTCACCTTGTCCATGTCAACATTGAGTTCTGCAAACCAAGGCTTGTGGCTTTCCTTCCCAAGCATCACACATGCTATGTGAAGAGCAGCTATTGCTATCTGAAACATAATAATCTCAGTCGAATTAGGGCAAAACTTTTCAGCCATACCTTCTAGTAAATAAACTACTTTGCAAAAAAAACGGGCACCTTATAGTCATTGGCTTTTCTATGGATAGTATTAATATTTTTAGTATGTCAGTAGCATAAATGACTAGAAATTTCTTATTTTCAATGAGATTATAGTTTTTAGCACTTACGTCCTGGAATTGGTGTTTTAGTCAATGTAAACAGGGAGCCGTGTTGAAATGGTAAATTTTAAGGGTATAATGAAATTAAGACTAACAGTATTTTTATAGTATATAAAAAGACAAGACATCAACAATAAAAATTTATAACGAGTATGATCTACCCTTGCAGCGATTACAGCATGTAAATATCTTGGCATGCTTTCCACCAGGCTTTCGATGGCGCGTCAAAGTGGTCGTCTCGTGGTTGTGTGCAACATTTTCTCCCAGAACCTTGCCTTCTCTGAACGGAACCTGTCTCTTGGTATCAAGTCTAGGTTGAACGACTCACATTTAACCGCAGTGAGACGTAACATTGACTACAGCCCTCTTCCAGCAGTGCTATAGTTTTACTAGCTGTTTTTGCTTTTTCTGCCATTACAATCGACATAAAGATATCTGTTTTAAGTCACACTAAGGCAGGAATATGCAACAAACATAAAATATTCTACTAAAAAAAATTAGAAGTTAGTTTTAGTTGCCTGATAACCTTCTGACCGCAAAAAGTAAGTAAAAAGTCATAAACTTTAAAAGGGATTATTATTTTTAAAAACGAAAGGTTCATATTTTGAATTTACTTTTTTTCATACCCAGACTCTTTATCAACCTTTTGAATGCTACTGTCGCATATACGTGACAGGCAAGCGCGTGCCCTGTTCGCCATCGACACAAATATGTGACAAAAAATGTGATGCACTATAACACGAAATAAACAATTACATCATTACTTTGTATGTTTTTATATGTAAACCTTAAACATTTAAGCTCTTGTCTTGTCTCTTTAATAATAGTGTTTATTGATAAAGTTTTTGAATCTCTATTCTTTTTGTAGGATTTTTTTTAATGCAGTTAAATTGTGTTCAAAAGGTTAAGTAAAACCTCTTTAGAACTAAATGATTACCAAAAAGTAGAAAAATCAAAACTGCCTGTTTTTTTAGCAAAGGAGTGTAGTTACTTGTAATAAATACCTGATATGGAGGGTACAGTAAACTGACATCAGTTCTCAAAGAATCATTAACTATCCTCCATGCGTAAGTTAACAACTGATCATCTTGTCCAATGTCTTGTACAAACAACAGTAGTGGTCTGTAAGGCTGGTACACTATCAAACAGCAGTCTAAATTCTCCAACAAGTAGAACTCACACTCTAATATATGGTTAGTTCTGTACGGAAACTCTTGCTGTCCGTATGCATAGCTAAACTTATTTTTTATCACTGTCTGGCAAGTGGTTATCAGACGAGAGTTCGAGATTACACCAAACTCTTCAACCTTAGACGCAAGGAACACGCATGTGGGTGCTAAAAGCAACGGGTCAATACATTTTAACGAGTTTCTTGCGTAAAACCTCTTGAAGTATACTGTAGCTGTGGCTATAACTTGCTGACGAAGTTTTAGCTGTTCTCCTAAAACCTGAATTATGCTTGCGAAGAAATTGAATATTTTTTGGTACTCTTCTTCAGACAATATTCCCAAATCATGTTGACGATCTCTTATAAGATCCTGTTTATCTAATATCCACTGTTGGTGATGAGAACTCTGCCAGAAATTACCTGCCATTATAATACTTGGAAATTATCTTTTGAAAATCTAAATAAATATTCTTTAACCGACTGTCAAACATTGACATAAAACGTCAAACGTACTTCATAGACAACGACATCTCTTTCAATGTTTTTTTACTCAGTTGGATATCTTATTTTTTGAGCAATTAGGCCATTACAGAATATAGTGTTGCCATCATTTAAAAATGTAGCTGAAAGCTCCGAGGTAGCCTGCGAAGAACGTTTTATCCCGTTTTATCCCGTTTTATCCCGTTTTATCCCGTTTTACCCCGTTTTATCCCATTTTATCCCGTTTTATCCTGTATTATCCCGTTTTAAACCGTTTTATCCCGTCCTATCCCGTCCAATCCCGTTTTATCCCTTATATCCCATTTTATCCCGTCCTATCCCGTTTTATCCCGTCCTATCCTGTCCAATCCCGTTTTATCCCGCTTTAAACCGTTTTATCCCGTTTTGTCCCGTTTTATCCCGTCCTATCCCATCCAATCCCGTTTTATCCCGTTTTATCCTGTATTATCCCGTTTTAAACCGTTTTATCCCGTCCTATCCCGTCCAATCCCGTTTTATCCCGTTTTATCCCTTATATCCCATTTTATCCCGTCCTATCCCGTTTTATCCCGTCCTATCCTGTCCAATCCCGTTTTATCCCGCTTTAAACCATTTTATCCCGTTTTGTCCCGTTTTATCCCGTTTTATCCCGTCCTAACCCGTTTTATCCCGTTTTATCCCGTTTTATCCCGTCCTATCCCGTTTTATCCTGTATTATCCCGTTTTAAACCGTTTTATCCCGTCCTATCCCATCCAATCCCGTTTTATCCCGTTTTATCCCTTATATCCCATTTTATCCCGTCCTATCCCGTTTTATCCCGTCCTATCCCGTCCAATCCCGTTTTATGCCGTCCTATCCCGTTTTATCCCTTATATCCCATTTTATCTCGTCCTATCCCGTTTTATCCCGTCCTATCCTGTCCAATCCCGTTTTATCCCGTTTTAAACCGTTTTATCCCGTTTTATCCTGTTTTGTCCCGTTTTATCCCGTCCTAACCCGTTTTATCCCGTTTTATCCCGTCCTATCCCGTTTTATCCCGTTTTATCCCGTCCTATCCCGTCCAATCCAGTTTTATCCCGTTTTATCCAGTTTTATCCCGTTTTATCCCGTTTTATCCCGTTTTATCCCGTTTTATCCCGTTTTATCCCGTTTTATCACGATCACGATGACGATGACGATCACGATGACGATCACAATCACGATCACGATGACACGATCACGATCACGATGCCGATGACAATCACGATCACGATGACAATCACAATCACGATCACGATGACGATCACAATAACGATCACGATCAAGATGACAATCACAATCACGACCACGATCACGATGACGATCACAATCACGATCACGATGACATTCACAATCACGATCACGATGACGATCACGATCACGATGACAATGACGATCACGATGACGATGACGATCACGATCACGATGACGATGACGATCACAATCACGATCACGATCAAGATGACGATCACAATCACGATCACAATCACGTTGACGATGACGATCACAATCACGTTGACGATCACAATCACGTTCACGATGACGATCACGATCACGATCACGATGACGATCACAATCACGATCACAATCACGATCACGATCACGATCACAATCACGATCACAATCACGTTGACGATGACGATCACAATCACGTTGACGATCACAATCACGTTCACGATGACGATGACGATCACAATCACGATCACAATCACGTTGACGATGACGATCACAATCACGTTGACGATCACAATCACGTTCACGATGACGATCACAATCACGATCACGATGACGATGACGATCACAATCACGTTCACGATGACGATGACGATCACAATCACGTTGACGATCACAATCACGTTCACGATGACGATCACAATCACGATCACGATGACGATGACGATCACAATCACGTTCACGATGACGATGACGATCACAATCACGATCACGATGACGATCACAATCACGATCACGATGACGATGACGATCACAATCACGATCACGATCAAGATGACAATCACAATCACGACCACGATCACGATGACGATCACAATCACGATGACACGATCACGATGACAATCACAATCACGATCACGATGATGATGACGATCACAATCACGTTGACGATCACAATCACGATAACGATCAAGATGACAATCACAATCACGACCACGATCACGATGACGATCACAATCACGATCACGATGACGATGACGATCACAATGACGATGACAATCACAATCACGATCACGATCACGATGACAATCACAATCACGACCACGATCACGATGACGATCACAATCACGATCACGATCACGATGACGATCACAATCACGATCACGATGACACGATCACGATGACAATCACAATCACGATCACGATGACAATCACAATCACGATCAAGATGACGATGACGATCACAATTACGTTGACGATCACAATCACGTTCACGATGACGATGACGATCACAATCACGTTGACGATCACAATCACGTTGACGATCACAATCACGATCACGATCACGATCACGATCACGATCACAATCACGATCACGATAACGATCAAGATGACAATCACAATCACGACCACGATCACGATGACAATCACAATCACGACCACGATCACGATGACGATCACAATCACGATCACGATCACGATGACGATCACAATCACGATCACGATGACACGATCACGATGACAATCACAATCACGATCACGATGACAATCACAATCACGATCAAGATGACGATGACGATCACAATTACGTTGACGATCACAATCACGTTCACGATGACGATGACGATCACAATCACGTTGACGATCACAATCACGTTGACGATCACAATCACGATCACGATCACGATCACGATCACGATCACAATCACGATCACGATGACACGATCACGATGACAATCACAATCACGATCACGATGACAATCACAATCACGATCACGATGACGATGACGATCACAATCACAATCACGTTGACGATCACAATCACAATCACGATGACGATGACGATCACGATGACGATGACGATCACGATCACGATGACGATGACAATCACAATCACGATCACGATCAAGATGACAATCACAATCACGACCACGATCACGATGACGATCACAATCACGATCACGATGACACGATCACGATGACAATCACAATCACGATCACGATCACGATGACGATCACAATCACGATCACGATGACACGATCACGATGACAATCACAATCACGATCACGATGACAATCACAATCACGATCAAGATGACGATGACGATCACAATCACGTTGACGATCACAATCACGTTCACGATGACGATGACGATCACAATCACGTTGACGATCACAATCACGTTGACGATCACAATCACGATCACGATCACGATCACGATCACAATCACGATCACGATGACACGATCACGATGACAATCACAATCACGATCACGATGACAATCACAATCACAATCACGATCACGATGACGATGACGATCACAATCACGTTGACGATCACAATCACGTTCACGATGACGATGACGATCACAATCACGATCACGATGACGATGACGATCACAATCACGACCACGATCACGATGACGATCACAATCACGATGACAATCACAATCACGATCACGATGATTGTTAGGACTTCGTCTGCAGAAGCGATTGCGTTTCCCTGATGCTAATATTTGCAACCCTGGGATTCCGAATGACGAGAAAAAGGAATAAACACTAACCTGGGCAGGCAGGGATCGGAGCTAGGTATCCGCTACACTCGGGACTTCTTGGCCGGCCGGCGTAACGAGTGTCCAATATTAGGTTTTTCCTTGATTCCACTTCACAGGATGGTTACAAACACTAAACAGTCAATCAGCTTCTAGCGAAGGGTTTTTTATGTATTTTTACAACATTTTATTAGCGGAGACGCGCGGGAAGTCGTCGACCACGCTTCGCGGGGTTTTCAAGGGGGTTAGTCCTCACTGTCACCGCAGTGAGGCGCTAGCGTTGCACGTTGCGCGCCAGTGTGGCGCCAATTTTGAATTTGGAGGGGAACGAATTGGATAGGGTTGTAATGAAGGATTGGCTTGATGTTTATCCAATGATGATGACGATCACAATCACGTTGACGATCACAATCACGATAACGATCAAGATGACAATCACAATCACGACCACGATCACGATGACGATCACAATCACGATCACGATGACGATGACGATCACAATCACGTTGACGATCACGATGACGATCACAATCACGATCACAATCACGATCACGATCACGATCACAATCACGATCACAATCACGTTGACGATGACGATGACGATCACAATCACGTTGACGATCACAATCACGTTCACGATGACGATGACGATCACAATCACGATCACCATCACGATGACGATCACAATCACGATCACAATCACGTTGACGATCACAATCACGATGACCATGACGATCACAATCACGATCACGATGACGATCACAATCACGATCAAGATGACGATGACGATCACAATCACGTTGACGATCACAATCACGTTCACGATGACGATGACGCTCACAATCACGTTGACGATCACAATCACGTTGACGATCACAATCACGATCACGATCACGATCACAATCACGATCACGATTACGATCACGATCACGATCACAATCACGTTGACGATGACGATCACAATCACGTTGACGATCACAATCACGTGCACGATGACGATGACGATCACAATCACGATCACAATCACGTTGACGATCACAATCACGTTCACGATGACGATGACGATCACAATCACGATCACGATGACGATCACGATCACGATCACAATCACGATCACGATGACGATGACGATCACAATCACGTTGACGATCACAATCACGTTCACGATGACGATGACGATCACAATCACGATCACGATCAAGATGACAATCACAATCACGACCACGATCACGATGACGGTCACGATCACGATCACGATGACGATGACGATCACGATGACGATCACAATCACGTTGACGATCACAATCACGTTCACGATGACGATGACGATCACAATCACGATCACGATGACGATCACGATCACGATCACAATCACGATCACGATGACGATGACGATCACAATCACGTTGACGATCACAATCACGTTCACGATGACGATGACGATCACAATCACGATCACGATCAAGATGACAATCACAATCACGACCACGATCACGATGACGGTCACGATCACGATCACGATGACGATGACGATCACGATGACGATCACGATGACGATCACAATCACGATCACAATCACGTTGACGATCACAATCACGATCACGATCAAGATGACAATCACAATCACGACCACGATGACACGATCACGATGACAATCACGATGACGATCACAATCACGATCACGATGACACGATCACGATCACGATGACGATGACAATCACGATCACGATGACAATCACAATCACGATCACGATGACGATCACAATAACGATCACGATCAAGATGACAATCACAATCACGACCACGATCACGATGACGATCACAATCACGATCACGATGACAATCACAATCACGATCACGATGACGATCACAATCACGATCACGAACAAGATGACAATCACAATCACGACCACGATGACACGATCACGATGACAATCACGATCACGACCACGATCACGATGACGATCACAATCACGATCACGATGACACGATCACGATCACGATGACGATGACAATCACGATCACGATGACAATCACAATCACGATCACGATGACGATCACAATCACGATCACGAACAAGATGACAATCACAATCACGACCACGATCACGATGACGATCACAATCGCGATCACGATCACGATGACGTCACGTTTTGAATGTCAAAACACAAAAAAATAAACTAAGCTACAGTCCCAGTCACAGGGCATAATAACTTGTGAAAGTACTGTAGTTGCCCATTGGAAAGGGTAGATCTTATGGATAAGAATGGGCGAGAGTTTACCTACTAGTACTAATTAAGTTTGATTTTTTGCATTATTTTGGGATTTTCACCCAAAATAATGCAAAAAATCAAACTTTTTATAGAATAAAAGTTTCGCCCCTAAATAGGGACTGGAGAAGAATACTGGAGAATACTGGAATAATACTGGAGAAGAATGGGCAAGAAACTCCATGGACACTCTTTTAAATCATTGTTGGTACAAAGTCTCGGTTACATCATTCATGTCGAGATTAAACATACATGTGAGAACGATGTAGAAAGACGTGCGAGTAAGAGCGTCCAGAATAAAAAGATAAAATTAACAATTCAAAAATACAATAATCCATGGCAGCTGCGAGATGACCAGTCACAACTGACAGCGCCCGTTCACGAACATGACGCATGGATCAGCCATCATTCAACTCAACCATTTTGGAGGGAACTAAACGACCCGACACACGCGCCACCATCAGCGAGACATTTGAGTGAGCATGACATTCTCTCAACCGCCAGGGCAAATTCGAGTCAGTAAAAGATGTAAATGGTAGCTTTATCGTACATAGAGCTCACACATGTGCTATGCAATTATATAATACTAAGAGACTGAATTTATACACTGCAAAGATATGTTTACAATCTTCTGCAGCTTTCACAATAACTTCACAAAGTAATCAATTAGTTTGCCCCTATGGTTGTGGAGCAGGACCAGCATTGAGCCAAGCATTTTTATCATCAATGTAATCTCCCAACTTATAGTATGCTTGCCTACATAGTGTGCGTTTTGTACAAGATTTAAATTTCGTCTCATTCAGTTGTAGAATGCCGGGAGGAATTTTATTGTAAAATTTTAAACAGTACCCCATGAAAGATGAGTCTACTTTAGCTAGCTTGAAACCTGGCTGAACTAGATGGTCCCTGGTATTATAGTGGTGTCTGTCGCCTCTTTTACTAAATAAATGCAGATTTTTCCTAACGTACATGATGTTTTCATAGATGTATTGGCAAGGTACTGTCATGATGTTAATTTCCTTAAACAGTTCTCTTAGAGAATCGCGCCTACATAGATTAAATATGGCTCTGATGGCTCTTTTCTGCAGAATAAATATAGACTCGATGTCTGCAGCCCGTCCCCATAGTAAAATACCGTAAGACATAATACTATAAAAATAACTAAAATAGACTAGCCTCGCGGTATCTACATCAGTAAATTGACGGATTTTCCTAACAGCATATGCTGCTGAACTCAGCCGTCCTGCAAGAGATGTTAAATGAGGACCCCATTGTAGCCTTGAGTCGAGCGTGATCCCTAAGAAAACAGTTTCATCGACGAATTCTAGTTTCTCTTGATTCAATACTATGTCACAATCACTAGTTTTGACATTTGGTAGGGCAAATCTTATGCACTTAGTTTTTTTCCCATTTAATACTAAATTATTCGCGGTAAACCAATTATGGACTTGCAGTAGGGCGCTATTTACGTCGTCAAGAATTGTGGCACGTCTGTTTATCTTAAATATCAAAGAAGTATCGTCGGCAAACAACGCCATTTGTGGTTGGTTTTTAAATAAATGGGGTAGATCATTAATATAGACTAGAAAGAGGAAAGGACCCAATATAGAGCCTTGTGGTACACCCATCCTTACTTTTAAACCCATTGAATTGACACCATTTATTTGTACTTGCTGATGTCTATCGTTTATATACCATTTCACTAAACTGAGTGCAAGTTTCCCCAAACCGTAATGCTCAAGTTTAAAGAGTAGGGTTTCGTGGCTTACGCAATCGAATGCTTTCGAGAGGTCACAGAAGATTCCTATGGCATCTTGTGCCTCTTCCCACGCAGTGAGTATGTGTTTTAATAATGTGACACCGGCGTCGGTCGTACAACGTCCTTTGGTGAAACCATACTGCTTCTCATGTAAGATCTTATTGGTATTAAAGTGGTTAAGCATCTGATTAAGCATTACCTTTTCAAACACCTTGCTGAAAACCGGCAATACGGATACGGGTCTATAATTATTCATATCTTTACTGTCCCCGGATTTGAAAAGTGGTATTACCTTGCTGTATTTCATAAGGTCCGGGAAGATTCCTTGGTCTACACACAAATTAAATATTAAGGCTAAGTACGGTGCTATAGTCTCAATAATAGCTTGACAAACTTTAATAGATATTCCCCATAGACCTTCCGTTAATTTGATTTTGATTTCCTTAAAGGCTTTAATGACTGCTATGGGGTTTATATGTTTAAATTGAAACTCAACCGGACAGGCTGAAACGTTCGCTCTTAATAAATCAATAGAAAGCGAGGGTGAGGAATTTAAGGTTTCGGTAGTTTTAAGTGGGATACCGGTAAAGAAATCTACAAATTCTTGAGCAACTTCGTTTTTAGAGCTTAGAAGACCACGTGAGGTCTCTAGTGTGATATCATTATTATATTTTTTATTTCTATTAGTTTCACTATTGACAATTTTCCAAACCGTCTTTATTTTATTATCGACGGATTTAATCTTGTTGCTAATGAATAAGGCTTTAGCTACCTTGCAAGTGTTTTTAAAAATTTTTGAGTATGTCGCTACATATTTATTAAAAGTTTCTGAGTTGATATAAGGCTTAAGGCCGTACAGCTCAAACAATCGCTCCCTACTTTTCCTAATACCCTTAGTTGCCCAGTCACTGAACAAAAACTTATAATAAAGGGCAAATAGATTTAGTTTAAATTTTTATTGTATTATTAAACTCTGTGTAAACTACCTCATAAAATTTATTTACATTTTCAAAAATATATCCCGGAATGCCTAAATTTCCAATTAAGTTATTATTAAAACTATTCAAATTGCTGGGTGTTATTTGTCTAGATTTTATCTGGGTTTTTTTGTAATGGTGTGTATGACTCGAAAACAACGGTTTGACCGCTGTGATCAGAAGGAAGGTAATTTACAATGGATTTATCTAAGTAGTCGCAACAACAAAAAACATTATCAATACATGTAGCAGTATTTTTAGTAATTCGGGTTGGTTCCGAAAACACGTTTAACAACTTTGATTATATAATGTCTAGATGGAGCGTCAAGTGCGCGCAAACGTGTCAAAAAGTGTCAACCAACTATTGGTTCACAAGTGCTTGCCCGCCAATCAGTGCAGATCGTGTCATACACCTAAAACTTATCTTATTTAATAAATCTATTTTTTTATGTGATTTATGGGAGAATTGTAGTAGCTGGTATCATTATTTACGCACGCAAAGACATAGACGCATAGTGTAAAACGACGCCTGCACGCACACATACTTGAAAATGTTGACTCGTTTTCTTTGATACGATTGTAGGGCGAAGCTCTATCTAGACATTATATAATCAAAGTTTAACAAATTAAATGATTTAAAAAGATGTAATAATCTACTGCTATTTGAATTTTTTCTCTAAAATATTAATATTAAAGTCACCACAGATAACTAGTGATTTATTACTAGTTGCCAGTTTTGCTAAAGCATCCTCCATTACTGACTCAAATAAAGAGTAGTTCTGATAATTTGGGGGTCTGTAAACGCACACTATTACATGCTTATCTAGCTCAACACAAGACAGTTTAATATTATGCTCAACCGATAGATCAACAATATCATTACGAGACTTAAATTTAATACAATTTTTAACTAAGATTAATGAACCCCCACGCATCTTAGATTTCCGGTTAAAGCAACTGCCCACACTGTAATTTGCGTAATTAATTAGCATTTCAAAGTCTTTTAACCAATGTTCAGTGAAACAAACAATTTCAAACTTAGTTTTTTCTAGAAACAATTCAATTTCTAATTGCTTTGAAGAGAAGCCTTGAATATTTTGGTGAAATAATTGCATAGAATTCTGCTTAGCCCCTTTTTACATTTAGCTATTTGAGAGCAAGAAGGTACCTGTGTGTTGTCAGTTAGCGTAACATTTATGTTACTGGTATCTTCTGTTGTCTTACTAACTAGTTTAAATGAGCATCTGGAGTGAGCCCCAAGACTCCTATGCCCTCACAAGACAATGAGACCCTACTACTAGTGGACCCTACTGGAGAATCTTGAACACATGGATCCTCCTTTGCAAAAAAATTGTAAAAATGAATATTAGTATTATTACTAATAGTCGCAGTGTTAATAATGGAATTAAACATAGACATACTACTTATGTCTGAGTGAATATTATATGCTAATAGCCGAGCTATTTTGTGTCTACAACTAATAGGTAGATACACATTACCCCGTGTCGACCTAAGTTTATCAAACAAAACTGTTGACATCAAGATACACAAGTTTGTCACTATAGTGACCTACTAAGAAATCTACATGCTTATTCAGCATGTGAATATAATTGTTTTTCCTATTTGACAATTTTCCAAAATATGGGAAAGCACACAATATTATTTTACGACAATTCAACTTTAACAACTCAGTTACACTGTCTGTGATGTCTTCTTTTTTAATTTTTAAACTATTTCCTATAAATATAGTTATGTCGGTATTACTATTATAAACATTTCTAATTACTGATGCCATTATCTGTTTGTATGTTGCCCCTGGCATACAATGATTTTGATTGGGAAAACTCAGGTTATTACTAACTAATTTACCTACACCTCTTCCTATACTATCTGAGAACATTACTGAACAAAAACAATTATGACTATCATATATCTCTGGCTGTACCACTTGTAAATAATCTTGGCTGAGTACACAGTCCTGAGATAAGTTCTCAGCCTGGGATGGATCCTCCATTACCTCAGCCTCAGGCAAGATAGTATCATGGTTGTTAACTGACTGACAGCTGCATTGACACATTACCAACTCATTTGCTGCAAGAATGTGTTCCCTAATTTGGTTCTGAGAACTCATATACCTACTGGAAAAGGAACTAAGTGAGTCCTGAAGTACCTGTATTTCAGCCTGCAAATGCTGAGTATCAATTTCATAAATTTTAATACTGTCTTCTAATTTTATTTGATAATTATTTAACTTATTAACTAAATCAACACGCTGTTTCCTCAGTGGAATATATTTGGAAAAGTGTTTATGTTGTTTCCTAAATTGATTACATTTTTTAATTATTCTATTCAGTTTAGCATATTTTTTTTATTTTCTTATTGCTAACTGTATAATTATGTTTTAGTAGGGAATCTTCAGTCAGATCAATAGTTAATAAGGAAGGGGACATACAATTACTATTTAATAATTCATTATATAAGATGTTAGTTTCATTAACCTGGGTATGTTGTTTTTCTTTCTGTAACTTTAATATACAACTATTGGCATGAATTAACTCATCTTCTAGGTCCCTAATTTTATTTAAAGCCTCCTCATATAAGTTACTACAATTATTGAAACCATCCGTGAACACCTTCAGTTGATCCCGTTCATCAACAACGTCCAAGTATTGCTGATGTAGGACTACTAGCTCCCGCTTTAAGCTTGAGTTTGTGCCATTTATCGACTTCCACCTCACTCTCTTCTCTCTCCTGTAACAGTTGTTGGACTTGGAGGTTCGATTCTTTAAGCTCTTGGAGGGCCGTTCTCAATTTTAGCTCCATATCCTGAGCGGTAGCCTTACGGGTCATCACAGGCATGGTGATAGGACGGGATAAAACGGGATAAAACGGGATAAAACGGGATAAAACGGGATAAAACGGGATAGGACGGGATAAAACGGGACAGGAGGGGATAAAACGGGATAGGATTGGATAAAACGGGATAGGATTGGAATTGTCCAATTACTTATTAAGTATCCTTCATATAGGCATATAAAAAACAGGATGGCGGTGTTAGTTCCATGCTGCAGTACATCTAGACTAATCTAGACGTCACGCGGGATGTGCCAACATAATTATATCGTATGACCAGCACGCATTTACTAGTTTTTCAAAGAGTATAAATCAGACATTGTGCCATTTCGATGCTACCTACCTTGTTCCGCCAGCTTTTTTACTTTGAAATATCTATAGGTACATATAAAAAGATCAAGGTATAAAAATGCTCTTTTATCTTCATGATTGTGTCTTTCTATATAAAGTACCTACTGTTTTAAGACAGAAAAGAAAGAAAAAACGTTTATTGGCACACGCCACAAGTACACAATACAAAAAATAAAAAAGGAAATATATAAAAAAAATATAAACTAACCAAGAAATATTGTGTGACTCACGGCTGCGCCAAATAGGCCCAGTTCAGCAAAATGCCGGACAAGTAGTGCCCGACGCTGGTTTTCAACTGAACCTATATGGTGAGTGTGCGGATGTCAATAGGTTTCAATAATTATAAATGAATATGTTTAATATGTTTATGTTTGGTTTGTTTGTTTGTAACATAATTAAACAAATACACCTGATTAGGAATAACATCTATGTACTTATGGGTACCTAATGGTATGTTTATGATACTTTCATTACCTACCTAACAAAGAAGACAGATCACTGTAATTAGATGTTTCTAATTAAGTAGTTAATAGGTACGAAGCAAAAAGTTTGTTTTTTTTTTAAAATACCCTGGAGGTTTCAGTTCAGATATACGTAATATTGTAGGTACATATAAAAAGTTCTGCAATGACTACTCTTTGTATTTGAATGACGTTTCCATATTCAAAAAGTTCCAATCAATCCAAAAATTTCTTGATACGCATTGATAAAAGCAAGAGGGTTTGCTTACTTTTTTATCACATTGTAATAACATTCTTTATGCGACCGACTGCGACCCTGCCTCACGGCACCACGCTAAGGCCTAAGCCCACAGTTTGTCAGACAGAAATGTCCTGCCTAGTCCCATTTCAGTTGAGCAGCGTTTCTTTTGGAGTGCAATGTATTGTGTTTCGAACACGATCCGTTAATTTTACATCTAGATGCGATAACTGTTGAGTAGTCGCTTTTGCAAGAAGACCGCAGAACTGTGAAGAAGAACATTCAGAAGGGCAAAATAAGAAACACGTTTATTTTCAGAGTTTATCATTCCCTAATTATTTTATTTCTTACAACAAAAATAAAAGTGTTGAGTATTGATATTCGGTCCTTGTTCCCTGTACGTATCATTCTCCTTACAATCCTAAGATGTCGTTGATAGTGTAATCCTTAAGAACGTCATTGATGACGTCGAAGAGTTCTTCGCTCAGCATTTGGCTGACGTTCTCCATCTCAGCCTGGATCACGGCCTGTGTTAGGTTCTGAACATAGTTGTTGATGAAGGCGTTGATAATGTTTGAGCCGGTCATGCCGTGGAATTGGATCTAGAGAACAAGAAAAAACAACATTATCGTCAATTATGCTGATCGATTAAGTTTCTTACTGCCAGTTTCTGATTTGAATATTTGATTAAGTAACTAATCTCCTAATATGAGTGATAGGGACTTAGACTTAAGTTTCAAATATATTTCTACTTATACGCAATAGTAAACAGTTCTGTTCAAACTTTCTGGCGGCTCGGAAGTTAGCTGCGATTCACGGTCTACGCATTATTCAGTCAAGACGATGCGTCCTCTTCGCTGATACCTAATATTGTTTAATACGCAGCTTTACGTTAGATATTCCTGCGCAGACCATCACTCGCAAGTCGCAGATAACTTCCGAACCGCGCTCATTGTTGAAGAACCAAATAAAATAATCAAACTCTACATAAGGTGATTCCTTCAATGTAATTTACTAAGAACTCGTAAACTTGAATACCTATACTTCTATATCAGTTCAGACACCGGCACTTCAACAACCAATAGTCAGATTTGAACTGTGGCAAGAGAAACAGGAACTGATGCGTTTAAGGTGCGGGCGGTTGGCCTTCATTTCACTCAGCTAACTTAGCATGTGTAGGAAGTGAGTTAATCAGATTAAGACACGATTTGACATTCAGAACGGGAAATAAAAAAAAGGATTAAATTAACAGTCTGGCTTACATGGGTGTCGTGGATGTCGATGTGGATGTTCAATTCACGAAGAATTAGATGTCCTGCGAAGATGTTGGTGCCCAGCCTCATGTCCATACCGACTTCGATGCGGTGGGCAAAGATCCTGGAGGAAGGTATAAAATTAATTATAGTTTGATAATCCTCATGAAGGAACTTGCCTACGATTGTCTGACGGATTGAGTACTCTATGTCCAACGCCCTTTCTATGGTAGGCCCACACAAATTGGGCCTCTGTGAGTTAGCTCCGGCTCCTGGTACGCCTTCAAAAACCCGGGACCCCACGGTCCTGAGATCAGTAGATAGCAATATAATAATAATTCCAGCCTATTTCTGGTCCAATGTTGGGTGAAAGCCTCTTCTCATACCTATAGAATAGTAATAAGTAGTCTAATAGATAAACGCCGACCACAATTTTTAACAGAAGTGTAAAAGTGCTCTTTGCATCCAATCAGCGTGCTCCACCCTACGCCGCTTCATCGCTTCATATCAGGCGAGATGCGGCTAAACGCAAGCCTGTTTAGTGTACTTTTTTTACAGAAATCAATATCATTTACCAATCTACTGCTGTATCAAAATGCCATGAAGAAAATATTACGGTAAGTACATACCGGAATCCACCGCCAGCTCTGTGGCTTAGAAGACCAAGTCTTGCGCGGGCGTCGTAGCCACCTGATAAATGACAATCACTTTTTCAATCTTTTAATACCCTATTGCGAATTAAAGTGCTAATAGGCTTATGTATTTTGGAACATTTATTATCGCAGATATTTTATCAAACTATTCTTTAAATTTTTGTTTTCAGTGGTGCGACGTAAAATAGTTTACGTCAAGGAATTTTGCTGTGATCATTGAAATATTCACTATGTTGATAAGATGGACGGTCAAAGTAAGTAGGTGCATCCACGTTCGACTGAGGGACTGCTGAACACTGTTTTCTGTGCGATTAGGACTAGCTAGTGTTCATCTTTCCGCCCGGGTTCGGTCGAAAAATGCAACCTGCGACATCAGCTTAACCCATATTGATATTCATCGTATCCGTACATATTCTGTGAAGGTCTTGCAATAACGTTTCTAACAGTTTAAAACTTACCAGTGATAGTAATCCGGGGGATAGTGATGTGCGCTGCGAAAGAAAGTCGAATCGCGTTGAAGGTGAGGGTGTCCAGCACGTACCAGCGGAGACCTTCCATCTCGAAGTCGTTGATCGATACTGTGGCTGTCGTACTGCACATACAGAAATATCGTTAAACAATACTATAAATATAACCAATAGCGCACTTTGGGAACAAAGGCGTACCTACAGAAATCATAGAGACTGAATGAATAACTAGATTGTAATTTTGATTTAAAAATGAATTACTTGATTCAAGTTCATCCATAATTTCAATAAAGGCCTTCGAAACTTCGCTTCGAAAGTTTCATGTGTTTTCATTGCTAATTAATGTTCTCGTATGCAACAGCAATAGAGCATACTCTGTTACCTAATCTACACAATAATTCAAAAAATAAACATACGCGGGAGCTTTATATTCGAAGGGTCCGATAAGAGATATCTCAAGGGGGTCGAGCGGGGGCAGGTCATCGTTTCCATGAATGACGACATCCCTGAAGTCCTCGATCATGTCAGCGAGGGCGTCAGCGACCACGCTGCGGCCCTGTGCTTCTAAAGTCTGGATCTCTGATATAAGCAGTTTGTCATCTTCAGTTACAGCATGGTCCCTTGATAATAAGTCAAGTTCCAAGTGGAGATCTTCCAAATGATTTTCAACGCTTTCCACTAAAACAAAAAAAGGTAATTGTAAAAAAAAACAAATTGCCTACATTACAGCTCGTTCACACGAGGACGATAAGTTTTTTTTGACGTAACGTCTTTTTTCACGATCCGTCAATTTTTTGACGACAGCAAGACTTTTTTTAAATGCTCGTGTTAGTTGTCCGTTTTGATTCGCTGATACGCTCGCTCCCGAAAAATCATGAAACGAATGTGAACATCAATTCGTTTTTTTTTGCCGGATCGTGATATAAAACACGATACCGTATGCAATGTGAACGTCCATCCGTCATGACTAGAGATCGGATATTCGGGCGCATATTTACCTAAAGTTTGAGGTTGACTAGGATGGAGTGCGCGTCATTACGTGAAAAGTCCCAGTTTATTTCAATGAATAGTATTTTTTTTTTTCATTTTAGTGTCTGACAGGGCATAATTCGTTTGAATTATCAAACGAATTATGCCCTGTCATATTTACCATTTTGTCCTAATCAATATTTCAGCAGCAACATTTGAGTTCAAATATTTGTAGTAATTTTAACTTGTTCTGTTCAACAAATTTCTGGCCTGGTTTTATATAGATTATAAATATTCGTTATAGGTAATTCAAACGAATTATGCCCTGTCATATTTACCATTTTGTCCTAATCAATATTTCAGCAGCAACATTTGAGTTCAAATATTTGTAGTAATTTTAACTTGTTCTGTTCAACAAATTTCTGGCCTGGTTTTATATAGATTATAAATATTCGTTATAGGTACTTGTGAGTTCTACTTTTAATAAACACAAAAAAATATGATATTCCGCGATCCCGGGATAAAAATTGGCATTTTAAGAATCTGCTTCCATACTTTTCCAGCCTTTGCGGGGAAAAATCGTACTTTAGGTAAATATGCGCCCGAATATCCGATCTCTAGTCATGACGTTTCGTTTTTATGACGTATCGTCAATGACGGAAGCCGTGTGAATGAGCCCTTATCTACTTAACTATCTGAAATAAAAGTGTTTCTAACCCTAATATTCTTTGTATTGAAAAGTGTGGGCTAAGACCTAGTTAAACGGTTCCTTCACCGTCACGTGGCATGCAAGGAGCGTAAACAATTGCCGACCAGAATATTTTGCCGGTGTCGTCGGTGTATTTTGCGTTATGGCGTATATTCAACTAGCTAAACCTGGTGTATCCTTCTCATTTTATGCAGTAAGGTTTCGTAGGTGGGTGGCTCATAATAATACTACCTACTCTGTCAAGAAAGTACCGGGAAAAGATCAATAATACACAAAATGTTAGTTATTCATCTAAAGTTATTTTATCGCCTTCAAAGTATGCTCCTTCAGAAACGATACACTTACGAATAATTCAATCATCAAAACATTTTTTAAACGCTTTTTCCGGAATTGAGTTCAGTTCAGTACCGAATGAAAACGGGTGCCACGAAGTGGTAATTTGAGTTTAGAAAGAGGAAAGAAGTTGGCTGGGGCCATATCTGGTGAATAAGGTGGTTGCTCGATGGTACTTGTAGAGTTTTTGCGCATTTTCGTGGTATAAAATACATGAATTTTCTTTCCTCAAATCTGGCCTTTTTCCTCGAATTTACTCTCTTAAACGCCGCATAACGCTCAAATAATACTTATTCTTTATTTACTGTTTGACCTTCCAGCAAGAATTCCGAGTCTAATCCGAATTCCGCACAAACAGTATTTGTTTTTTTTTTTATCGACTTTGGCGTGGTTTTTTCGGTTTCGGGTCAGTTGGAAGGCGCCACTCCGAAGTTGGCATGTCAAACTCGTGAAACTACGTCTCGTCACCAGTAACAATGCGTTTCATGAATGTTGGGTCGGAATTGACTCGTTCTAGCATGTCCTCAGCGACTCTTATGCGACTGAGTTTAAAAATTAGGTCTTTTGGGACTAGCCGAGCGGCAACATGTTTCATACCCATGTGATTATTTAAATAAAATGGTACAGATCGACTCGTGAGACACAGAAAGTTCAGCGGCTATCTCTCTGAAACTTGAATGAGGATTTCTGTCACAATTTCCTTCGATTTTGCGATTTTAACTTCAATTGAAGACGTTGATGGCCTGCCAGAGCGAGGCAAATCTTTCATCAAATCTAGACCGTTTTTGAACGCTTTGTACCACTCATATGCACGTGTTTTTGATTCACCGTTAGCCGTCTGTAACATTTTCAGGGACTCCGAACAGGATCCATTGGCGATGCAAAATTTAAGACAAAATCTTTGTTCGATGTTTTTGTCCATTATGAAATTCGCAATACACACTAGATATGATCTAACTAAAAACAGCACTGTATTTAATCTAAATAACAGAAGCAACTCAAAGTCCGCGCCAAAATGGAAAACAGTTGTGACATGCCAACAACAAAAAAAAAATGAATTTGGAACCATAAACAAACCATCCATTCCCGATACTTTTTTGACTGAATGTATGGAAGTGCCACAGGGCTCAATTCTAAGTCCCTCTGTCCTAATAGATGAGAGTTTTGTGGCACTCCTATTTTAACAAATGTTGGATTTCTTATAGTGTTGCTGTTACTGTCGTCTAAAAGTATCGAATGTAAATTATTGCTAAAGGTTTAATAAAAATCTAAGTACTCATTAAATCTTACCTAGGGGTAGATCTTCATAGTCCACATTAGCGCCGTGCGCAAACGCGCACACAAGTAACGTCACAAGGCACAGTAGTTTCATTTTCTGTAATAAAATATAACAAAATTAATTTTATCGAAAATTAACAAAATATAACATTCAACTTTAAAGCAACAAGTTACTAACGTTGTCCTTTTTTCAATTTGACCAGTCTGGGTTATTCGCACTTCTATATAATATCTCCGATTATCTTCATCCATTATAATTAACTGCTAATTCCAGTATTTGTAGATTAAAACGGAACAATCTTGTTATAATCAGCCCGTGATTTGTTTTGCAGCTGGTCTATATCTCTTTGTTAATAAGATTACAACACCAAATAATGAATGTTCAAAATACATGAGCTATAATGACGTAGATAGATCGAGGTGAATATACTTTGTATTTATCTATCTATTGTTCATTCTTTTATCCTGTAAGTCTGTAAGCAATGTGTCGCAAATTTCATAGATCCCCCTGTCTACTTGCTTTAGTTACTTATGTACTGTTTTTTGTTCATTTTTTAAAATCTACCTACATACATTTAAGCTTGCGTTTGGCCGCAACTCGCCATAAGTGAAGCGATGACGCGGTATAGGGCGGAGCAGGCTTGCCTTTGTCTCCTCAAAAGTTCAAGAGACGTAAATCTTAGTTCAGAAAACTTCCTTGAGTTCTTTGAAGTGCTCGTAGGACATAAAACATAATTACATACATACATACATAAGCTCTTGAATTTTTTCCATGAGGGTAGGTAGAACTATAGAACTACGCCACCTGTTAAGATCATACATACTCGATTTGCTTCATCCACGTTTATACACCTGGTCATACAAGCACGCAGGTGGCACTTATGAGGTCATAGTAATGGTATCGTATAAGGAGATTATGTCTCATATTAATGTCAGCACTATATTTATACATGGTTTACCTACATACATACATATCTCCTTTCAAGAAATCACAGTTATTGTGGTCTCTCGTTCAGGATGCCATTTTTGGCAAAGCATATGGACGCTGACTGCCTCGCTACTTCTGTAGTCACAAGCGCGGCTGCTGTGCATGAAGTCGTGGTTTCGGTTCCCAGGCCGGGCAAAGTGTTATTGGGTTTTCCAACAAAAAATTCCGAGTAGCATCCCTGTTGTTAGTGGCAATAGGCTCGCCCCCTACGTACTACATGCGTCTTAAACATAACTGGTGAAATGCGTGTGTACTATTAGAGGTTTATTCCAGAAATCCCCACCGACAAATCCCCACCAGTGGGGATCGTTATTTTTTTTTCCAGAAATCCCCACTAGTTATATAAACTCAGTCTAGAGGGGATTTCTGGAAAAAAAAGTACCAATCCCCACCAGGTGTTGTTTCTAAATTATTAAACAAAAATTATTATAATCAACTTTCATTATATATTGTTTGCATTGAAACGAAAATCATAAATATTTACAATTAATTTAGATACACCACTGTGTGATGCTATGTTTAAGGAGACAATATTTAAAAAATGGCACCGATTAAATCTTATGAGCTAATTATAAGTTAATCAAAGTATCAACAATATTTCTGATACAATCTTAATTAAATCTACATGGGATTAGCACCAAGATTGTAATGTACATGTGAGAAACTAACATAAATGTGGTAGGTACCTATACATTAGGTAATCGTTTATTATTCAAACAGATAATAAAGATAGTGGCAGGTATAATGGAATATCCAAAAATAACAATATCAATATTTTCGTTGAAATTACAGAGTGATCTCTATTGTGGTCGGTCGGAAAAGGAAAAGTCTGAAACTATTACAGATGAAATAAGTTCTACGGAACATGTGGTTGTGGTGTGACCCATCTCAATAACTTATTGGATCATACGGTATACTCGTAGCTTGTCAATAGCAAATGCAAATTGAATCGAGGGTATTTCTTCACGTCATCATACAAATCTACTTAACCACATCTTCTTCTTCTTTATCGTGTGGTTAGTGCCTAACCTGGTGTCAGAGTTTTTAGGCCGCCCATGGGCCTCTGACTTGGCTTTCATACCGTCGAGAAATATCTCTCAGGAATGCTGGTTTCCTCACGATGTTTTACTTAACCACTTATCAATTAATATTTAATTCATCTTAAAAAAAAGGAAATGCATTTCGTGGAATGTGGTATTTATGAAAATAGCAAACTGTTAATGGAATAAAATAATGAAACAATAATGAGAAGCCGTGACCAATTACCGCAATTACCATGAATCGAATTCAAGAAGTAGGTATAAACATTATTTGTTTGTTTTAGGACCTGCACTACTGCTTAGTATAGATGTAAGACGCTATCATTTTTGGTTTAATTTTGAAAATTAGACATGTATTGTGCACTTATAGTGGCGAGAGAAATACCACAATATACACAGATTACAAAAGTCTTTAATGAACAGTTTTAAGTCTTTTTAACTACTTCCTCTCTTATTTTAGCCTATAGTACCAAACGAATCGATGGTAACAATGGACTTAAATCAATAGTTTGACACCTGATTGCTAAAAACTATGAACTGTATTGATAATCCTCAACCAAGACGCCTGATTAAACGACACCTGCCAACGATTTTCCTCGCATAAATGTCGCTAACTATCGCTGATCAGGGGCTAAACTGCATGGATTGATCGGGCTGAGGTATAATGTATTTCGTAAGTACCTATGCTGAGTGTTAATTTTAAAGTCAAAATACATACATACATTTTCTACCATAACAAGTAAACAAAATGTGAACTACTTTCTCACACCACACTTCATCTATCACACACACGCACACACAGTATACTGACCTCTTATCACATGCACACCTACACACCTCACACATACACACCACACACCACACACCTACACTTCACACAACAAATCTAAGTAAGTTTTAACAAAATCCTGATTATATGATACTTCAGTTTCGTTCACCCATTGTATCAACATTATGTTTAAGGAACTGCTCGGTCGAACACTGTCTCTTAAAATACAGGACGGTGATCCTAGTTTAAGAGGCAGGGTTATATAAATTATTGTACGAATTCTGCAACATTTGTATTGCTTTATTTACTTATATCTGTAACTTTTGTTGGTGAATAAACTATTTATTTATTATATTTATTATTACTAATTAGTTTTCGAAGCGAATGTGGGCGTCTAAATTACCAGCATGTCTGTTAAACCTTAATTTTGTTCACATCGGAACCTATCAGGCTAATCTGTTATTCGTTAGGTAAATCGTGGAAATGTTTACCTATTTCATAAAATATAGAAACTTAAAATAATAATACAAATATGTACAGATACAAGAAGAAAAGCATTAAAGGGCATCAAAAAATTCGTCCACATCGCTGTCAACAGGAATAGTGCCCAGAGGGCTGGCAGCATTGCCACGTTGAATGACAATGCTGATTCTTTGACCCAAAACTTGGTGATGTCCTGAAAGACTAGGTGCGCACTCGGACCCCATGTTTCAATCCCAAACGGCTCAAACACATAGCTACCAATGAGGTTATTGCATTTGTGCCGTTTGAGGTTTTCATCGCCTGCAGCAGCCGCCCCCGTACAGCCCGCCGTTCTAGGAAGATGGGATGGCGCAAAGGTGTCGACACATGTTGCATCCCACACCAAAGGCCGACCCAAATTCCAAGGCATTATGGTCATACCGTCTGGTCTCTTCCACTCGTCGCGTGCTAAGCCGTTGGGTTCTAAAACGGCTGGCACCCCGGCGGTGGCAAGAGCACAATGGATGATGTCATTAATACTGGGCATGCCTTGCTATCCGACCTGCACTCCTACTGCACGAAAGGCCATGGTGTCCGAGGCAGCCGACTGCTTTGCCACATTGACAGCGGTTTGGGGCCACGCAAGAAGAGCTCAAACGCAGGCAAGTGAGTCTGAGTGAGTAGCGAGTCTAAACGTGGTGTCACCCAGCTTTGTGCCTATGTTGGGTGATGGTAGTGCCTGAAGCCAGAGACCCGACTCCCATTCGCCCACAGCCAGCAGGAGGGCACGCTCAGCATTGTTGGTTGACGTATTAATTAAATTGTTCAGTACCAAGGCAAGCGGCCCGTCCCACTATCTCTGGGAAGACGGGTTTACGGGCCTATCAGTATCCGGGCAAGCCATTTTCCAGGCGTTCACTGCGTCAGTCAAGCACGGCACTTCAGAGTCAACCAGAGAGCAACCTAAAATTTTCCTGGTTAACTTTTCGGTGCTGTGGACAGAGGACAGGAATGCTGGTAAGCTGATACTGGTAATTATATCTAGACAGATATAACACGGACGAGTAGACACTCGTCCGTGTAAATAATTGCTTGCTACAATATTGTAAATTTTTCATAGTGAATTTGTTCGGTCAACAAGCTATGGAAATTATATGGCATGTAATGCAATGTGCGAGTGGAAAATCAATTTATTGTGACTAATGTGCACAAGCATACTTAAGCCCTAATTATACAACAACATGTATTATTTCAGGAGATAATTGTCAATGATATATATATATTTGAAACTGGTGTATTTGTGACGCAGTCTAGCGAAAGATTTGGTGCAAAAATGCGGTTACTTTTAATAGTGGCATTGTACAACAAACTGAGTGTAATACTAGCACAATTTAATATAAGTGAGTTAATATTGTATTGTATTATTTATTGTCTTTACATAAACAGTGGTACTGTTGTTAGATATAAATAAGTCATGATTGCGAGGCTATTGTGCATAAAACTAAATTAGCCACGGTTTATTACTCATTGAAAAGTGGTGGTACTTAATCTTCTGAGCCCCTTGTATACAGTAAGAGCAAACGTATTTTTAATCACTGCTATCTGTGATGCGTCTATGTTTCATCAATCGTGAAAAATGTACTTGTCTGACTTTCAAACGTGTGTGCTTGATTTCACTCATTTGTTTTTCGCTTACTCTCGCATCCCGAACTCCTCTAGTCCTTTAAAATCCCGATGATTATTGACTCTGCTTTCGTTATTACTGAAGCTTCTTGTATTTGCATTCAAACTCAAACTCAAAGCATTTATTTCAATTAGACTAGTGTTACAGGCACTTTTGAATGTCAAAACACAAAAAAAACCTAAGCTACTGTCCCAGTCACAGGGCATAATAACTTGTGAAAGTACTGTAGTTGCCCATTCGAAAGCGTAGATCTCTATGGAGAAGAATGGGCAAGAAAGTCCATGGACACTCTTTTGAATCATTATGTTGTTACAAAGTCTTGGTTACATCATTCATGTCTAGATTAAACATATATGTGAGAACGATGTAGAAAGACGTGCGAGTAAGAGCGTCCAGAGTAAAAAGATAAAATTAACAATTCAAAAATACAATAATCCATGGCAGCTGCGAGATGACCAATCCCTACTGACAGCGCCCGTTCACAATGCACAATGTTCATTCACAATGCTATTATGTTTTTCCACTCTCCCTTAATCCTACGGAAGTGTGATTCCTTCACGAGTTTATAATCTAGCCACGCTGATAAGATTCCGGTGCTGCTAATTGTCTGCACTGCGCAAATATTAAATCAATCTCCTGTAATCTACGTGCCTAATCGCCTTTACACGTTATCATTAACAGCTTTTGATTACCGTCTGTTGAGTAGAAATTATTCTTGTAATTATTTTAATTGAAAATATACCTAGTTTATTTAAGAGAGTTAGGGTCGCGTCTCATCTAGCAGCACGGAATCGCATTTTCCAATCACTTTCTTTCTTTTTCTGCACGCTCACACACGCTCTGTTTCTCGCTGTAGCAAATGACGGTTTTGAGCGAAATGAAGGATAAGATCATGGAAAAATGTAATTCCATGTTGCTAGATGAGGTATAACCCTTGCTCACTACCCTACTACTTTTTTATGATGCATTTGAAATGTATTTTTCTAAAATTTATGTTTAGATTATTATTATTACAAGCATGTATCGCCCAACAGTTGCGCTAATGTCTTTCTTCCTTCTACCTGTCTACCCAAACAGAACTACCAAGGACCAATCATTTTCTAAAGAGTTCAGCTCATCCCACCATATCAATTGCCACGTTGTCGCTTGCCATATCTATGTACATTATCTACCTAGCCATTTCAGGACTGAACCTTCTTCCACCTCTTGGCGTAATTCTTGTAGATTAGTCATCCGCTGCATACCAACAGAACCCAAGTTAGCCTACTAGCCACTCTCGACACTGTTGAGCGCAGAGCCAAGAGGCTCATTGGTGACGATAAGCTGGTGGGTACCAAGCTTCATAACCTGGCCCACCGTCGCAAAGTTGCATGCTTGTCGGTATTTTACAGACTTTGGTGAGTTGGCCCGAGAGCTCCACGGGCTCATTCCAACATCTCTCTTCTTCCATCGGGAGTCCAGACGTACTGCAGGTTATCACCAACATCGTCGATGTTCCACACATTCGCACGAAGCGCTTTGCTACATCTTTTATTATGCGCACTGCCAAGGAGTGGAATCTCCCGCCTGCGTCGTTGTTCCGGAGTTCATATGACCCCAATCTATTTAAGTCGCGAGTTAATAGGCTTCTTTTGGGCTAGCTCGTTCCATCGTCGACTTCATCTTTGTTCTCAGAACAAGATAAAGATCAAAAGTAAGCCCATGTAATATTAAAAAAAAGTTCTTCTGATAGAATGTTACTGAAGTGTAGTCTTTTATATCTAAAAAGGTAGCAACTTATATCTCTAGAAATCTTTTATAAAAGCGAATTAGTTACTATTTCAATGAATATGAATAAACACCTGCACTGTCAAATAAACGTCTGAAACTATGTATGTAGGTACATTTCGATTCACCTCCGCCTGATTCTATAACCGAGTACTATATTACAGTAAATGAAGACATCGGCGATTTGCACCTCAGCGCTAACGTTGGAAGACTTCCATTGAAGTACATGCCGCTGTCTGAACAGGATAAAAAGGCCAGCGAGAAAGCTGCAGATATGGTCGACTTCATATCATTAGTACCCAAGATCGACCCCATGAACATACCAGTGGTTCAACCGTTCAGCTTTGATATTCCTTTCCTTTGGCTAAAGTAAGCTATTTAATGGTGACTAAATTGGGGAACAAGAAAAGTTAAAGAATGTTAAAAAACAGGATTTGACAACAATCTTAGTTCGAAGCGAATGCAATTGTACATTATAATAAGCGTTCGTCTTTTTAGGTGTAGAACGAGCGTGTTTTTCCCGCACAATATACAGGGTGGCGCCGACAATACGACAATAAATTAAACTGCGTATAATACTTCATGAAGTTCACTTTCTGCGTACAAAAATTCATTCAAATATATTCAGTAGTTTAGTCACAGGACATTATTTTTCATATTCGGAATTTTCTACATGATGTAGATTATTAGGCTAGCACTGACAGGTTGACGACCCCCGCATCGGTATAAACCAAATTCGATCCTTAAATGATATTTCCAGACGCGAATTAGTGCAAATTATACCTAAGGTTAGTAAACCAATATTTATAAATAGTGTTGTATTTCGTTAACATTTTTATGCTATTTAGTTCGTTAGATTTTTTTTTATTTTCGATTTTTTTGGTAATTTAAACATATTCCTATAGTATTACCAGTGTTTTCATTTATTGTCGTAATGTCGGCGCCACCCTGTATAATTATGAATGTCTTCAGAATATTATAGATGCTTTTTACCATTTATTCTAGCGGTAAAGTTTACCTGGAGAACTTTGTCGTGGCTGGCGTCAAGCAGTTACAGCTACATGGTCTCGAATTGCGTCTCATTACTCTTAGGTCGGACGTCAATATCACCATACCGCAGTTATATTTTGAAGGTAAAACTGATCAGATACTCGAATCCTATATTTCACTGAACATCGATATTGTTATCTATGTACAGACCTACACTCAGCGGCGCAGAAAGTGGCCCAAACATACGCGGATTTGTGAACAATCTAAACTTTTTAAGGTTTAAGTGAATAATTTTAAGCAACGATGGATGGACTGTGTGAAGGATGATATGGCAAGAAAGGAGATGTCTGATGAGATGAAGAGTAATATAGAAGTATGGAGGAAGAAGACGTGCTGCGCCGACCCCAAATATATAGGGATAAGGGCGGGAGTATGAGGGTAATATCAAAAATAATTGTACATTCTAACATACTGAAATGTCCATGGTAGGTTCTATCGAAATAATGCGTATATTTTATAAAACAAGCTATGATACGGAGACATACAGAATTAGGGATGAATAATATGTATTTCAAAGCATAATAAAGCATATAGTTTTTTAAATATACATTTTTGTTTTGGGGTATATCATATTTCTCCCATGTAAATAATTATGTCCTCGAAGACTTGTGCGTTACAAAAGAGCCTCTAGTTTTTTGCGTGCTACATATTTCATTAATTCAAGCTAAAAATGAGCTTCAGTATTATTAATACTATCTAGATCCAGCATTATTTATTTAAAATAATAAAGAAATAGATAATTAATTCAATATCAAATCTGCGTCCACGATTTTTGTCATTTTTGTTATTGTATTTTGTAACACCAATATTTGGTAGTTTTTAAAATGTAGAATTGGCAACACTGCGTTTTTTGTAAGCAGCCAATGACGTAGCGCTAACTGGTGACAGTTGGCCATTTTGCAACGTGCGTTTTTCTGAGTGCAGTGTGCCTAAGCCAGTGATGAATTTTTTCAACAATAATACGTTCCTTTTGTTCGCTGGTCTATTTATCACCTGGAAAGCTGTTTATTTACTATTAGACTATTTAAATATTGTATTATTCTCGCCCAAATCAAAAGTAAACAAAAATTTTAGCTAAGGAGCTTTATTGATTTTTAATTCGTTTGGGGTTATATTCAACACGTGTTTTATATTCCTTTTCGTTACAATTTGTTACAAATTATTGTCACATAACGAAAATGAGTTAACAAAAAGGAAGTAAGGGTGATTTTATATTGCTGAAAAATACCTACGTCACACGTTTATTTTGTTACAAAAAGAATCTAGCAATGCGTTCACCTTGCCTACTAGGAATAATAGTAGATGAAAGGAAAGTATCAATTAATATGTAATGTTTTTTTTATAGTTGGAAACAGTAAAGTCCAGGTATGTTAAAATATCTAAACTACCAGAAAGTCAACAAAATAACAGAAGAAGAGACTGGAGAAGGCTAAAAAATAATCAGAAAAAGAATTTCAAAGAACGTGAAAAGAAAACCAGATCAAGAAAACTTTACCTAAAAACTAATATTGAAAGAAACCATTAAAAAACAGAACAAGAAACTAGAAATCCAAAAGAAAAAAATAGCGGCACTCAAAAAAAAATGTTATCGACAGAAAATGCTGTTTGAATGTCAAAAAATTTTGTCATTTAAAAGTTTTATCAAGAGTTGTTTTTTTTATTATTAAAAGTTCAGATGACCCTATCCAAGTTGTTGTAACTAGTTCAGTTATATTACCTATGTGATGTTTATAATTAATAAATAAACATATAATTAATAAGAAACCTATTTTGTTTTGTTCATAGTGTGAAATTGCCCCATTAGTTCCTTTTTGTTTCCTTTTTGTAACACTTTTCATTTTTGTAACGAAATTCATTTTCGTTTCTTTTTGGTGACTGTACAATTTATTTTGATATTACCCATGAATGAAATGAAATGAATAATTTAAAATTAAAATAAATCAGTTTAGTGTTTGGCTGAGTTGGCTGAGTGTATCTACATGGTCTTGGTTTATTTGAGTTAAATAGTTCTTGGGATTTACGACATACTACGAGGATTTACCAAACTATAGACCGGGGGAAAGGGAGAAGTCACTCATTGAGAACATGACAGGGGAAATATTTTAAGCCAGCTGAAATCCCACAAGAACATTTTAAATGTAGCCAGGGCGAGTGTCATAACATTACCTGTCCTACATATTCTGTATAGATGTTAACTACTTATCTGTTTCCTTGTTTTCACAGCTTTTTTATGTGTAAATCAGTCACAATATCTTTTTATTTTTTACGTTTTAGGTGACTTTCACCTGCGGGCTGCTTTAAGCTTCATGCCAATTATGTTCAAATGTCACCTAAGGTACGTCCCTAGTGATACCTATATATATTGGCTCACCATATAATTATTTATCTTTTTGTGTCAAAGTTTGCGAATTATCAATTTTAGGGGATTTGAATCACATTATTTTATTAATAATTCCAAACCAGAAATGATATACGCTTCGGTAATCATCGTGATACAGATTTAGCTTTAATACACCTAAGTATGTAATCTTGCAATGCAATTGGGTTCATCCCATCATTCTTTTGCCCTTATCCCAATTTACTTGGGGTCGGCGCAGCATGTTTTCTTCTTCCAAACATCTCTATTACTCGTCATCTCAGCAGTTACCTCCTTTATATCATCCTTCACACAGTCCATCCATCGTTTCTTTGGTCTCCGGCTTCTGGTTTGGTCCTTTATACCCATCCACATTCATACTTAAAACTTTCCTCACAACATTTTCCTCATTCTTAAGCATCACGTGCCCAAAACACGACAACCGATTACCACATAACTTTTCAGTCACCGGCGCTTAGACTTCCTCTTATTTACTCATTTCTTATTTTATCCCGTCTGTTCGCATATCGTTCATCATTTGTCAAAAGTTTTGAACATAGAAGTTTTGATCTAACTTTGTAAGTAATCATTGTCTCATAAGCTAAAGATAGACGATTATTGCCGAAACGCGTCCTTTTTCTGTGCGATCTCAAGGGATTAAGAGAGCTTTATCCATTGTGTCAGGCATGCATTTCTGGTATAACAGTCGAGTGCAATTAGACAAAAAGGTGAAACGAAGTATTTAGTGGTCGGATTTTCATGGGACTCTTTTTGTTGAGTTCCTAGAGGTGTGGAGAAGAAAGTAAAAAAAAATCGCTACTTTCTTACTTTCCTTTACATTTTTTTTGTTTTTTTTTTTATGAATAACTTGAAATTCGATGAATTTATAATGTGGCGTAATAGTGTAAGTTAAACGCCAATTTGTTTGTTGTTGTCGATGATATGCCTATATCATGTTTTTTTTTTTAAATTTCCTCTTTTTTAAATTATTTCTAAACTACCGAATTTTTAGGCTAAGATTTCTTTTGGTATTGGTAACTGATATTTTTTCACGGATAACTGGACATAAAAATGTTCAAGAAAATCACATTTATGAGTAAAGTGACTAAATATTTCATTCGCTAATATCGAGAAATTGTCTATATAAAAGTTAAAGATGGCCATTTTTCTATGACGGTCAACGTAAAAATTGACTTGAAAAAACCTAATTGTATTAGCTACTCACAAAGAACAAAAACTAACAAAAAATTCGGAGGTACTCGCTAAATGTTGATTATTGCTGACGAAGGTGGAATGGGGCGCTGGTAAATTCCCAAAAATAATTGTAAGTATGACGTAACCATTACTCATAATTTTTATCTAGGATTAGTTGCAAGTTTGGGTCTTTGCGCCTCATTTGATACCAATACCGATACCGCTCCCGATTCATAGCGATAGATCCCTTTTGTCATGTTTTAGTTTTCCAGCAATAACTAATATTAAACAAGTGACCTTAAATATTTTTCTACTTTTTATATATTTGATCAATAATTTGTACATTGAGTTTCATTCAAACATTTTGAAAAAAAAATGCCTTCATTAACACAAACGATTTTCTGATATTTGCGAATTATTTTTTGTCACTCTCATAAATGTGTTTTTTTTGAAAATTATCCGTGAAAAAGTATTAGTTACCAATTACGAAAGAATTCTTAGTATTAAAACAAGGTATTTTAAAAATAATTGAAAATAGGAAATTTAAACAAAAATCTTAAAAAACGCATTTGATCGATAACAACGAACAAATAAACAGACAGATTGGCGTTTAACGGATTCACACCGGTCACACTATTACGCCACAATATAAATTCGTCGAATTTCAAGTTATTCATAAACGCAAAAAGAATATAAAGGAAATTTAAAAAAAAGTCTCGAGCGGCGAAATTTTTTTTTACTTTCTTCTCCACTCCTCTAGGAACTCAATAAAAAAAGTCCCATGGAAATCCGACCACTATAAACTTCGTTACACCTCTTGAGTATTTTTTGTCTAATTGCACTCCACTATAAGCTGACATCACAGTGCATAGGTTTCCCGTACTACTACTCGTAGAAGTAATCTTACTGGAAATATTTTAGTAGCTTGATATGGCAGTCCTAAATGCCACGCATGTCACAAATAAAATAATGGCACAATTTCTTCATAATTAATTAATTAACATAAAATCACTCCTGTAATCCCCGAAGGGTTAAGCAGAGGTGTACCTAATCGTACACCCACATTTCACCAGTTATGTCTAAGTCCCATGTAATAGGGGGCGACCCTATCAACCGGGCACAAATCTAGACTCCGCGGAAAAAACTGAAAAAAAAAAAAAAAAAAAAACTGAAAACTTACTGAGAAATTCCTAATGGAAAAACCCAATAACAATTTGCTCGCAACAAGAATCGAAAATAGGGCCTCATCCTCAGCAGGCGCGATCGCGACCACACGACCTTCGACGGTTTAATCAATTAAATATTGCCTTATTTCCTGTTATCAGTGCCAACTTGTACGAAGTGGCTGTCGCGGTGTCGTCGGGTGGCCACAAGGCGCAGGCTCCCACATTAGACGAGGTGCTGCAGATCGACGGTGCAGCTGTCAAAGTCGACATCAAGGATGTTGTGGTAAATATAATTATCAAACATTACTTGCTATATTACTGAAGCTACAGTTCGGGCTCGACTTTGTACTCTTTGATGGAGGATTGATGTCAGTTAAAAAGTAGTAAGCGTCGAGTCATTTCTAAACCAAGTACAGACACTGGACAGTCTAGGACGCTTGAGGTTCAGCAGTGTTCATTATTTTTGTTGATGTAAATACATACAGTTATAGTAGCTGTAGCAGGAACATCATAAAACATTATTTAGAGGAGGTTTCAGGATATTATTTGACATATCCTAGAGGTTACAAATTAGTCCAGCCGGTCGTTGAGATTCTATTACCTTGCCTAACACCACAGTTTCCTTATGGTTGTCTTTTGTGTTATGACGAGACGTTCGGCGCAGTGGCTGATCGATTGGCTGCTGCGCTGCGTGTCGCGGGCTCGATTCCCGCAAGGAACAAATATTTGTATGGCCTATAGGTATTTGTTCCGAGTCTGGCTGTTTTTGTATGTGAAATTAAATGTTTGTAAACGAACCCACGATATAGGAGAAATTCCTAATGTGGGTAAAATTAAAAATAAAACTGTTGTGTTGTTGTGTTTCAGTTCAACTTAACAAACATGGTTGTGGGCAAAGAACTAGGAGACAACAATAATACATATGGATTTAGCTCCATTTTACATTCCTTAACTTCTAGAGATAAAGCTAAAAAAGGCAATTATAATATGTTAAATGGTTTCCTCCAAACAGCACTTGACATGGTCAATAAAGAACTTTCTAAGATTTCCATCGACGTGTTTACGGACTACCTGTTAGCTGATACTTATTAATCAGATATAACAAATTATGCAATCAATCAAGGATAAAACGGTTCGTTTATATCTTGGTTGAACACGATATGAAGTCATTTAAAATAGAGGAAAACTATCCAAATATTTTCCAAAGATTTGCCAAAGTAAAGCAGAAGAAATTGAAAATTTTATATAACAATATGGAATCGCTTACCGCAAAAAAAAAAGAAAAAAGAATCTCCTGAATTAGAATCGTCAAAAAACTTATCGTTAAAAACGTTTTATTGATAAGATCAGCTTTTGTAAATAATATATACGTATGCCTGCCTACTACAAATACACGTGTTTTATTAAAAATAAACCTTGCGCTCTTTGAGCACATTCAATTTTCAGGGTCCTGCATGGTAACATAATATAAATACACGGTGGCGATGACAATACGACAATAAATGAAAACACTGGTGATACTCGTTCATAGGAATATTTTTAAAGTATCAAATAAGTCCTAACATAGTTTGGTTTTTAACCGACTTCAAAAAAAGAAAGAGGTTCTCAATTTCTTCGTCTTCCCGGCTCCCTTAAAACAGTCTATTATAACCCCAGTACACAAGGGGGGGGGCAGAGACGATGTCAATAATTATAGACCTATTTCGGTCTTACCAGCCATATCAAAAGTTCTCGAAAAGATTATTAATTCTAGACTCACTAAATTTATAAACAAATTCAACTTACTATCTCCTTCACAATTTGGCTTCAGACAGGCTGTAAGTACCGAAGATGCTGTAACTGCATTAACTACTCATATAATCGAGAATCTTGACAAGGGAAACAAGTGCCTATCCATTTTCCTAGACCTCAAAAAAGCTTTTGACACCGTCTCTGTCCCTATCCTAGTGAACAAATTAGAAAAAGCCGGAATAAGAGGTACTGCACTCAGCCTGCTCAGGGATTACCTTTCTAGCAGAAAGCAAAAAGTAAAAATAGGACAATACACTAGCGACGAAGCAGAAGTAACATACGGCGTACCACAGGGCAGTGTTTTAGGTCCTACCTTGTTTTTAATATACATCAACGATTTGTGCAATATTAAATTAACAAACGCCAGGGTATTTGCATACGCCGATGATACTGCTATTGTATTTGCTTGTAATTCTTGGCAAGATGTTAAACTGAGTGCAGAGGTAGGGATTGCCCACGTAGCTGAATGGCTGAAAAACAATTTACTAACATTAAACACCACCAAGACTAACTACTTATGTTTTAGTGTTAGTAACTGGACACAGCCCAATGAAGACCTAAATTTGAGGGTACACACATGCGGAGATATAAACAGGATAGGCTGTTACTCGCACATGCCTAAGTAGAGTCTCTAAGACGAAATACTTGGGTGTGATGCTTGACCAGTTTCTGTCTTGGTACCCTCATCTTGAGCAGGTGACTGCCAGGGTTAGAAAGCTTACTTGGATCTTCAAAACACTAAGACACGTAGTCCCGACTAAAATGTTGAGGAGCGATAAGCGACCCAGAAACCAACTTAACGAAATCTATTTTGCTCTAGCACAGTCCGTTCTTCTATATTGTATCCCCATTTGGGGTGGCGCAGCTAAAACCAGATTTATGGACGTGGAACGTGCTCAACGAGCACTTATAAAGGTTATGTATTATAAAAGATATTCTACTAAAAACCTATACGAAATCAGCAACTTACTGTCGGTCAGAAAACTGTACATAACCCAAACGGTTATAAAAAAACATAAAACCCTCCCTTATCTTATAAATAAGAAACACAAAAGGAGAAAGGATATTATTGCAGTTGTTCCCCAATGTAAAACCAAATTTAGTAGCAGACAATTTTACCATCTTTCAGCTCAAATATACAACAGGATTAATAAAAACATATTTTTACACAATAAAAACAATCACGACTGTAAAAAAATGATATCAAATTGGATTAGGTATCTTAGTTATGAGGATACGGAAGCTCTTCTGGTTTATCATGAGTAATATAATCACACACCATAACGATACACACCTCACTCTACACCACACACTACCCTACTCTACACCTCACCACACCACACTACACCACACCACACCACACCACACCACACCACACCACACACCACCACACACCACCCCACACCACACCACACCACACCACACCACAACACACCACACACCACCCCACACCACACCACACCATACCACACCACACCGCACATCTAATCAGGTCACACCAAACCACACTACATCTTACACACGCGCCACACTTAATTAATGCACACGACGCTTCACATGATACATACTCAAGATATTAGAATAAATAATAACTATATTATGCTGTAATATTATGTAACTTATATCCAAGATATGGAAGAGCGGAGTCTCCTAACACAGGCATTGTCTGCCTAAAAGGAGGCTCCAAACACAATTCATTGTATATGAAGCATTTTGTTAGTTTTTAGGGTTCCGTACCTCAAAAGGAAAAAACGGAACCCTTATAAGATCACTTTGTTGTCCGTCCGTCCGTCCGTCTGTCAAGACCGTTTTTCTCAGGAACGCGTGGAGGTATCAAACTGAAATTTCTATATGATACTTAGTTCTACTGTCCCTGGAAGCTGTAGAAAAATCAACCTTCTAAGTCAACGCAATCAAAAGATACAGCCACTTAGGCCGCAAATTTCCGCAAATTTTCGAAACTCGCACGGGAATCAAAACCTACAGGGTACTTCCCGTGAACTTAGAATCTTGAAATTTTGTACGAAGTCACGTCTTATAGTACAGATATAGGAAAAATTACGAAAACCGTAAATTTTTAGTTTCGTCATATAAAAAAAAGTTATATACCCACAGGCTTGTACGGAACCCTCGGTGCGCGAGTCCAACTCGCACTTGACCGGTTTTTTAAATAAATAAAGAAAAAAAAAAATTTGGTTGTATTTATCTTGTGTTTATTACGACATATCTTCGTCATTGATGAACCGATTTGAAAAATTCTGTTAGGAGGTTCCTCTCTCACCTTCCGCCTGACGCAGGTCCTCACCGGACACGGTTGTTTCGGGAGGTTCCTGCACCGAATCAGGCGGGAGGAGACGCCCGGGTGTTTCCACTGCGAGGATCGACCGGAGGACACGGTGGAGCATACGGTGGAGGTCTGCCCCGCTTGGGCGGAGCAACGCCGTGTCCTCATAGCGGCGATCGGCGGCGGCGACCTCTCGCGTCCGGCCCTGGTTCGAGCCATGGTCCGGAGCGAGACGGAATGGGAAGCCGTCACCTCCTTTTGCGAAGCAGTCATGCTAGCAAAGGAGGAGGCGGAACGTGAGAGAGAGCGTTCCTCCTCACGTCCCAGCCGTCGCGGGAGACGCACCGGGCGTCGGGGGCCACGTGGTGGCCCCCGGCCACCGTAGGACGCGGGCCTGTGGACGGTGAGCTAAGGGCTAGCTCGCCGTCCCTCCGTCTTAGGACGACAGGCCGTGTCGACGGCGCGTTAAAGAGATGTCAGCATAGGGAGGGGCCCGCAAGGGCCGATGCCTGCCGGGTGCTGCGGGTTGTTCGAAAGAGATACCGCGGCCCCGGAACACAAAGGGCGATGAAGGAACATGGGTGGGTTTTAGTCAGTAAAAGTCTGACACTCCCTCCCGCTCAGCCCAGAGCGGGAGAAGTCATTTGATGGAAAAAAAAAAAAAAAAGGAGGTTCCTCTCTCAAGAGCCCTGACCACCGGTAGCTCGGACCCTGTTCCCGGTGCTGGTGGGCTACTATATTATATATTGTTAAATGTTTTTTTTTTTACTAATTTTGTATAAGAATATTTAAAAATGTAAAAATAAGTAAGAAAAATAAATAAAGGATATGTATAGTATAAAACTGTTAACGATATAGAATACCAGTTATTTTATTGGTTCACTAACCATAGGTAAGTATAATTTGCACTAATTCGCATCTGGAAATAAAACTTAAGTAACGAATTTGGTAAAGTTTTTGGAAGTAGCGAGTTGGCATCATGTGTTTAGTGTTTATAACGGGGTCGTTAACCTTTCGGTGCTAGCCTATTAATCTACATAATGTAGAATATTCTGAACATTAAAAATAATGAGCTGTGACTAAACTACTTGATATATTCGATTGAATGTTTGTATGCAGACTGGAAACGTGATGAGGTATACGCAGTTTAATTAGTTGTCGTATTGTCGGTGGCACCCTGTATGTGCTGGTATAGAAAGAAAGAAGATACGATTAGATATTAAGCACAGACTAAGGGCGGATTTCACCAATGTAACTGATGCTTGAGACATCATTATCATCTGCCTAGCCTTTTTCCCGACTATGTCGGGGTCGGCTTCCAGTCTAACCGGATGCAGCTGAATACCAGTATTTTACACGGACCGACTGCCTATCTGTCCTTCACAACTCAGTTAGTACTGGGTAATTCGATACCCCTTGGTAAGACTGGTCGTCAGACTTTCGGACTCCACTGACTACCAAGGGGGTAACTATGATCTGTTAGTGCAGGAGTGTTTTAGTACTATCCGAGTACTGTCCGAGTATGGGTACGAGATGGCGCTAGACAGCTGTCTAGCGCCGTCACTTTCCTTCTCTCGGAATAGTCCTAAAACATTCCTGTACTAGCAGATCATGGTAACCTGTAACGACTGTCAAAGATTTACAAATGACAGCCGGAACATGCTTTCCGAGGCACGGAGGAAACTCGGTATGTAAACCTCTAGGCAAGCGGGGCTTAACCTAAAGATTGACCCGAGCGGCTGTTATTATTTAGTCACGAGTTCCAAGAATATAGACTGCAAGAGGCAGTCTATATTCAAGAAAGCTACTTAAAAAGAACGTGTTCTTCAACTAAGTAAGTAAGTTTGTTCTTAGAATAAAATAGGTATTTAATTATTATACCCAACCCGACTGCGGAACTCTTTACTGTACCCATGTCTTCCGACACGCACTTGGCCGTATTTATAATATAAATTTTTATTTATAATACAATCCCGTGTGGCCAACAATACTACAAATAAATAATAATGAAAACCTCAGAGATAGATAAGATAAGACTAACTTTTTTATTTAATAAATCACGAAATATTTTCTGCTCTTTAAAATTAATCTCGGAATTTGAGGCATATCCACTTTATTATTTCGCTGTATGAAATCAATGTAAGTACATAAATAAATGTACCTTTTTTTAGCATTTCCGTAAAAAAGAGAGACAAAAAAGTAACCGACAAAATGCGAGAAATATTTTGAATCTAGAATAGAGTACCATTTACGGAAATGCTAAAAAAAAGAAAATGAATGAAATTTGTATGAATTTGTTTTAAGAAGTAAAAACCTTCCAAAACAAAGTACTTCAATTGTTTCAGCGTGTAATAAACCCAAATATAATAATCATGAGCTCGTTTGACATTATTAAATACCTATATTATGGTACAGTCAACAGCAAAAGTAGATGATCAAAATCAGAAATTCGATACTAATGAACGGAGTTCGCGTCAGAACTGTGTGGCGTCGAAGTGATTCAAAAGTACATATTACGTGATTGTAAATTATACCAAACATTTACTACTAGTACAGCTGCCATATATTCGTGATCAGTTTTGACTCCAAAAGTTATAACCTCAATTCGCATCAGAACTAAGAAGTGGAAAAAAATTTCAAAAGTAGTGAACAGTTAAAATCAAAAATTAAATGATGAAACTGAGGCCACGTAATCATGAGGCAAATAATTCATCCATAGTTATTTTTTTTATTATCTCAGTAATTTAATTTGTTATATTTTACGGAAAAACAGCTGAATTGGACAAAAATTTGCATATTTAATATATGCCAAATTTTATCCAATTGAACCCCGAAAAAAGCGTATGTTCATTAAAAATCATATAATTGAAAAACTTTACCATTTTAATTGTTCACACGTTGTACACATAGCATTTGCGGTCTTTCATGGTTTTTCAAAGTTTTAGATTATTCAAACGTAAAAAAACTAGGAAATGTATTTCTTCGATTAATTATTTTACCTAACGGTGAGTACGGTCACTTAAGATCCGCAAGTCTAAAACCTAAAAATGTGACAATTCATTTTATGTTCAACTAGCTGTGCCCCGCGACATCATTATTACAAATATTACTTCTGTATTTGAATCGGATTTTGTTAACAAGTTCAGGGGTTTTAATTTTTTGCACTTAGCCCTAATTCTTTTTCTAAAATAAAAATAGTTATGTAGCCATTAAAAGTCCTGTCAAAATCGGTCCAGCCGTTTCGGAGCTTAGCCGGAACAAACAGACAGACCGACAGAACATTTATTTTTGTTATTATTACCGTACTTATATGCAATCTGCAGGTTGGTACGAAATAAACTTATTAATACATCTACCAATAATGCTGACTTGCTGAGCGTGCCCGCCTGCTGGCTGTGGGTGAGTGGGAGTCGGGCCTCTGGCTTCAGGGACTACCTTCACCTAACAGGCACTATGCTAGGTGACACAGCCTTCCGGCTCGCTACTTGTCTGCGCTTGGGCGCTACTTGTGGGGCTCCACATCGCTGTCAATGCGGTGAAGCAGTCGACTGACACGGACACCATGGCCTTTCCTGCTGTAAGAGTGCAGGTCGGATTGCGCGGCACGCTAGCATTAATGATCTCATCCGTCGTGATCTTGCCACCGCCGGGGTGCCAGCTCTCTTAGAACCCAATGGCTTGGCACGCGTCGATGAGAAGAGACCAGATTGTATGACCATAATGCCATGGAAGTTAGGTAGGTCTTTGGTGTGAGACGCAACTTGCGTCGACACACTTGCACCATCCCATCTTCCTAGCACTGTTGGCTGCGCTGGGCGGCTGCTGCAGGGGCTGAAAACCTCAAACGGCGCAAATACAATAACTTAATTGGTAATTATGTGTTTGAGCCGTTTGGGGTTGAAACGCTAGGGCCATAGGGTCCGAGAGTGCCCACCGATTATTTCGGGATATCGCCAAGCGGTTGGTCGACTTTTCACGTGACCAACGGGCTGGCATTTTTTTTGACCAAAGAATCAGCATTGCCATCCAACGTGGCAATACTGCCCGCCTTCTGGGCACTTTTCCTGTTGACAGCGATGTACATATTTTGCCCCGTAATTGTTGTGTTTATTCTTATTTTAGATCTAATACTCGTTTGTAAATAAGGTAAATATTTTGATGATTTAATAAAAGAATTGGAAATTATATAAAATCAGTACAAAGCTGTTATTTTAAAATTACAAACAGAAACTTCAATCTTCATTTTTTTACTGTTTTACTTTGCGAGGGATACTTTCCAGGAAAACCTTCAAGTACTATGCAAAAAAAAAGCAAAAAGCAAAAATTCACCCACCGTACAAATCATGATCGCTGTATCAATAACCAGACAACAAGAAAACATTCGATACGGTCTCAAATCTCAATAATGCATAATGTAGTAAGTAATGTGTAATGTAGTTATTCCTAAACACTGTTAAATCGATTTCTTGTGACTAATGCTGACAACAAGGAAATAATTGACGCAGTGATTGCATAGAATGTCATATATTTGCATCTTATTTCTTCTGTCACTCAGTCGCATAGAATTATTGCAGTAGCAAACATGAGGGGACTTCTGATTGTAGCATTTTGCGCTGTGTACTCAGTTCAAGCATGTGAGTAACTTCATTCTAATTAAGGGTTCGGTCAACCCGCAGCCGGCCCGCCATCTGTTCGTACCCTATTTGATTGCACTTTACTGATGTGATTCGGGCTTATGAAAATAGTAAGTGTAAGCTACCGTATTTTTATTTCATCCAGGTAACTGATAGTAATCTCCAAGCGCCATGTTACATAAATGGGTTGCTACGGCTGTACTACGGCGTAGAGCTGTAGAGCCTACGCGCGGCTACGCCTGCTACGACGTGAAAATTGAATGGCTCTCTTTTTAATATTACTGCAGCATTCACTTTGTGATCAATATATGTATAGCTACGTTGAGGACTACTTCTAAGTATTATATCATTCGAAAACACGATTCAGTAACATTTTCACGATAGAAAAATACCTCAAAGATACCTCTAAACCGAATTATAAATATTCAATTAAAAACTTTAAATTGGTCATAACATTTTGCCGGATAGTCGAACTATGTATACGAGATGGAAACGATACCGACGCGACGCTAACACGATTACATAGATATGTTTCATCAGTATTTTTTTTAAATCAGCTGTTCCATTCATTTTGAACGAAAAAAAATCCATGTGGTTCAGAATGATGTACTAAATACACCGCCCTGCGCCTCGGTTCTTACCTCGATGCACAACTTATCAATCCTAAAGAGTAAAATACTTATACCACCGAATAATAGTACTATATATTAACCGAAAGTCAGTCTGACCGGCCTCGGTCTTCAAATGGGGGGAGGGTGGCATACATAATGACTATTATTTTGTTTATTGTATAAAATTAGAATTGGCATAATCAATACAATTTTTAAATCTTATAAATAATGTAGGTATAACGAAGTTCGATGCCTGTACTAGGTTAAACGTGTATCAAAGGCGGCATGTTTCTAATAATTACTATTTGGACAATAAAAATTTATTGTCCAAACAGTAATGTCTTACCAATATTTATCTTTATAGTGAAAGAACGTAATAGTGAAAAAAGTTAGAATGAGTTAACAAATACCTAATGTACTTACTGCTTATACTAATATGATTCAGCAGTATTATACTAGAAAATATTTCAAAAAAACACAGGCATTTTGTTGCGGGTGACAATTTGCTCAGACAGCGAAAATCAACGGAAGTCTGGCCTAGAGTATGAAGCAATAGGTGTCTAGTTGCATTATTAATCGACGGAGTTTATGTATCTGTGTTCTGCTATTTTTCTAGCAGGGCATTCAGCGTCTCCCGTTTTGAGGTCACTGGACTTTTTTGAAGCGGCGGAGTGCCATCTTTCTTCGCGCATTCGGAAATCATATGACTTGCTTCACCGCAGTGACCACATGTAGAATTTACCTCTCTGCACGATTTGGCTGCATGGCCATTCGGTTGGCATTTATAAAACTAAAACCTATGAACTAACGTAAAGTCTCTCACAGGACAAAATGTCCAATTTATAAAAATCCACGATTGAGGTATTAGTATTTTTCGTATATTGGCCGCAACTTCAATAACGTAATTACAGGTCGCAGCCAATCTCTTCCCAGGTTTATGGCTTAAGGCTTTACCAAGGTCAGGAGGGATCCTAAGGACATCGCTGGTAACTTGTCGGCTACATTTTGATCGAAAATGCACTTGAAGACTCATTTTCAGCCAAAGAAGTCGGCGCTCCTACAACCACGATCCGGGGTTTGCGCTTGTTGGGTTCGTCGCCGGTAAGTCCAGATGTAGAGATCTGGACTGCGTTCTTCAGCTTTAATCAGCGTCATACTTCGTCTCAGTACTTATTATTACGCCACCATTTTTTGTTTTTCGAACACCACGTACTTGCAGCTTCATTTGCTCGGGCCGTATAATTTTTTGCACCAGTTTTTTTGTTTCGTCACTTGTTTTCAATTTATCAATGGGATTAATGGCGACAGAGCTTAAAGTAAGTCGAACGAAATGGTTAGATCCCTTTTTCACCATGTCGGCAAAAGAAGCATTTCCCGCAGAATAAAGAGAGTCCCGTATTGTCTGCTTGAGCTCTGAAATATGTTCTGTCAGGGGTATCGATCATGCTATCCGCGTGAATTGCTTTTTGCTTCAGCGACTGGAATAGGACTGCAATTTGTGGCCCCCTATGACTACTGGGGCTGTTTTACATTTTGTTAGATTTATTTCAAGTTCACTGTTTCGTGTCCATTCACTAAAACTACACACTAAGCAAGTACACAATTACTTTATGCATTACGATAGGAATATACTAAAGGAGGTCACTATCATTAAAGTAGGTATTAATTAAACATGGCTAATGAGCACGTCTGTATGCTGCGAGTGCACGATATTCAATTCTATCATTATCATATTTACCTTTACAAAGCCTTTACTAATTTCAAGGGAAGGAAAGCCTCAGCTTTCTGCGCGTCAGAACCTCGACGGGATCTTTGCCTACTCCTTACATTCCGATGTCTGACGATGACAAGCATGCTACCCGCAAAGCTGGTGCTTTAGTGAACTTCATCAAGAACGTGCCTCAAGTCAACCCCCTTAGTGTGCCTACTCTGGGTCTCTACCACGTGGCTCTACCCGACGTCGACTTCGAGTAAGTATACAGGGTGTTATGACTGCTACGTTAAATGAAGGACGTTTAACGGAGCGATTAACTTAGAAATGCAGTTGATATTTTATTCGATATTTCATGGTGGGTCATTTTATCAGTGAGTACTAAAAATGAGTTATGAAATGTCCTTCGTTTAACCTTACACCTAGTAGAATAATTCAATATAATTGAAGAAACAGTTGAGTTAGTTGAAGATAAAAAGTTTTCTTTTATTTGTAAGTATCTTTTAATACTATTGTGTATGTTTACTTCAGGGGCGACATTCTTTTGAAAAACATTATAGTACAAGGACTCAAGACTGCATCTGTGTCCGGTCTCAAAGTGCGAATGGCCCCTTCCCGAGTCGACTTTAACGTCAGTGTTCCACTAGTTATTGCCGATTGTAAGTATTTACCTAAATCAACCCGGCGATAGTGCATTAGCAAAAATGTGTGTCATCAATACTGAAGTAGGCCAAATTGAATAAAATATACAAGGTGTAGTTTTGCATCCTCTTCAAAATTCAGGAGGTCGTCATAGAAGACGTAAATAATCAATATAAATTACGGTACCTGGTCAATAAAAATAAACGCTGCTTTTTTTAATTGTTTTAATTTGACACTATTTCAGAATGAAGCCCTTTTCAAAAGAGGAAAATCACCCGTTTATCGAATAAACGTCTGCGATTGTTTGTGTGTGTGACGGTTATAGGGCTAGTATTAGACGGGCCGCGTTTTAATACGGATGGTGTACACTTATCGATTTCCGATATTAAGAATAAAATATTACGTACCCATTTTATTATTGATTCGGGTCGATAATCAATAGCATAGATACCTCCTTGAATTTGACGAGGATGCAAAGCAACACCTTGCATATAAATATTTTCGGTTACTCCAATCTTTAAAGTGCTGATGAAGACTTGAAGAATGTTGAGTTGTCAAGTCACTTTTAGCATAAATATCGATACCACATGTTCTTGGCTACGTGATTATAATATACCTACTAACTTTTTTTGATGAGTTTTCAGCATATTAAAACAAAGTTTGGTAGGTTATTCCAAATAACGTATCACGCATGTAATCCCCGAATGGTAGGTACACCCACATTTCACCAGTTATGTTTAAGTCCCCTGTAGTATGGCTCCGTGGCTGCTACTGAGAAGTTCCTGATTCAAAAACCGAATGACATGGGCAAAGTGTCATTCGGTTCATATATATATATAAATGAAAATAAAAAAAATAAAAACTTTATTCAAAAATGTAAGGAATAACATTAAGTACAGTTTTTCTTAAATCTATGTCAAGTTCACCCATGATTTGTGCCTGAACTAGGTAATCCTGCGCTCTACTGCTAGATGCCTAACTTAAAATATAGGCTACATTTTACCACAGGAAATGATCTTCGTACGAAGTCGCGGGCAAAAGCTAGTTCCTAATAAAACTGATAAATGTAAAACCATATTGACATTGTGAATTCATTTGTTTGCTATAGTTGCTTTTGAGGTGCAAGCTGTTTTGTCACATCAACCCGTGAACGTTCATGGCCAAATTAGGTAAGAACTTATTTCATTTAAAAGAACTTATTTCACATCGTATCACTGTTTCTGAAATGTGTTGTTTTGTGTGCACAGTGCAACGCTCCGGAACCTGGAGGCTCTGGTAAAGGTTGGTCCCAAGATTGCAGAAATAGAACCATATCCGGTGTACCAATTGGACTCAGCTAACGTCTGGATAAGTCTGGGTGAACTTGAGGTAAATGGTCAAATTACATTAAGAATAAGAAATTTTATTTGCTCAAACATGTGATACATACAGAATTAAAATAATACCTGCATGCAAGATCTTAAATAAGATTGGCTCACGACATGCCTGACATTTCTCATGGCGTGCATTATCTTTCATCAGTCACAGTTAAACAAATTTCTTATATTCAATCATTTACATTATCCAATTATCGGCCATAAACGTGTTTAACACGTTGGTAGAATCGTCGACTCTGTCACTCATTAACAATATTATGACCACCGTGTGTCACAGCCTCACACTCATTATGTTTTTCCTACTTCTCCGCTATTCTTTTCTGATTAGATTCGGAATCGGAATTTCGGTTGCGGGATCCAGGACACTCGTTTCTCTCGAATAGTCTGGCGGACTTGTCCCAAAAAAAAAGCCTCACACTCAACACAGGAGAAACACTAGGAATTTCTCCTGGTTCGTGGGTGCGTTACAAACATTCACAAACATCTAGACCCAGAACAACTGTCTGTAGGCCATACTAATATTTGTTCCGTGCGGGAAACCGCGACTCGCTGCGCAGCAGCCAATCCCACCACAACTGCCCCAAAGTTTGCACTGAGCTGGACACAGGAATATCCTTCCATACCCATGCATAAAATACGAATCACATTCCTTCTACCGTTTCAATGTTACAGGTCGAGATGGCCATGAGCCAATATTCCGAGGAGTTCAGAAAATATGCACTTCACTTCCTGAAAAATTTAGATGAGTACCCCAGGATCGTGGAAGACTTGCTGCAAGCTGTTCTCAAGGGTATTAACAAAGAGCTCACGCAAGTCACCGCCAAGGATATCCTTCAGTATCTACTGGGGTCCGCAAGACCATCACTTAATATTGGCTAAGCTATAAAGTACAACTGTAATACGACTACCTATAGTATTAAAATACCTTAAAGGTAGATGATATTAAATTATTATGAGTATTTTTATTTTCCTGCGTTTTCAACAATATAATTGTTTAGTCTACATTTGACTTATATTATATAGCATTTGACACATTTTACTTTTGACATCACAGTCTACATATGACAGATTCTACAAATGACAGATTCTACATATTGATAATTAATTATACATAGTGATGTCAAAGAATCTGCCAAAAACGTAAGTCAAGTAATCTTCTTGGATGGCACGGGGGACAAGAATTGTTAAATTTTTGGTGGATCGATTTGCTTTTGCAAATTGTTTGTTCTTTTGTCTTGCTGATTTGCTCTTTTAGTGTTTTATTAGCAAGCTACACGTTATAACTAGTGATTTGGGTTACGTATAAATTAGTGATATTAATTAAATTGTTACATAAAACCCGATTTCCGTTTTTTTTAAGTCTGGTTGACTTTGGTGGCTCAATTTTGGTGTTTTTGGAGGTGGAAATGGTGGAAAATTGAAAACGAGCCTACTTTTAAGTTGTTACTGTATTGTTTGTACCTATATAGCCTGTTTTTAAATAATTTTGTTTACAATAAAAAGATTCATGTTTTTTTGTTTTCGTGTTTTTGTGTTATAAACTCATAATGATAGATCAGATAAATAATAATAAATATTTTTTAACAATAGAGTGTTTTAATAAGCGATGAAAGTTATTGATATTTCCAGAAAATTTCTGAGATTATATTGAGCTTTATTAGTGAGATTGAGGTTTGTGATAGACATTTGATATAAGTGGGCAAACGACGGTTTCGAAGAAATATAATAATACAACGAAAAGTATATTAGGAAATTAAATGCTTTGCTTTCGACCTGGCGAAACAACCTGTTGAAGGAGAGGTAAAGGTTTGAAGCCTCTAAACAGCCTAATATGAAAAATAGAAAATTCAAATAATTTTTAATTTAGAACACAAATGTTAATTTGTTGATAAAAACAAATCCATACTAATATTATAAATGCGAAAGTAACTCTGTTTCTTTGTTACCTTTTCACGACTAAACGGCTGATTGGATCATTATGACATTTGCCAAGGAGATAGATAATATCCTAGTGAAGGACATAGGCTACTTTTTATCCTTGAAAACACACCAAAATTTCCACGCGAACAAAGTCGCGGGCAGCAGCTAGTTATTTTATAAATAAAAATGTTTATTAATGATATTATTATATGGGGAATTGAACAGTTGTTTAATGTCATTGGTAGCAAAATCAGGAAAAATAAAACTCTCGTGTGTAATAAATGAAAAAAAATCCACGAGTGTGAAATACATTGCATGTTGAACCTAATCGTAGTGCAATAAGAGCCAGTTTTCGAGTGTATTGAAAATTTAATTTTGGTGCCACTGATTCTCAATTTTGGTGGGCACTTTCTATTTTGGTGTACGATTATCAATTTCGGTAGCCACACTAGACTTTGAACTAAAACATCTCGAAAAGTTTTCGAGATATTCTCAGCCCTCTTGAAGATTCTTATAGCTTGGACTTTCTTTTCATAGACCAGGTCCTTTTTTTTCACGAAAACTGGAGAAATAATTTCACCACCAAAATTGAACAAAAATACACTTTGCTGATTATGACCCATTTGCCGGTATGCCTATCGATCGCTATAGTGTGATGTACTTATGGGAAAGCCACACGTCGCGTAGCTGGAACCGTGCAGTGTAGCTGTGTATTGCATTAGCTGAGGCCTAGGCGGCCTGTTGTTGTCCTCCATTTTTTTGAAACATAGACAACGCACTATACGCTTGTTCTGCACTGAAGATTACTATCTCGTCTTGCATCATGACGGTAATCTACTAATTGTCTAGTTGATCGTACACTGCTCTGTAGGATGTGCATAGACATGGGCTGGTGTGAAGGAGCACGGAGGCACCTCAAAACCCTGCTTCGTTAGTTCCCTGGAGCATGACATGAAGCACCGTCCGAAACACCTACCTTTGTGGCTTAACTGTTCCAGAAGTAGTAGAGCAGAGGACAAAAACAGCAAGACAGAAAATATTAACTAATTGCTACACAAGACGGGATCTCAACAACATCTAACCTATTCTATGAGAACTTGCGAAATATAGATAAGTAGATGTTTTTTTCATATAAAAATCTTTATGGCTTGATTACACGTACCGAGTAGATAAGATAAGATATTTTATTTGCATAAAACATGGTATACAAGGTGTTATTAGAAAACATTAGATCGGACATGTAACATTGTAACATGACATGACATGTTAGAATGGTAAGACAAGAGCTCTTGGTCCAGTCTCACCTGTTGGACTGTTCAATTCTTCTCCAAGACAGCAAAAAGTTGTAAGTTTAAACAAGCCACTAGGTTAACTTTTCGTAAAGTAAGTGCTGTTCCAAAAGGAACTTTTAACTGTTAGATGAAAAATAAAATAAAGAAATGTCCCTTGTGCACAGTTCAGTTTATTAACATAAAACTGAACTACCCGTGACTAGAATTTACTATATTGTGATAGTCCTATCTTATGAAACCGTGTAATCCCCAAAGGGTGAGGCTGAGATGTATCTAAAAGTAAACCTACATTTCAATACGACTCCATCTAAAAGAAACAAGTCAAGTGCGTGTCGGAACACGCACAGTGAAGGGTTCCGTAGTCGGTTAATATTTAAATATTTTATCCCAAGAATAAACATACATTAGATGTTGAAAAACATGTTGTCCCATACATTCCGTATGGCGGAACATGAGAACATTCAAGTACATTTTATAAGTTGGTCGTCTTTTCCCAGCCAGCACAAACCTTTTGAGTAAGTTTTGTTTAACAGCAGTCATAGAAACTAATTGCTGAATAAGACTACCGTAATTAGCTGATTTGGCGCTTACTCAGACGTTATTCAATCAATTTGGGCACAAAATTATACTGCTAATAGCTGTGTAATAGCAACGTAACAAATGAATAAGTTTTGAATAATTGTACGACAAGCTGAGTAACGTGTGCAGAAAAGCATTTTGTTCTTTATTACAAGTATTACAGCTCTGTTAGCCAGATGATGAATGAATGATGAATGAACTATGGTTAAGTCCTTCAAAGCTCTGATATTCAGTTTATACACAGCGTTTAGCTTATTTCAGTATATTTTATCAAGAAGTTAATCAAATTAAATTGAAATTGACAAATCCGAACAGTGACTGCGACATTGAAATATAATTTGGCCAAATTATATTAAGTAAATTTTACCCTTATTTATGCTTATAGAAAGAAATTGGAGGTGCGCATGCAACTTTACCGTGTATTTGTATATACATTTCGTGTAAAATTTTCACGCGCCAGCTGATAAGCCGGGTATTGGAGAAATAAACAACATTTCGTCTATTGCTATGTTTATACGTGTGAAATATTTTTTATGTTTTATGCAGTTTAAGGGTTCAAAAATAACCTTGTAATACTTTTATAAGAATATTATAACGATTTCGTTATTAAATTTGAGTATTTGAGTATAAAATTCCATATCATTATAATAGGTTATGTTATTTGCTATGGCGACGCTCATTCTGAATAAAATCTGATTTCACAGCGACTTATCATCTTATGTCTGCATAACAGACCTTATGTGTCCCCTAATTAAGTTGTTCTCTGGTTAAAAGTGGTCTGCACTCAGCTGTTTTCGATAACTGTTCTATAATCACACACATTCGTACTGTAAATCAAACAATTAGGATTCAGTCATTTAATAATGTAAACCACCGGTATAGGTATATTATTGGTTCTTTTTAGCTCTTATCAAATTCAGATAATTATTAAATGTTCAATATAAAAAAAGCTGGAAGGACTTATTTCAGTCGTTTGTGTATTGGCACAAATAGAGTTTTTTTATGTTTTCATACTTTCGCAAGCACTTTCTTCGTATGCCTCCCGTTCTTTTACCATTTTTCCATGAATTGGAGTGTTTTTTTTTTTTTTTGTAAGGCGGCATTTTCGCACTACCCCAAAGCGCAGTTAGCCGCTTAAATGCTGACTAACTTTACAGAATAGTACTTCTAGCTTAAAAATGTCTACTTTTCGTGAATACCCAGCAAACCTCTGCATAAGAATCTGTTACTATTGCTTTTACCACACTTAGATGCACATGCCGGTAATTTCGTACTTAAAGCATAAAGTAGTTATAACAGCTATCTTAATTTCTGTTAAGTTACTATATGCTTCATAACAGAAACAACGCCTATTTTATACAGCAGCTGAATAACTGTCAAGATGTGGTGTGTAATACAACTAAAAGAGAACAGAATATAACTTATCCAGTATCATGCTTGATAATGGAATTTTATACCAATGTTATACAAAAGGTTACACAAACTCTTGAGTAACAGGTCTTTTTATGATGATTATTCAGTTTTAAGAAATAAATTCGGCAAATTACTAAACTAACTCAGCTAATAGCATTATTATAGCAAAAAAAAACTTTAATACAGAATTTCGTAATGCACACAGCTTCTATACATATATAATTAAGCTTAACCCTGCATAAGGTTCAATTGTTGGCCAGTTATCTGACTTGTGTGCTGTCTGGGTTACTCTTTAACTTTTAAAGCCTACTTAGCTGTAAAAAAAAGGTTTTAAACTACAATAAAATGGTTTTAACACACCCCACACCAAGGGATAGACGAGAAAAAACATCATCCCCAATTTACTTGTAGGGGAGGTAAACCCTAAAAACCACTTTGTCGGCGTGATTAATATGTCTACCCAAGCCAAATTACAGCATTCCAGTACTAAGATTGTCTGAGCTAAGCAGTGGGCAGAAAGACAGACGGGAGATAGACATGGAAAAACTATGATTCTTTCTCCACCATGGAACCCTAAAAATCAGCTACTCCATCTACATAACACGCAAAAAAATTGTGCTTTATTGACAATGGTGGGGTAGTTTAGCTAGAATAAAAACTCGACTCTTATACAAAAAATAAGGTTCAAATTCTTCTTGCCTTTCCCACAATTAGTGATCAAAATTGTTCAAAATGAGTTAGTTAAAATTTCGTAGGAATAGGTGCTACTGCGAAATTGAAAGTACCATATTATTGAATCAAATGCAAAATAAAAGAAAAAATCATCACATAACATAAACCAGTGTACCAATTTATTGAAACAAACGAAATTTCACAAATGGATGCACATTATTATGTTTTAGAAAAATTATTCATATTAAATTTGATCCGCGTTTGTTCATAACTATTAAGGCCAGCATGCGGACTCCTCTTGTGTTAACATTTTACATTGTGTTTTTATTGCAATTAATTACCCTTGTGATTATAGCTCAATTAACGGAAACCAATCGTACTAAGGAATATTGTAAGTGAAATTTATTTTAGTGCCCTTTATCAAATAAGAGTTTTTTTTGTTGGATATAAATGTGATTTTATTTTCCCTTCCTTAATTTCCTTAATTTGAATTATCAAATTATATTTATACACACATCAAAAGTGTCTAGGGATCAAGCATTTTTATGCGGATTTCTTGAGATTGAGATGTGGCTTTGTAATAAATTTATGATTTTATAAATTTATATGGATCCTTTTTGGTGCATTTCATAATTTGAATCAGGAACTCTCAATCAAATTCGAGTAAAAGATGAAAATAAGCTGTCAATATTTTCCCTATAAAAACATACAACGCATTGAAGACATTATTAGTGCTACTGTTTCCCTACTACTGATTAAAACCAACGTTATTATGGAGCGGCGACGTCATTTAAGCAGGGAAGAAATGCTCAGAGCCGTGGGAATGATAGAAGCTGGTTCCCGGCAACGTACTGTGGCTTTAGCTCTGAATACAAGTCAGAGTGTTATCAGTCGACTTTGGACACGTTACCGAAGCACTGGTACCGTGGCTGAGCGCCATGGAGGACGGTATCGCTGCACCACACGGAGACAAGACCGATACATTCAAATCTTAACTCGAAGAGCTCCAACAATAACCGCCATGATGTTAGCCGTGAGGCTTCATCACTCTTCAGGGAACTTAATTAGCGACCAAACAGTCAGAAACCGCTTGCATGAAGTGAACCTTCATTTCCGAAGACCGCTACGGGTACCACCTATAGCAATGCACAATCGTAGGATTCGATATCAATGGGCTCTTGAACACAGAAATTGGGCAGAAGAACAATGGCGTTTCGTGTGCTTTTCTGATGAGTCTCGTTTTGGTATGAGACCGGATACAAGACGTATACGACACTGGAGAACCCCTGGACGCCAACAGCGATTAAAATCCTGCCAGGAAGTCCATCCTTATAGTGGTGGAACCATGATGGTATGGGCGGGTATTTGGATCGGCGGAAGAACTGAGTTGATTTGGATCAGAGGCAACCTCAACGCTCAAATTTATGCTGAGACGATTGTATCAGACGTCATCGTTCCTCTACAAGTGCAAATCGGTCCCTTATTTCAGTTAATGCATGATAATGCACAACCGCACACCGCAAGAGTTGTAAGACAGACTCTCGCCGCAGCTAACATCAATGTCCCGCCCTGGCCTGCTCAGTCGCCAGACTTGAACCCGATTGAGCATGCATGGGATATGCTACAGAGAAGAGCTCTGCCGAATATGGAGGGTATCCAGTCGCAAGAAGACCTTTTTTTGTTGTTGCAACGAACATGGGCGGCCATTCCACAGCGTGATTTGGATGAACTCATTTTGAGTATGCCAAACCGATGTTCTTGTGTTGTTAGTGTTCGCGGTAGAAACACGGATTATTAATTGTTTAAGTTACCCAATAAAATTTTAAAGAAAACTGTTATTTCAGTCTTTTTTTCGAACTTTAATGTTAGTGGTTCAAATGTCAAAAATCCCTTTATTAGGAAAATGGCAAATTTCTTTATTAATGCAAAGGTGACTTGGTTTATCGTTACTGTGACAAACGAAAAACCTTTATTTGATGAATCCTTAAAGAAAATTTTAATTAATATCAATCAGGAGAAAAGTTATTGCAAAAATATATGTTGATCCCTAGATACTTTTGATGTGTGTATTTATACCACAAAATAATATTACCAATAATAAAATTCTTAGTTGATAAAGAGCTCGGCCCTCTCCTTATCCACGTGAGCACTACAAAGCTTCCACCTGAAGCTCTCCCCGTGAGATGGGACGACAGGCACGCTACGCTGAAAGTGACCACCCTCGTCAATTTTGTGAAGGCTCTGCCCGAAATAAACCCATTCAATGGAAAGATTTTTGGACCCTACGACGCCAGTATACCAGACCTGCACTTTGACAGGTAAGGCGACCATACTGATCCATCATAATTATCCATACTAATACCATAATTACAAAAGTACTTATGTCTATCTAGTACTTATGTATACAACATGTAACATAATTAACGCACATCCTGAAATTAGTTTGTTCAGAATCGTTTACTGAATCGATTTCTACCATTTTTAATATAGGTAATTTTTTATCCCAAAATTAGCTAAAACTACGTAAATTACAGTCACACTGCCCCTGTACAGCCAAAACAAACTAAAATGGACTGTAAATCAAGGCAATAAGAATTTTAAAAGTGCAGTTATATTTGTATTAATACAAATTCCGTCATTTAATACAAAATACAGAAAAATGAACCTTATTTCAAGGAGATTAAAGTCTTTACAAATACTGTTAAGTAAACTTAACGATTGTAATCGCGCGCACACACTTACAGGCACTGGACAAAGGACACAATAGAAAAACCAACAAAATACAAAATATGACATGCTTGTTTTCGTTCCCTTTCTCTGCAAACTAAAAACCCCGGGATAGAGCGAGATAGCTACAATGATACCGGCGCTTGCGCGGCTACAATGAAAGCAAACTTAAATGTAAACAATATTAGTCACGCGCGGACATTGTACAGGAAAGTACGCTAAGTGTTTGCAAATAATTTTTCGCGCGCGAAAATTGGAAAGACATTCCAATACACAAATGTTCAGTACACCGAAATGGTGAGGACATTGACATGGTGTGGTGATAATGTGGCTCTAGGTTGCAGAACATTCTACCAAAGGTGTGTTACCTACAAGAGTAGACCGCAGGTTTATGTTAGCTGCTGCTCAGCGGCTTCGCGACCACGGAACGTTCCGTCCGAACACGGCCATCGACAGGGGAGCCGATGTGCCAACACGTACTCGTCTTCAAAACGAAATACTGGACTACTTCGACGAGAATCTCCATGCCAGTAGCCGAGAAGCAGCGCCACGCTTTGAATGTAGTCATAATGCATGTGTGGAGAACACTTCGTGGTGATAAAAAACATCCATCCCACCTCAGAAGATGCCAGTGTGGGGATGTACAATCAACACAACACACATTAAATGGATGCACGAAAATTCTCACGCATGCAGAGTGACCTTCCAACACCGTTTCTCAGTTAACGTCTGGGCCGGTGTCACTGGTACATACATACTGGGGCCTGTTTTCTTACAAAGATTAACACAGCTAGAACGCTGCTAGAAGACATACCTCTTCATAATTTACAAAAGGTTTTCTACCAACACGATGGTGCCCCTGCTCATTTCACTAGGAGTGTTCGACAGTAGCCTCCCAGATCAGCTGATTCGACGCGTCTTGTCTTTTTGTGGGGACGTATTAAATCGTTAGTTTATTTTAGTGAGACAATAAGTGCCGAGGACCTAAAAAACAGGATAGTGAACGCTTTTGAAATAGTGAAAAATGACACTGAAGTGCTTTCTGAATTAAAACATCAATTAAGAAAACGGGCATTAAAATGTATTGAACAGGGTGGTGGAAGTTTTGAAAGTGGTTTAAAAGACAACGTCGTAGTCGCCGAGTGTTTTAGCAATCAGTAAGTTTTCGATTTATTAACTATTGTAAATATTTTGATTCACTTTTAAAAACGCCGTCTTTGAGTATTGCTGTCGTATCGCCTCCTATGTTTAGCAGTTCATTATTATTTACATTAGCATAACATCTTGTAACGAATATTGCTAATCATCCAGAGCCGACAGTCCAAAGCCTGAAAAGTGTGATAGAAAGATTCAATCAAATGTTTACTAGACATAAATAAACAACTATCACACAAAAACACATTTCTTTAACGTAAACAATCGTGTATTGTCGGCTTTTTTCGGCACTAATACCTACTCGTACAGCTGTGTCGAGCTTATTGTGCGTTAACTCGTCTCGAACGCGAGCGAATAGGTACCTACTAGGCTAGCACGATCCTCATAACTACGTGTGCAACTGTGTGCGTTCGTGGATTTGTACTGTGACCACAACGTTCTTCTGGAATTAGTATAAGTAATTTAATTAATAATCAATGCCTACACATATTCAATAAAAAATGTAGTGTATGTATTATGATCATAACATAATATTCTAATTGGGGTGTTTGAGGGTGTGCGTTAATTACGTTACATGTTGTATACTATGTGTGGAACACCGAAATGGCGTGAAAAGGTAATATGCAAGACTTTAGGATATAGAGAGTATCTATATTTCCCGGTGGTCCCGGTAATAGATGTGACTTGACATCGGTGCAGCCTAGTCGCTTGGGTTATTTACTCACTATCTCACTGTACATCGTCGTATATCGTAAGCACATGTAGGAGGTTACGACTCTTGAGGGCATTGACTTGCGGAAATTGCTTTAAAGCAGTTCGTATTTCTACAACAATTTTCATAACCTGACATAAGTTTTTTTTTTGTAGCGTGTGGCAATTTGATAGAGTGTAATTTGGGCGCTTTTTAGCTCTCTGAAGAGGCTCGACCGTCTTCCAGCCTCCTATTTCTGCCGGCCTGCCGCGCGTAACTATGTGTTCTGCTTTGAAGGGTATGTAATATTGGGTCCCCCCACCCCGGGTACCAGAACCAGTTTGGGTACCAGAATAGAATAACAGACTCATAAAACAAACGTGCATCTGGAATGGTTTCTCAGATGCCTCTGGTGGTTTTGGTATTCCAGTTTAGGGGTCTTGAATAACTTAAGAAAAGTCCTAAGAAAATTGACCTAATTTTTTTGCATGGAGTCTTCCGCACAGCAGGATGACTTGAATGAGCACTAACTAACTGTCAGGGAGATAGGCTTTCTGTTAGTTTACCACTCATTAGAAAATAATAACTGTTAATATTTTCAGGGGAAATCTTACTTTCGAAAATGTAAATGTAACTGGAATCAAGGAATTTAGTTCACATAAAGTAAACATGCAATTATCACCCACTAGGATCGACTTGAACGCCAGCATTCCTAACATCACTATAGAAGGTGAGATTTATTGTGGAGTAGTTCTATTTACTATAGATCCTCGTCAATGTAACATTTAAATCATGACGATTCGTGATATTTCGACGGACTACAGTTACACCTATGTTTTTGGGAGGCACACGGCCAATGGCATTTTTGAATGTTGTAAAAGCAAAATCAAAATCAAAGCATTTATTTCAAGTAGGCCAATTACAGGCACTTTTGAATTGTCGAAACAAAGACAGCAATAAAAAATGAAGCTACAGTCCCAGTCACAAGACATAATAACTGTGAAAGTACTGTAGTTGCCCATTCCAAAGCGTAAATCTCTATGGAGAAGAATGGGCAAGAAACTCCATGGACACTCTTTTAAATCATAATGTTTTTACAAAAAATCTTGGATACATCATTCTTGTAGAGATGGTACATTATGTGAGAACGATGTAGCAAGACGTGCACGTTAAAAGTGTCCACAGTACAAAAAAAAGGCAATTAAAAAAACAAAATAATTAGTTCAAATAAACCGTGGCAACCAAGAGATGACCAGTCACAACTGACAGCGCCCGTTCACGAACATGACATAAATTATAACATAACATAAATTCTCTAAAGAAAAAGCAAAAAAGAGGCAGAGACCACAGACGTGCACAATAAACCCTTATTTATATCGCCAGCTTTTTTAACTAGATAAGTCCAGAAAGATTATGAAATATTTACAAACTGTTTAGATACAATTACAATACTTATAGATTAGTTTATTTTAATAGTAAGTACATACATTTTCGAAAACAAGTAGTATTTTTTTTTGTACCCTATCACAATTTTGTCCAATTTAACCCAAAGGTTGACTGGTAGAGAATGCCTTGTGGCATTAAGTCCGCCTATGTACCACTATTGTATATGAAATTTAAATAAATAATACAATTAATTTTTACATAATTTCAGCTGACTTTGAGCTGGACACCATTTTCGAAAATAATTTACCAGTACGAGACAGGGGTCGCTTTAAGTAAGTGAGCTCTTATTTGTGTGATGATGATGTTTGGTAAAAACATAATTATTCCTCTTTTCCTAAAATAGAGTGTCATTGGTGGACATGGCTTTTTCTGCAGCGATTGGCCCTAAAGCAGTTCAATTCCAGACCGGCAACGCATATCAGCTGGAAACAGCTGTTATTGACATAGACATAAAAGATGTTCAGGTAAGTCTATGACTTTCTCAATAATTATAATAGGTAACAACTATTTAATATGGGAAATAATGCAGTTGTGACGTTTTTCAAAAAGCAATCATTATTTCCATTTTTCTAGCTCCAGATGGACACGATGTATGCTGAAGAAGTTATGTTAATATTAGATGAGTTTTTCAAAAAATCTGAAGATATTATTGTTGACAATGATGTAGTGAACATGATTCTGAAAGCAATCAACCAAGAACGTGCGAAAATACCAGCGAAAAAGATGGTGAACTATATGTTAGGTACTGCTGAACCAAATCTGACGCAGTTTGGCCCAGATAGTAAGAGAAGAACTGGACGAAAATAGGGCATATCAAATTAAACTATGGTTACTGTAAACTGGTGTTGTAATTAACAGGATTTTAGAAGAATTAAATTATTCTAATGGCTCTTTCATGACATTCATTAATCTGGGTCAGTATAGAAATTCCGAAACTTTTAAAGCTGGAGAAATTGGCAATTCGGAATCACATCGAGGATATAAAACTATTTATGGGTAAGTAGTAAGTTGAAAGGCTTTTGACCCGACCCATTGATTATGTACTGTGTATCATCTAACTATTTCAATTTTATTGAAGTTTCTATTGGTTACATCCCCACTTGAGGAATTTACAATCACCTCAGTGACTTTTTTAAATAGCAAAAAGTGGCAAGATCTAATCAATTGTAAACTTTGTGTTGATTATAGAAAACACGAAAATATTCGATATGCAGATTTCGTGGCATGTAACACTAAATAGTACTTAGTGTAACCTTAATTTATTTTGATCGATGATAACAATACTAAAAAGTTAACTCGTTTTGTCGTCTACGTACCTATGTTCGAAATTGGTGTATTTGACATGCAGTGCTGAGCTATAGAGCGAACATGTGGACCATCCTGACGCTCATGTTCTGCGCGGTGTATCCGGCACATACCATGGTCTGTAAGTTCGTTGTTTAATTTTTGTCACTGCCGGGTGCTAATGTATTGATGATTTGGTTTCGTTGTTTTATAATATGAGTGTGTCCCAACGGGTAGGGAAAGTATTGAACGTAATGAGATAGAGTAATCAAAAACGCTCATCTGTGTGTGTAAATGTAATCTCACCCATAGACCGATTATACTCGGTTGGCTTGCCATGGGATTGTCCTTGTTGCCATCGACGTTTGATAAGTATTGAGGATGAAACACAATTTTTCACAGAGACAGGACCAAGTGATTGATCGATTCGCACGTGTCAAGATGTCTTATTTTTAAGCTAAAAAATTTACAACTTTTTGGGGCGCTTTTTGAGGCTTGCTTTACAAAATCAATAACTTTTTCGCCTTCTAATTTTGTAAACTGTACAGTACATCAAAACACTGGCCCCATCCACATCCACAGGAAGTCCAATGCTCCCCCTCTAGACGAATCCCCACTGGAACCGGATGATGTGGAAGCCACCAAAACAGCGGAGGCATTCCTTAAAGACTTACTGCTTAAATTTGACACCAAAATAAAAAAAAAGTGTAAACAGTATCATTCTATATGAGCTCAATGCCGCGTGAGTATAGTTTATGTATGTTATATTTAGGATCAACTACAGCTATACCAATGCAAAACCCTGTGTAATACATGCAAAACCTTATGCAGTATCATTCATCCGATGGGATTGAGATCTTATGAAATACTAGCTGTTGCCCGCGACTTCGAAATTTTGATGTGTATGTGTGGCAAAAAACAAAAGTAGCCTATGTGCTATTCCAGACTATAATCTACATATCTCTGTGCCAAATCTCTTCCAGATCCATTCAGCCGCTCTGGCGTGATTGATTAACAAACTTTCGCATTTATTATAAGTAAGATTCTAATAGGTACTTCAGTTTCTAAATAATAAAATAGAGATATAATCATTTTGATGTCTACAGATTTACCCTAGCTTTATATAATTTCGTGCTGAAGGGCTTTCGGCACGCTTCTCTGGACAATTTTGTAGTTCGCATGAGCAAATCAAGGGTTGACTTTAACGTTAGCATTCCTTTCTTATCTGCCGGGGGTAAGTACCTGAAAAACCATATTGTCCATTTAATCTTACATCATTTTTTTAAACACTCATCGCAAAGTTGCTTTTTACGAACAATCCTGTAACTGACTGTTGCTGAAAATCATTTATCAGAAAAGCTAACAAACCCTCTTGGAAATGCAATCCAAGTTTTCATCACCTCGATCAAGTGTAAATAAGGGCGAATAGTAAACGTCAGTGTTATTTTTACAGGTTCTGTTTTCGTGAATGGAAAGATAGATGAAAACGAGTTTGCTATCGTTTCCAACTTGAGGTGAGCATATTCGATAATTTACTATTAGGTTCTATCTGTACTCTAACACGTTATTAATTTGGTACATCTGAAAGAAAACTAAAAAACTCTCCAGAAGAATATATTGACTAAACTGAATGCAATCCCAAAATATGGTGGCGAGAGATTAGATAGATAGGCAGACAGAATATTCTTTAGTATGTAAGTACACAATTTACGGAAAAGAAAACATTTCAAATGGGGTGACAGAATGGGCGGTCTGATCGCTAATAGTAGTCTGCATGATTTTAACTGTGGCTCTTCCTAACAACGTGTACAGTTTCTGAGGCTACCTTCTACGTCACCAACCAGCAAGCCCAGCTCTTTACCGACTATTTCTTAACCCTTTTGTCCAATGAACCACAAATGGCGCACTGCGGTTGGACAAGTACGTATCTACATACTTCGCGGACAATGATCGTGTTAGGATATTGATCGAAACTGTTCACTTTGCTATTTCAAATCTTATTAGACTCTTATTGACATTGTTTACGCGCATTTTCCTCTTGCTTCCACAGCTCATTTTCAGATGACATCAAAATTACAGGAATACTTGATATCCAAAAGCTGCAACTACCTTCAGAAGTATATGTGTTACAAATCACGGATGCTGATATCAAAATCGACATAAGTGACGTAATGGTAATAGTTTTTAACAGTTTTACTAAATAGCCCATGCTAATTTGACATAATTAAATTAAGAGCCTTGCCCTTAATTTAATTGTGTCAAGAGTAGGCCCACTTAATATTAAAAAAAAAATTCGTCCCAAAGGTTTAAATATTTGATGGCATGGCATTCCAAACACTAAACTATCTTGCATTATACTTAGGTGCCATGAAAACTTGTTAAAAGAGTTCGATATTTTATATGCTATAGAAAAACATACTGCGATCGCAAATCCGCCGTTATAAAGGCGAAAGTCCCATTTTGCAAGTCCTATAGTTCTCAAGAAATATCAGTAGCGGCAGGCTTTTTCCTAAAGCTTGTTTTTTGCCCAAGAGGTTTTTCATTATACTTACATAGAAAAAGGTAAACTTTTATGTTTTTTAATACGTAACTTAACCCTTATATTTTCTCGTTTCAGATTCAATTTACACTAATCGAAGAGCTGGTGCCATTCAAATTGACATTGATGGAGTTTATGAACAAACCTGTGGACGATATCGTGAAATCTGTATCAAGATCGGCAGTGAGGCTGGTTAACGAGCAGCTGGCGAAGATTCCGGCGGATACCATCATTGATTACCTGGTACCAGCGCCGCCTCCAGCTACGGTCCCTCCAGCTATGGTCCCTCCGGTTGAACGTGGCACGCCGTATCTTCTTCGGTCATATTATCCAAATAATTATCGATACGGTGTTAACCAACAAATTACTTAAAAATATTCAAATTAAACTTATTTTATGGATGGTTGTTGTTTTTTTAGTATCCCTCGTGTGAGATTGGGTTAGTGATTGCAATACGGGTTAAAAATCATGACTGTAAAATATCTATTTAATAGTTTCTGGTTAGTTTAGTAGGGTAGGCACAATTTGCTTCACTGCATTAGAGGAACTGAGAGGTTAAATTAGCTATGGACGAAATGGTTCTAGCCTATGACATTAAAGAGACTCGGTACATTCTTTAGAAACAATTTAGCAACATTAATAAGCACAAATCATTTAATCTGAGCATCCATCCTAATAGTAACTACCTCATTATCATGCATTCATTATTCTCTGTTCGCCATGTACTCGTATCATCACATCATTCGTGGAGGCCTGTAGCACCACTATTCCATGTAGCAGAGAGAGACAAATTCGAATGTCTCTTTTCAATTTTGTGGCATATATTCACTCTTAGGGAGGGTATTTTCACTCTAGCAATTTCTGATCATAAGCAGACTACTAGTTTTAAAGTTTATTGTGTAGTATCGCTAAGAATAAATGCATTTTCATGAATCTATAGAGATATGACCTGTCTGGTAGGATATTTTAGGACATTAGTTGTTTTTTTTGTGAATCGCATCTCGCAAGTAAACCTAGAAGGTTAACGTCTGCTTATGCCTTAACCCTATGGGTGAGTGCTTTCAGAATGGGACTACATACACTGTAAAGGGCTCATCCTGTGTAGTAGGAACCTCGGCATAGGGCGTCACTAAGGGAGGACAGCAAGGGACGGGACAGGCTGGATCGGATCAAAAATAGTTGCTGGACTGTTGTATGTACGGTACCTATATCCTAATCTCACGTATGACTCTACTAGCGAGATGTATTATTTTGCGTGACGTAATGTACGATGCGTAGTTCGTACTCTCGTAGGTATAAGTACGTTGATAGATGCCATTAGAAATCCATTATTCCATTTTCGCCTTGATGTTTATGTGATTGTAAGCGGTAATTAAAATACAAAATTACCTTAGTCAAGAAGCTTATTTTTGCTACGCAATTAATTATTAGGTACGCATAATGTAGGTATAACTTTTTAAACAAAAGTTTTCATGTTACATTAAAACCAATTTTTCACGAGTGGTACCAACTATTTTCCATGGTGTGGGGTGGGTACCAACGCAGTTGTGCAGCGTTGTTGGTACTAATATGTTGGCTTTTCTTATTGTGGCGTTCAGCGCTGTATGCTCAACACAAGACACGGACCGTAAGTTTTTAGTATCAAGAACCTTCTCAACATTTCAGGAGCTCTTCGGTCCACTTAGAAGTGTATAGGAATGTTTAGGACTTAGGGCTCATTTACGGCGACACGGTGCGTTGTGTCGGAGGCCCGCTTTTAATCAAACATAAAGCGATGTATGAGAGCGTTAACGGAGAAGCGATTTTACGCGTGTTTGCTTGCGGTGGAGACCGCAGATAACATCGCGGCGACGAAGCACGCGGCAGTGAACGCGGCGGCGCGGCGGCGCACGCAGCGTTGGGGCTAGCCCAAGGCTAGCCAGTTCCTTTAACAGCCCGTTCACATGACGACGATTCGTTTCTTTATGACTTATCATCTTTTTTCACGATCGGTATTTTTTTTTTTGACGGCGATAGAGCTTTTTTAAAAGCCCGTGTTCACACGCTTCACGAATCGTGAAAAATTACGGACACGTCTTAAGAGCGTTTACGTCTATCGCGCGAAGTCAAGTTTAGGTAATTCAATGCATTTTTTACGCAACGTACACGGATGACTAAACTACGAGTGCAAAAAATAAGTATTTAATAATATACTACTCAAAACAGAATAAGGGCCACGAGGTATTTTTACATTTTGGTGTAATTTAGTAAACATTTACATATTGTAAGTAGTAAAATATTGAGTATACAAACTCTTTGATACCTAAACTTTTTAATATTGTAGTATTCGTAGTAGTAATGCTGGCAACAATTTTAAATAAAATTTGATTTAAAATTCTTTTTGAAGATTTTGATTCCATTTTCTTTGACGTTTTGCTTTCCTTAGCTTCTTGGTTTATTAGAAATTATCAGAGTTCATTGATATCTCGAGTCAGAAACGTCTTTTGCAATATGCCACAAGCACGCAGGCGTCATATGGACTCGCTGACAGCAACCAGAGCCGTTACAATGATTGAAGAAGGTCATTCGCAGCGATCTGTGGGTTTGCAATTGGGATTTTCTCGAAGAGCTATTCAAAATCTATGGAGTCGTTTCCATGAGACCGGTAGTGTTAGAAGAAGACCTGGTTCGGGCAGAGTTCGCATTACAACAGCTCAAGAGGATCGTTACATTCGATTAAGTGCGCGCCGAGATCGCACAACGACGGCCCGCAAGCTGCAAAATCGTTTACGGCTGACAACGGGTACTCGTGTCAGTGACCAAACTATTCGTAATCGATTGCATGAAGACCAGCAGGCATCAAGAAGGCGAGTTGTCCGTGTTCCATTAACCAGAAATCATCGTGCAAATCGTTTAAGATTTTCCCGTCATCATTTGGACTGGGACATAAACCAATGGGGCATGGTGCTCTTCACAGACGAATGCAAAGTTAAATTTTTTAACGACGATCGGCGTATTACAGTATGGAGAAGACGCGGCGAGAGATTTTCAGAAGCCTGCATCCATGAAGTCGATCGTTTTGGTGGTCCAAATGTAATGATTTGGGGCGGGATAAGCTTACACGGCAAAACTGAGCTCGCTATTTTAAATGAGGGTACTGTTACTGCTCAGCGGTATATTGAGGAAGTTGTCAGACCACATGTGATCCCATTTGCACAGCGAGCGGGTCCTGGATTCATCTTGATGCAAGACAATGCTCGTGCACACACGGCTCAAGCGACTCGGTTTGTACTGGAAGCCTCTCAAATTCAAGTCTTGTCGTGGCCGGCGAACAGTCCGGATTTAAATCCAATAGAGCACATGTGGGATCAGTTGAAACGAAGACTTAGAGACGGTGACCAGGAAATCCACAACCAACAGCAACTCATCAACGCTGTTAAAAGGGCCTGGGAAGAGATTCCAATGGAAAATGTCAGGCATTTGATTGAGAGCATGCACTCCAGGCTTCAGGAGTGCGTAGCTAAACGAGGGGGGCATACCCGTTACTAAAAGATGAGGATGGAGTATTTTCTTTTGTTTTCAGTAACTTTACATTGTTTTTATTTTTAACCTAAAATGTGTTTTTTCTTTCAAAAGCAAATGAACTTTTTAATCATTATTATTTGAATAAATGTATTGGTCTACATGGTAAAAACAACATTAGTTTTCGTTATGGAGACAAAAAAATATATATTGGTTTTATTATTTTCATGGTACAGACAAAATACCTCGTGGCCCTTATTCTGTTTTGAGTAGTATATATTGCAAGTATAGCTATAATTATGATTAATATTAAAGTCGTTTTTTAGTTTTTCAAACATGAATTTGTTGATCTAAACTTTATTGATTTGTGATTGATTAATAAATGTTTTTTATTCTATTCAAATAAATCACTTTATAGGGATTTACTTATGTTTATTTTATACTTATTATATTTTAACCTGACGTGATGTTCCTCTTAGTGACACCTCTTGTGAGGGAAATACAACAGGTTAGCGTTAACTTTAAAATCAATTTATGTTTTTATTTACAAAAAAAAATAATTAAATGAGTAAAAGTTTTAATAAATAAAATTAGTAGGTAAAAAATAGGGTAAACATTGATTGTCACTAAAAATATTGTCAGTCATCAAAAATAATAATAAAAAAATTTAATCATAAAAGTACCAATATTTTTCAATCACACTATAAACGTCCGGGTACGGCAAAGGTCAACACAGGTCAGGCAGAGCGCAAAGCGACATGTCCTCTCTAGATAGCCCCACGGCGGACTGATTTGAAATTGCTCGCGTGTTAGAAAGTAGATGTAAACTACATGTATATGTATAGATATCTATTTAATTAATAAGCTTTGAGTGTCAGAATGGTAACTTATTATTTACTATGTCTGAAAGTGTCTCTAAAAGGTATGTAGGGTAAAGGGATTTTATAAAGAAAACCACAGAAAGACAAGACTATTCATTTATAACTATCAAACTACGTCCATTCGCAAACCTAGGTCTTCGTGGAGAAGAATGGACAAGAAACTCCACGGTAACATCTTAAAAAGTATAATGCCAGGATAATCTATATTGTCCTGGACCATTTCTCAAGTTATAGCAGTTTATAGGTGTAGATAAACAATAAGCAATATAAGCCATATTACAACATATTTCTAGCACATAGCTATCAGTAATATTCATAGTATAATATCAAATAACCATCATAATAACATTAATTTACATAATTCATAATTATAATATAAATATACATCATCATCAACAATAATCAGAATAATATCATACCTTAGATGTTAACGCCTTGAAAGTCGAAGAGCAACTGCCTGTTCTACTATGGCACCGCTCTTTTATACCCGTTAACAAACAAGTATGACTCACAAGTGACCGTTGAGTCAAATCAGTGTTTGACTTATAGAAAAATAAGTTTGTTATAAAAATCATTTAGTAAATTAACAATAGATATTAATTACATTTATAGGTATATCAAGTGTTTAGTTTTTAAATATTAGACACATAATAATTACATATATCTATCACGCGCAATGGTTTATAGTAGTTTTCAAATATTTATAGAAAAATAATCACTGTAAATTAGTTGAAATTTTAAAGTGGATGTTTTAAATCATATGTTCTTCTATTATATTATGCTATTATTATATTAAATTAAGTAAGATATATTGGTTAAAAAAATAATTGCAATTCCTTAATATTTCACATTGTTTGAACTTTAATTTCTTATAGAAAGATACCTAATTCAATAAATCTTTGACATTAACTATTTTCCTTAGGATCTAAGTAATTGGTTAAAAATAAAAACGAATTAGGTTTGCCAGTGGTTTCCTATAATAAGAGCTTCGAAACTGACGCTGAAAGGGAAATTAAGAAAACCTCTTTTGGATTATCTTGATAGAATTTACTAATACTCTATTAATTGAAATATTTTTTCCACAACTATTGAGACAACAAAATTTCCTAAAGTTATTAGTAATTATCATTTTTTTAAGATAAAGGGTTGATGGCATTAAAGGGTTTGAAAAGTACTGTTTTGGAGTCAAACAGCGCATGAACGGCGAAAACGCTATTAAATCACGTATCGTACGTCAAAAAATACGGAACTAATGTGAACACCAATTGGTTTTTTAATCGACTTGAAAAAAGAAGGAGGTTCTCAATTCGGTTGTTTTTTTTTGTGTTTGTTACCTTATCATCATCATCTTCGTCATTTATGAAACGATTTGAATTCTTCTTTTATCTGAAAGGATATATTCCCGATTGGTCCCATAGAAATTTCACCAAAATTGGTTCAGTAGTTTGGGTTTTAAATTAAAAATTATATAGAATAGCTGGAAAAAATAAGTCAACCAAATAAAAGAAATTGCGAAATTGATACTTGACAAGATTTGTGTGTGATACGATAACTAAAAAGAGTAAAAATGAAAACTTTTTTTGCCGGGTCGTGATAAAACACGATTCCCTATGCATTGTGGACGTCCATCCGTCATGAAGTATCGTGTTTTATGACAGATCGTCAATGACGGAAGCCGTGTGAATGAGCTCTAGTACTTTGTTCACGGAGTAGCGGCGTAGCACACGGCGTAGCACACGGCGTCGCACGCGCCGCTTCACGCCCCACGTCTCTGTAAAAAACATCATACTTTGTCATGCTTTTGTTTGTGCGTGTGATAACGCGGGCCGCTGCACGCTCCGCCTCTCCGTAAGCGGGAAAACGGGAAGCGAAATAAAACTAGGTCCAGACAAGAGACTGCCTAGCAAAAGAACCTATATATCTCATTACTTTGAAAGACTTTTTTTAGTTTTTTTTTCTATACAGGGCATGGTTTTATTTTCAATAGATGAGCAAAAGGCACAGTACAACCACTAAACCAATCCAATCTCCAATCTGCAAGATTGAATCAAACACCAATGCCTAATTTTCGCTGCAAAAGTCACACGAAAGACATTACAGGCTTCTCTTGGGCGTATTAATCCGAAACAAGTCAAATTAATTTCAACTAGGTTTTAGTTTATAGTGATAGAATACAGAGACAAACGATGACTAAATTACAGCAATCGGGCATTTCAAAAATGTGCATCTGCACGCAAAGTTTGGAGCAGGTCTTCCAGAGTACGATCCACCAACTAATTACTTAGACCTGGTCGACAAGTATGTGTCACAAGTAGCTGAGAACTTTGTGAAGGAACACTTTCCGAAACACCCTATGCACAAGGAAATGTATGGACCAATCGAGAACGTTGTTATACCTGGAGTTAAGTTACCGTGAGTTACTCAAAACTTCATTATTTAAATTAAACTTCATGTATAGAACACATAAAGCCACAAGGCATTTTTTATCAGTCATCCTTTGAATTAAACTTATCGTAGGTTCTCTAAACTCTCTTAAAGTATGGTATTCGACCTGCTTTTGAGGTTTGAGCCCACAATTTGACCTCAGTACTCAAGTCGGGGCGTCTAGCATCGGAAAGACACATAATATAACATAACATCACGGATGTAATCCCCGAAGGGTTGGGCAGAGGTGTACCCATTAGTCACCCACATTTCACCAGTTATGTTTAAGTCCCATGTAATAGGGGCGAGCCTATTGCCATCAACTGGGCACAAATCGCTTCCACTAAGAAATCCCAGATAAAAAACGCAATAACACTGCCCGACCAAGGGATCGACCCCAGGACCTCATGCTCAACAGTCGTGCTTGCGAGCACCAGATCAAGGAGACAGTCTCGTACGGACGGATTCATTAGACTTCTTCGCATAAGCCTAATAATCTTAAAAATAAACTTATTTTTATATTAAATCACTATTTATTTCAGCCGGCCAATAAACTTATCGGAAATCAGCTTCCATGGACTCAGCCGGTTAAAATTGAATGATCTCCAGTGGCGCATGGCTTCAAACAGAATAATGTGTAACGCCACCTCACTATTCATTAATATATTAGGTGAGACGCGTAGGATTTCTAAAGATAGCTTAGGATACCCTAAATAACCTGTCTCAGAGCGTCAGGTCGGCTATTAAAGGATTTCTCAAGGGTAAGGCAGCAGCGGGATTAAAAACCAACAGAGGAAAGCAGGTAGGCAGCCAATGATTTAGGGGGGGGGGTCACACAGGGCCGTAGCCAGGAATTTGGGTGGGAGGGGTTGCACCGAATTAAAAAAGGCTGATCGGAGGAGGGACACTATTAGGATCAACTTTAAAAAAATATATATCAACCATCTCTGGATTTACCTTAATTTTTTGTTTTTTTTTCACGATGTGGAAATCCTCAATGGATGTCCTCCGCCCTGGGGAGAGCGGAGGGGTCTGTCAGACTCGTACCGACTAAAACCACACCGATGTTGGGATCGCACACTTGCGTCGGGGGGCAGCGGGAACTAATGCGACTTCCGCTGCAACGGACTAGTGTGACCGGCCCGCTTGACCTGCGGGCCTCGTCCCAGGGGGGAGTGAGGTGTACAAAACTCCCCCCGTTACGTCATAGAGAGGAGCGCGTGGAACACTACGCGCCACCGTCTCGGGTCCAGTGTGATGGGGGTAGGATTCGGGGACATCCGTCGCCCCTAGACCAGTTTAGGGGGGTTGGAACAGGGCGTTATCCGCCCTCTGCCGACGCCCGGTGCATCTGCTGCGGGATGGGCGGGAACTCGTCATCTCCCTTTCCCTTTCCCTTTCCGCAGCTTCCTTCTGCGACATGACGGTTTCGCAGAAGGACATCACCGCATCCCAGGACTCTGCGCTGCCAACCATCGAGCGAACAACGGTCGGCAGCGACAGGTCTCCTCCCACCTCTGCAACGAGGGCACGACGCGGCTCATCCCACGCGGCACATTCGGCCAGCGTATGCCGCGCCGTGTCCTCCAGACAGTGGACGCAGTGATGGCACCGAGCGTCCGCCTCCCTGCTTATGCGACACAGGTACTTGCCGAAGCAGCCGTGCCCCGAGAGCACCTGCGTCGCCCGAAACGTCAGGGAGCCGTGCTTCCTCCCGAGTCAGTCGTTGAGTACTGGCCGGATCGCCTCGATTGTGTCGAGGCCGGCGGTAGGGATCTCAAGCCTCCCCCGCCACTCCGCCACCATGACCTGCCGGAGCTGAGACCGGCGCAGCGTTATCTGTCGCTGCACCAGCCTCTTGCCCCGATCCTTGGCCTCCTCGCGCCACTGATGTAGTGTCGCGAGGGTCTTCGCCTCCAGGTCCCACGGCGGGCATCCGGCCAGTACGCAAGCCGCCTCGTAGGAGATCGTGCGATATACCCGTATGACCCTGACGGCCATCGCCCTCTGCGGTCTGCGCAGAACAGCGGGCCATAATAATGGTGCGGGCCGTCAGTTCGGTCGCCCATACCGGGGCCCCGTAAAGGGCCATCGATCGCACGATCCCTACATATAACCGCTGCGCCCATCAACTTGGACACCAGCCGCTGAAAGTGGGGGCCGAAGTCCCAACGGCTGTCGAGCACCAATCCTAGGTACTTCATGGTTTACTCCTTCGCGTGGTACACCTCATACAGCGCGGCTTCCTCGTTGGGGTCCCGTGGACGTCTTCTTCAACATCGCGTGTATGGACGCCTCGCGTCGGCGCACTCGACGCGCAGCCGCTCGACCTCGATGCACCACCAGTACACGCGGCGTCTCGCGGACAGAGAGGAGACGCGCGGCATGGACGCGTCGCAGATTTGCGTCATCGCATCGCTAAACCACTGCGCCTCCTGTTCGACGTCGACGGGACCGACGGTTACCGACTTCCGGGTCCAGGCATGGACGATAGCGGCTTCTTCAAGAGCCTACCTGTCGAGGCGTTTCAGCGCTCAACACGGGCCGTCTCTTCGGGGGGCCGATTGGCGACGACCTCCAGTGGTCTGGGTGGAGACATTGAAGCGTATGTATCGATGGTCCGATAACGTCTCCACCTCCGCTTCCACGTGCCAATCACGAACCCGGTGTACGACAGAGGGACTAGCGAACGAGACGTCCACTATCGACCCGTCCCGCTGCCGCACACACGTGTAGGCCGAACCCCGATTTAAGACGGCCAGGCCCGTCGCAATGGCCCATTCCTCCAACACTTCGCCTCTCGGGTCGGTGACCGGTGATCCCCACGCCGCAGGCTTTGCGTTGAGACCATCGAGAAGCAAAATGGGCTGAGGGTGAGACCGACCGACGACGGCTCGACAAGGAAGCTCTCGAAATTGGCGAGACTCCTGTTGGGCGAAAAATACGCCCCGATCGTGACGATCCCGTTCACAAGGGCGGCAACCCAACGTGACCTCGGGATGCATCGACAAGAGCTGCGCCGATGATGGCCCCTAGGCCGTCCAGATCCCCTGCCCAGTTATCCCAGGGGGGGACGAAATATGGCTCAGTGACCACCGCCACATGAATCGACCACTCCGCCATGCTCAGGTGCAAGAGATCCTGAGCTCTGGTGCAGTTGTTGATGTTCGCCTGGAGGAGACGGAAGTGTGCCATCACTGGCACTCCATTTCCTCTTCGCTTCTTCCTTCCACAGGCCGGGAGTCGGCCAAAGAAGTGCTAGGTTTCGAGGGGGTTGCGGCCCCCGCAGCCTTGGCCCAACGCTTGCTGCGCTTTCTGGGCACGCCGCAAACCTTGCCACCCACTCTATTCCCCGCGGACTTTCCTGCAGCCACACACAGACTGCAGTTTGGATCTGCGGAGCACTGGGCCGCTTTATGGCCAGGTTGACCGCAGCGATAACACAAATCGCTGCGGTCTATCCCTGGATTTACCTACGACAACTTTTTTTTCGAGGGGCGGTTCATCTTCTACTTCCCGAAAAGAGCTTGTAATCCACAGAGTTCACACATATAATATGGGATTTGTTAGGTTTTCGTCGGTGTCGATTCATTCATGGAGTAATTTTCTCGACTTATATAAAAAGCCTATCAATTGAGATAAGTCAGCATTCAACAGCGAGCTTATCGAGCTTGTAAATTTTAGCTCACATTATGAATTTGATAGGTTTTCTACATACAGAAATTGTGTTAGTTTATAAATAAAATTTCAGTATGAAATAATGCCGAATGTTAGAGCGAGCGAAGCAAGCTCCTAAATGTATTAGCGATTTTTTTGTTCATTCTACCTCGGATAGGTCGATTTCTTTATAGTTTCCGATATTCCGGGGTACCCCCGGGGATCTTTGGCCGTGATCCTGAGATGAGTAAAATTTTCAAGTTCTAAGATGAAGAAAATGCAAGAGCGACCGAAGCGAGCCGGGCCATCGATGGGTTAGGTTCTTTTGGTGCATTCATACAGAAACAGGATTACAGGACTTTTAGTCATTTGCAAAATGTTTATTTTTATTTAAATCAATGAGTTCAGAATCATGATCACAAAATTTAAGTAGCCCGGCTTCCCCGCCCCGGATATTAGGTTCTTTTTGTTCATTCATACAGAGATGAGAATAAAAGCAACTCCTTCAACGAACTAAAAAAGGGCGGAATGCATTAGCGAGCGAAGCGAGCTTAAAATTTTTATCGTTTTGCCTCGTCAAGGTTAGTTCTTCTGTTGTTGAACGATTAAGCAGCAAGTTAATAATCTATACAATTTCCGAATTGAAAAAATTGCCAAAAAATTTATAAAATAATGTTCGGTGACTTACCCGTGTTTCTACCAATTCTACTACCAGTAGTAGTATGGGTAATCCTTTGCCTTTGTTACCACCGCAGTAGTAAGTTGTTAGATAGGAAATTAAAAAATGACAATGTTAAGTACTACTTGGGATTTTATTTGATGCAACCAACATGTATGTGGCGTTTGGTCACAGTTCTAACATAACCTAGCTCGTTGCCCACCGTATTACTCTGGTAGTAAGATTGGTAACACGGGTAAGTCACGTAACGTTCCATTTTTTCAGTTACTTTTGACAATGTGGAAATAGAACTGGACGAATATTTTGGATATGAAAAGTTCAATACAAGCATTAATTTGAGGTGAGTGATATGACAAATTCTTCTGGTTTTTATATCTGCATTTCTATCGCATCTACCTAAGGTAGGTGAATAGGTAAGCGAGGATGATTGTGGTCGACTATGGTGCAAATTGGTTTTTAAAAACACTTTTACACGTCACATCATGTTATGTTTAAAGCTAGATGGGGCCGCGGTGTTTCGTATCTGACTACTCTGAGAAGAAACAGCCGAAATAAACATCGAGATCACTGACTCTTTTAAAGTCCAGACATTGGTCAAATCATATGAGGACCATGCATATTAGTGTCTGAGTTGGTCTTTTGATGAAAGAAGGACCTGTCAAGTCAGTGCAAGCATTTTTCAGTGATCATGTAATTCGACTCATAACCCAAGGAGCTCAACGACTCGACGAACAATACCAAAGAAAGTGCATTTGGGTAGGCCGCATAAAGTACTCAAACTGCCAGACAATCGTTAAACTAAAATAATTCGAAATAATAGAAAATAATATGATCCTAATTTAACCCCTAGTAGAAGTCCCTTTTCACCTGAGACTTACGACACCCTGGATATCGGAAAACAATCGGGATTGGGAAACATCTCCATGCAGATGCGGAATCTATCCAATCATTAGCTGTACCAACGCACAAAGGCCGTGTTCCTAACTTTTTGTGCGATTTTGTACAAGTATGAATTGTAGATTATTTGGCTAGGAATTATAATGGGTGTAAAAATACCCTTAACGAAGCCAAAAGATCTAAAATCTAGACTATACCTGGGAACCTTCTAGTTACAGATATAGGTATTGGGAGTCAAAATTCCATCTTTTTCACAGGTTTTTTTGAATACTAGTTTTTAATGCTAAAACTTCACTTTAAATACCTACCTCCACGACCCTCGTGCTATTCAATGCAGGTGCATTGAATAGCACCGTTACAACATGATCTTTCATCCCAAAAAAAAAAGTCGTTGCCCAGCAATAATTTTTGCGTAGTTACATAATTTGATGTACAGAATGCTTAGTTAACGGCTTCGTGAAGGGACCGTTTACAAATTTTATACCGAAAATTATTTTTTGCTTAAAATGATAATTTTTGCAGCGTCCTTTTCGCAGATCTGCAAATGTTTGCTTCAGCCCGCTATAATGTTAAAGCAATGCTCACCGAACAAGACTTTTTCATAGACAAGGCTGAAGTAGATATCACGGCCAAGGAAGTATTGGTAACTAAACCTGTTTTTATAACTCATGAAAATAATGCGTAGGCCATATGTTTGCGTGATCAGATGAGTCTGAAAACAATTTGATGCAAACGCTACAGTATGAACTTCAGATAAAAGAACTGCCTACTACGTGTTAAAAAGAAGTTCTTTTGTGTGTGTGAATCCCTTTATATCCTTGATAATCTCAAGTAAATTAGATACGCTCTTGCAGTCGATTCCGGCCAGTGGCTGGCCATGTAAGATGGTTTGCCTCAAGCGTCTTCTAACTGTCAACTCGCTGACAGTCACACTTCGAACACACCTTAGCTTTTGCTGCATATTAACAATCGTCAAGCGATTAAAGACAATAAAACGGTCGTCTCTCTCTGAAGTTCAACGTTGGCGGCTGGCTCTTGGTCTCCGACCAGTTTCTCGATACCTTCTTAATAGGTACCCTTGATACAGCGGACTGGCTCCAGTGAAGCTGGGCAGCGTCGGATCGCCGACTGAGTATTTGTTTCAACTTGAGCAGCTTCTTCAGGCGTAGTATCCATAATTTCGTCAAATAAATTAATACAATTTCCGGAGATGTGAATAGGTCAACTTCTGATAAGCCACTGATAACGTAAATCGGTGGATTTTTTTATAAGGGTGATTCGTAAAGCAAGTCAAAAGGATCAATTTTGTCAAAACTGAATATTCCCAGTAACATTTTGGTGCCAACTTAAAGCTTATTTATTCGTTTTTAATGGCCATAGGGTTTATAGAAATCATATAAGTATATTTTGAAAAAATCACGCTTCATTACTGGTTATGGTGTGAGTCGATTGGGTTGCTCGCGAATGTAGTTTGTGACTTGAAATTACAAGTAATTTTGTGTTTCAGATCGAACTAAAAATCCTTCAAAGTTTTGAGAAAGTAAGATACGTCTTAGAGCAAATATTTGATAACCCCTTCGAAGACATTTTGGATGCTGTTCTTAAATTGGTTGTCAAGGAAATCAACAAAGAGCTTCTAAGTGAAGTGAAGCCTCAAGATATTACGAATTACCTGATCTCGAAGGTACCAAAACATTCTATGGTACCCAAAGAATTGATAGTCATTGGTCGCCTATAACCTTACTACCACAATTTAAATAAAAACACGTTTTATTTTGAGTTGTGTGTGTTAATTGTTTATTAAAGAACTTTAGGAGGGAATTAGGGATACATGTGTGTGTAATAACAATCCAAAAATGATCTAAACATGGTTTTTACTAAAAGACAAGTATGGAAGGTAATGAAGAGGTACAATAATCTTTCCCGACAATGTCCAACACCTGCGAGGACGCCGTCGTAGCTAGGTAGTCGTTGATAACTTTCTTCAACATGCCCTTAGCTGCCGTCGCCAACTCACTTCGGTGATTCTCCACAATCTTCATAGCGCTACTGTTCAACACCTTGTTGATTGGCCACGAACTGTTTGCTAAGTCAACCTGACAAAAAAGAATTTGTGTCTGTATCTTAGTCATAAAAGGAATGCTAGTCTAGGAATATTATCGGTGGAATGTTTGCTTATGTAGCACGTGTAGCACTAGCAGTTAATGCGATCACCAATTGTTTGAAGATAACTGACATTAAGTTACCTATATGTAGTGATCATTCGATTAGTTTCGTTTTAAAAGTCGTGCAAGTTCTGGTTTCGACTGAATGAGGAAAAACTTTAGGGACAGTCAGTGCTACATTATTTGACCCCTCTCCATCTGGCAAGAGGATTCAGTTCGTGTGCGGCACTGACTGTACATATAAGGAAAAGTGACAGCCACGGAGTCTGGCTTTGTGCCCGGTTGATGGACAGGCTCATCCCATAGGACATGGACATGGGACTTAAATATAACTGTCGAAATGTGGGTGTATTATTAGGTACACCTCTGCCTCACCCTTCGGGGATCTTATAATAATTTATTGTTCGTATCTGTTCAAAAGTCATTCGTGTACAAACGCGTCGACAGGCCCGCAGCGGACACGCACGACATGCAATAGCTTTTGGTTTGCTTTGTTTTTTTAACTTCCTGATATTTTATCATTGAGGCCGCTGCCAACCAGGCGCAGAAAGATTATTGTGAGGCAGGAAACACCTGCCATTTTGCCTTGAGAAGAAGCAGAGCACGTCCAAAGGATGAAAGTATAAAGGATGGAATAGTAAATGCAGTTATAGAGACCGTTGTAGCTACAGGGCAACAGTCTGAGGAGAATATCCATAACTTGTTGAGAAATTTCGATCTGCACGTTTTGAAAAAATGTACAGATAGCACGAGAACAACTCGCTTTGATGCCAATCGTTCCTGTTACTTTTAAAAATATTAATACATCTGAAATGTATGGGAAAAGTAGGTACTCAAATTGGAAATTTTGTTGTTGTCGGTAAACCTTTTTCCATAACCTGTGAATAGATCGGAATCTCCCAAAAAGATAAAAGTGGTGGAACAGTTAAGGCACATAATTATGCCCCCTTAAGTGAGTTATCTCAAAATTTAATCCTGTATACTTAAGTCAGTGCACATCAGTGCTCAAGTCTTACCTGGATATTAGCAACACTAAAATTGAGGTCAACGTCATCAACTTGTATGGCCGTGCCTTTCGGAACTAACTTTGTTCCCACCGCCACTTTAACATTTTGGAAAGTAGCTCTGAAACATTCAATAATCCTCATAAATGTTTGGATTTCAGTAAGTATTGAAAAACGTCACTGCAGTTCCCGGCTCCGTAACAACCTCACCTACGGCTCGGCTGTGAATTTGCCACGGCTGCAATGATAAAGTTTCTCCACTTGGATCAAAATGTACTACTTTTTGCTTTTTAAAAACTGATTACTGACTGAACTTGCTAAACCAGTCAAATTGAACCATCAACAGTTTTGACTATAAGTAACACACGGACGTCGATCCGTAATAGGTATTTAATTGGGTAAGCTGTTACGTTACTCACTTCATCAATCCCGATCCTTTTAGGGTATACATGACGTATGCACGCCCTTTCAAACTATAATTATCTGAAAAGAAAGAAGGAATTTCCTTTACACTTAAATTATTTAGAACCAAGTAATGGTCAATAAAAACATCTTTAGGGTGCCCGCAGGGACGACAGCGAATATATTTTTTTGGGCGTAGGGCAAAAATGCAGCAGGCCCTATTAAAAGAACTCACTGGAGACAAATCGTCAATCATCACCGTCATGAGAAGGTTGTAGCGAGTAAATCTGTGGGGTTACCATGACGTCTTAAACCAGTTTTGTATTAATGTCATTCCAGTGTGGGAAAGAGACAGATGTGTATACAGGATGTCTAGCGCAGTCTCTTTTCCCCACTGGAATTAGATTTTAAATAATACTGATTTAAGACATCATAGTAGGCTACCTGATGAACTAACTTAAAAATCACCCTGTATAAAAAGATTTAAGTTAGACAGGACCGAGTTTCGAGCTTTACCGCCATGAAAAATTCTGTTAGTTATGCTATTAACCTACTTAAATATGTATCCTATTCCTATGTTTCGTAAGTGGCCGCGAAAAATAAAAAAGGCACCCATTTTGGTTATTGCCTTTTACCTCTAAATACATAAACAATATTAGTAAAGATTTCATTAAATAAAGTTAGGACTATAAATAGCGTGGTATCAATAAGATCTCATAAATTAATAGATAATAATAATATCTGGACACATGGTCGCGCGTAAGCAGGATTTTAATAATTATGTATATACTTTTTAAATCCACCGAAAAAGTCGGACTAGTCAAGACCCTGCAGCTCCCGTCTTACATGGATTTGAGAGTTGTAACAAAGAAAATCTCATGAATAAAAATTGCACCTGTAACCTGTAACCGTAGGCTTACATTAATGTGAAAGCTTCCATGTACAGAAAGTAGTTACATAAAGTTCTTAAAATTTAATTTAACTGTCGGGCAGTCTGTAGCCCGCCAGACACACCACCCCTCCCTTTTTTATGGGGTATAGGGGAGCTTTATTACCTGTTCTTCATTACCCCTACCAATATTTACATAGCGTTAAATACTGACTGCATAAATATGCATTTGTAATTATTTATCTCGATACGACCAAAGCTACTAGTCCCTTTCGATTGGCAACTGTCATTTTAATCAAATTAGATTCTATGGACAATACCTGCAGTTAACGTCAACACAGGGAAGTGGAGTGTCGTAGATGCTGCCAACTCTTTTTCAGACACAGTCAGTTCCTCAACACTAAAGTTATTCACACCAACCAGTTGCATATCGCCGGTCGTGTACGTAATTCTAAAAATAAACAATACACATTCAAACATAAGCATAACATCACGCCTGTCATCTCCGAACTGTTAAGCAGAGGTGTAAATACCGATACATAAGAAACATAAGAAACATAATTTATTTATAAAAGTATTACAAAAAATTGTACATTTAGGCGCAGTAGTATTATTGTTTATACAATGGTAAAAATAGTACTTATAAAGGTAAACTATAACTGAAACATATTCAACAGTTGCAAGTACTTAATAATAGTTCATCTAGTGCAATTTAGATGTTTAGTAGCGACCTGCCCGATATAGGTTTATATAAACCTGTGCTTCAGGCCATACGACACCCACATCTTGTCAGTTATGTTTAACCATGTTGCAGGGGGCCAAACGGGGCACAAATCCTGGCTTCGGGCTGGTAAGTGGAAAATTCCGCATGGAAAAACATAATATGTAATACCTACCTATTTTGCCCGACCTGGGAATTGAACCCAGGTCGTAATGCTTAGTAGTAACGATTGCGAACGTTATACCAACAAAGCACCCAATAGTGAAATGATATACGTACAAACACACCTTTACTTATCCTTGGAGATTTTCTGGGCCTGCTGTCAACAATAGGTATAAAAAGCCTCGATTAAAGTATTCGGTATTTTTTTTTTTTGTAATAGTTATGCATGTAGGTTTACTTACTTAATGCCAAAGCCTTCATATACGCCATCCACAGATTGTATATTTATCGCTTCCAAAGATGGAAGTGATGGAACAACTCCTTTCCGCCATGTCGTCAATAAGTCTAGAATTTGAGTATCGACACAGTTCTTGGCTATAGATAAAAAAATAATAGATTAATAATAAGTTGAACATTTTTGTTAAAAGTATTTTAATTAATCCGTAATTAAAATACGTTTAACAAAAATGTTCAACCACGAACTCTTCAAAACATGATATGATAAATGATGTTTATTTTGCAAATAGGTTTTTACAAACACTTTTACACGTCTTCTTTTTTAAATCTAGACGAGGCCGGTGTATCGTACCTGACTACTCTGAAAAGAAACAGCCGAAACAAACTCAGAAGTCATATTCTCTTTTAAGGTCCAGACATAATCTTAGTCAACTCACATGAGAACTATGCAGATGAGTGTCTAAGAATGGTCTTTTCAAGAAAAACCACGCAGATTTGAGGGACCTATCCAGCCAGTGCCAGCATTTGTCAGTTATCGTGTAGTTCGATTCATCACTCAAGGAGCTCAACGAACCGACGAACAATACCAAAGAAAGGACATTTGTGTAGATATGACCTATTACTCGAACGGGTAGGCAGAAGTGTCTTACAAGTACTCGTTATGCACATGTACCTATGCTATTACAATGTACAAGTACATACAGACCTGTACATTGTACAAGTTTGATTAAGAGCGAACACTGAGAATTTTCTCACAAAAAACCCAATAAAACTGCCTTGCCTGAGAATCTAAGCCCAAACACCAATCGCAACGCTTTATACGCGTGTTGAGCATACCAAAAAATTTACTGGAAGTCCGTACGTTGATTATTTAAGGACCTTAGATATTGCAAGATCTAATGCAGGTGGAAAGACTCTTTAACGAAGCCGGGAGGCACAAAGTTTCGAGAGCGTTACATTAAATCCTACCGTAAACTGAGATTTTTCACCACAAAAAAAAAATCGTCTTCCAGGCTCCAGCAATAATTTTTGCGCACAGTTACTTATTATGAAAGAGTTTGATTTACAGAATGCTTGGTTAAGGATCCGTGTCACCTTGTATATTTCCGCAGTCCTTTATAAGTTGTCTAAATTATTATCGCTTATCTAGGGGGACCTAGACCAAGTAGTACATACTTAAGCCTATGATCACAATGATTATGTTGAATAAAAACATGTCACTACTTACGAATGACGTCTGCTCCTAATACTCCTAACCCTGCTGCGAGTGCAGTTATTATTACAAAACTTGTTGCCCACTTCATGCTTAATTATTAAACTTCTAAAACGAATATAGAACTATGCGACCGGCAAAAGGAGCGCAACATTTATAGTGTGGATTTCAATTTGATGTTCGTTAAAAGTGAATGGCCTTGCTCAACTTAAAGTTATCGCTGATAACGAAGCAATAAAATAAAAGAATTGAAGAACACCTCTTAATTACTTAGACTATCCAAACAGTGATTCAAATATTAGATATCTTCGGTCAAGGCGCTCTAGTTGTGACTACAAGATAAGCCTGCCCTACCACTGGTCCACTGCATTGTGCTGTTGAGTGTACACCAATTTATTCTCAAGTTCAAGTTCTCTCGTAGGTAGGTACCTTCCTGCAATAACCAGTAGATTAATGTCAAGAACAGAACATGCGCAGTCAAAAGTAGACCAAGGAAATCTTAAACGGTTTGCTTATGCGTAGGTACGAAAGACATTGAACGGTTAAATCTGCAATACTTCTTATTATGATTCAACATTTTTTTTTTTCCTGAAACAATTATCTACCTGGAACAGATTTATGTCTCGACAGTTGTGAGAATGGGGATGGCAACTGTGAAACTAATGGCGCTAGCATAGCTAGTTTCAAGCATCGTCAGAGATTGAAAATCTGGTAATGTCATTTTATTATATTTCAAAATAGCTTGACCTCTTTGGTCAGATTGAGACCTAGCTATGCTCGCGCCATCTACAATTAGCTTTTTACGGTCTTTCCCTTTAGTCAGAAAGAGCAACAAACGGCCTGGGTTGGAGTAATGAGATTCCAAAGCACTAGGACTGCGGGAAAAATTTATAACTTTGAGTCGTGCTATGTAAGTTCGTGTTCGAAAACAGCGATGACTTTGAATTTCTAACAGTTCAGTCCGGAACTTGTTAATTTTAGCGTTATTTTAGCGTGTTAACTTTTGATCCAATAAAGGACTTTCATGCAACTATCATTGCTTACTGCGACAAAAACCAAATTGTCACTGAACTATCCTTCTAGCTTGGCGTATGTCAACGTCAACAGCGACAATGTCATTGTTGACAATTGTCATGTCAATACGTCAGCACTCAGCTGTCGCAAAATGTCTGCTGCCGCCGGGGACCGGTGCGGTGACCTAATCCTAAAATAGAAATAATAAACTGAGTCTGTCAAGCTCTTACTACATCTACGGGACATCTATGATAGTTTAAAAAGTGGTCCGGTTAAAGAAACCTCCTTCATGATGGGCAGCAGGAGTAAATTTCAAGATTTTTACCACGAGACTAAGAAGATGTTTACGTGGTCTTTCCTAAAGGGGTTAGTTGTAAACCCTGCTCAATTACCATTCGCTGCCTTTCTCATAATCGTTGCTGAACTAATTATTAACGTGCTGGTTGTGGAACGGGTGCCATATACCGAAATTGACTGGAAGGCGTACATGCAAGAATGTGAAGGATTCCTGAATGGAACTCTCGACTACAGCCAGCTCCGCGGGGACACCGGACCTCTCGTGTATCCAGCAGGATTCGTATACATATATTCTTTGTTCTATTTCCTTACAGGCCAAGGTGAAAACATCAAACTTGCGCAATACATATTTATCGGGATCTATTTGCTACAGTTATGTCTTGTTCTAAGAATTTACATCAAAACAAAGAAAGTTCCTCCTTATGTTCTAGTTATAACTATATTAACTTCATACAGAATACATTCAATTTATGTATTGAGATTATTTAATGACCCCATTGCTGTACTTTTCTTGTATGCTGCCTTAAATTTTTTCATAGACTCTAAATGGTACCTTGGCAGCATATTCTACAGTTTAGGAGTATCTGTAAAAATGAACATACTACTTTACGCCCCTGCTTTATTCTTCTTTTATTTGACTAATTTAGGTTTTAAGGGAGCCATAATTCAATTGTTTATTTGTGGATTGATTCAAATAGTATTAGGTTTACCATTTTTGTTGAACAGTCCAGAAGCATATTTAAAAGGAAGTTTTGACATAGGCCGTGTTTTCAATCATACTTGGACTGTAAACTATAGGTTTCTAGATATAGATGTATTTGAAAATAAATGTTTTCATTTATCCCTATTAGCAATACATGTTCTCTTACTGTTTGTATTCATTCCAATGTGTGTCAAATATTTTAAGAGTTATTGCCGTCTTAAGTATGTGCAGAAGCAGGTGCAACCTCAGATAGACACAAAAAATTTAGAAAATAAAAGGAAAAGTAAATTGAAGAAGGAAATGAAGAAAAAGTTAGGCAAAAACAATGATGAAACTGAAAACTTGACCAAAGAACAGGAGGATTTCATAAATTCATTTGAAACAATGTTGCAGAAGTCTTCTCAAAAGGGTGGAAAGAAAACAGCAGTTAAGAAACCTGTTGAAGTCGACCAAGATCCTCACTACAATATCAATTTTGATATTTTATCTCAGTTGTTTATTCTTCCTATGTTTATTGTCAACTTCATTGGTGTTATGTGTGCCAGGAGCCTTCACTATCAATTTTATTCATGGTACTTCCACAGTCTGCCCTACTTGCTATGGACCAACAATTACACTGTTATAGTCAGGTTCCTGCTTCTAGCTCTTATTGAAATGTGTTGGAATACCTACCCTAGCACCTACTTGACAAGCGCTTTATTACATGTATGTCATGTTACTGTACTCTATGGAGTTTACAGAAAAATATCAGCAGAATTAAGAATGGTTTCTAAATTAGAATAGTTTTATGTTTTCCCCATGTGCTTAAAAGTTTGTAAGGCATAAAAAGATGAAAACCGTGTTTAGTCTAAGATTTATTGAACAGTGTTTATTTAACTAACCTAATTAATGGCCTTAACTGAAACAACAGTCTATCATAAAATCATAATTCCTAAATTGCATCATACATACACAGAATCAGCTTTTTACGCCTTACTTGAAAAACTTTGTAAACAAGTGTGTTCATTTTGTACAATTAAGATTTTATGACTGTAAATATTGTTAGAGTATTTTTAATAAAGTTTTTTTTACCAAATAATGCTGTTTTTAATTTTTGGTGCTATTTTGAGACCCTTCCGATCCGTTCCAAGATCAGGATCCAGTCACTGCATAGTCAAGATGTGCACACTGTACACCAATCTGTACGCGTGTGATCCAATATGTCCCCGTTAATCAGTGGCGTCATACTCATTCTTTCCGGAACGTCCTCGCCGATGTGATTTATCTTCTAATCTGTCTCCGCCGTCACCTGATGGAAGACTGCCGAAGAAATCTTCGATGTCTACAGAATTGGCACTATACCCTTTTGGGGCACTGGTCCTGCCCAATGAAACACGAATTTTGGATCTTCTGAAGTCTTTCTCATTTATCTATAGTATAATATTTTGTTGTAGATAAAAATAGCATTCGTTCAACATACCTAAGGTGTACGATTAGAGTATGAACCTTATCGTTTTTTTTTTCTTACCCAGATCTATCACCACAGAATCGGTATTATTCTTGGCTCCCATCGTTTTGTCACTCAGAAAAGTTATTTGCTAGCGAGACACGAACGGGAGTGCTATAACATGCGACAGCATCAACAATGAGCGTGTAATAGATGTGGATCAACCTAAAAGGGGAATTTGAAGAGCCGGGATATTCTTGTGTAATAATAACAACAATATAAGCGTTTTGAGATTGTTTATTATGAACCGTATTAATACAACTAATCAAAGGAAATCTAATTATAATCTTAAATTTAGAGATTGAGGCGCAAAATACTTCCTCTGATATCACAATACCACCATTGCTCGGATCCGACGCCTCTCTTCCCAAGCTTACCCAAAGTATTATAGCAGTATACCCATCATACTGTATTATCTTATATAATTTTTACTATATAACAAAGCTATATAAACAATAGAAATATTCTTGAATATTTTCTCACGCTGCCTTTGCTTGCCATCGAGCGATAGAAGTACAATAGTGTAGCTGTTGAGGAGAGCAATCAAATGCATGTTAGGCCTTTATCAAAATAAGTCCAGAAAAAAGATAAATAAAACAATTTAGAAATCAGTATAAAATGGTTGATCTTTGATTTGAATCAACTTCCAACTAATATTGGTATGTATATAGAATTGCGATTTCTATAGGTTCTTTTAAATAACAGTTAAATACTTATCTATGAGCTTAAAAGTTTAAAAATTACTATGTACTTGTGCGGACCGTTCTTGGGCCTTTTGCTAACAAAAATTACTGCATAATGAATATTACTATTCAGTCAAATACACCCAGTCATAAAGAGTTAAAAGATTCTTTAAGTAAAAAAAAGGTCTAATAAATAAATATACACCAGTATGTCCGTACTAGAAGTAGATATGGTTAGGCTAGTTATGGTTTTAAATAAAGTAAGCTCTAAGATGGTACTTTATAAAGACACGTAATTTCTCTAAACTTTTACAAAGTGACAGAATACAGCGGCAGTCTTACATGACTGGGCTTATACTTAAGGATATACATAACAAATAGTGGCGAGTGTCTAGACGAAGCCGAAGTTCTTGGTTTTGATGGCAAGCAGTAATTTATGCTTGAGCACGTGTCGCGAGGAGTAGAGCGGGATGTACAAGCGCGAGATGCACGTGTTTGCGGTGGGCAGGTGCGCGTCGTCCGCTGGCCGGATCGTCACCGATGGCATCGGCTGGAAGCCTTCCTCGGACGCGGGCAGCGCGGGCGAACCTGTCCAGAAGTACACCTACAAAGCACACAAATGTTATATTTGATATATCATATAACTATGGAAATCGATACAAACTAAGTTTCCACGAAAATAACAGATGTTTCTCAACATACCAAGTCCTGTCGTTCCAAATGAGTCATCTTATCGACGATGGCCCACAACCAGCGCTTGAAGCGCGCGAGTCGCTCAGAGGGCTCTCCGCTCTCGTCGTTGAAGCTGGTGTAGGAGACCAACGCGGCCACGTTGATGTCTCCGACGCCGTTGAGCAGCAGCCGCAAGTCTTCCGCAGTCAAACCTTCCAGCGCCGACTCTGGAAGCACGTCGAGCACACCGACTCGCATAGCCTGCAGAAAATTTTGAATTTGGTTATCATGATACCCTAATAAAACGCTAGTAATGGTCTACACGCGCTATATTGGTAAAATTATAAAGTAGTTTTTCAATTTCGCGGGGATATAAACCATAGTTTTAGCTAGGAAAAGCTAAATATCCATTAAATGCAAACATTACCTCAAGCGCCTTTTCCTGTGAGAGCAGCATCCGATGCTGTGCGTACTTGCGCACGTAGTCATACACGTTGAGCGCCGTCACCTCGATGTCACGGCCTCCTGGCACCAGCTCCACGCATCCACCACCTTCCTCCTCGCACATTTCCAAACTGCAGAAAGTAAAACACGTTTTAGTTATACCATGGCCATTCATTTTCAGACTAAATGATCTTGGAGTCATATAAATGAGAGAATTAAAAGAATAGAACAATAATGTTGACTCCTTACCTAAAGTTGAGATCTAAAGCAGCAAACAGGGAATGGGAGTCTCCGGTTTCAGCATCTACGACTAGTTGTCGGAGACTCTCGTACACGACGGGATCGAAGAACGCGAGATCGTGGAACCTCACCGGCCGACCCAGAATATATTTAAGGACGTGTCTATTTAGGAACATCGGACACAGTTCGTTCTGCAGGAGGCATAAACCGATTATTCTGAAAATTAAACAAATATTGGATTAGTGAAGGAGGTCGGAAGGTTGCTCATTATTATTCGCGCCAGACGTGTTGATTCAGTAGCCGTGTAACATAGCCTCACTCGTTTATCTTATGATGTCGTGACGTTTCTTACCTGCCGACATTTCTAAAAGCGTTGATTCGCTCGGGCGTGGCGCGTCCCTGGCGCGGCGAGTAGTACCCGCGCTTGCCGGGCGAGTAGAACAGCGGCGCGGCGTCGTCAGCGGGCGCGGGCGCGCTGCCCGACGCGCCGGCCGCTCCGCCGGACGCGCCGCCGCCTGCCGCGCCTCCGCCGCCCCCGCCGCCCCCGCCGCCGCGCTCCGACAGAGAGAATACGTCTAAATCTGGAGGGGAAAATAAACTATTTAAGCTGCTACGTGAATCTAATTTTTTGAATAACGTAATAGTCCAACTATATTGTTGCTTGCCGAGCGATCTTCCCCAAGATAGAATAAATTACTACTATTATTGAGCGGATCGGTCGGGCCGAAACACTGTAATAATCTAAAAAAGTTTTTAATTTTGAGAAGACAACTACACATAAATCTGAACTGAAGTTATTCAGCTCCTTTGTCTGTATATGTAAGAAAATTGAAAGGAAGTCGTCTGTCTTGTTATGGACATGTAATGAGGTGGGATGAAACACATGTTACTAAAGAGTGATGTATATTAATGTTGATGGATGGAGAGAGAGAGGAAAGCCAAAGAAAATGATGGTTGGATTGTGTGAGGAATGATATGAAAGAGAAAGGAGTAAATGGTGCCGTGACGTCTGACAGTTGAGAAAGGAAGAAGAAAACGTGTTGCCCAGACCCCAAATATAATGGAACAAGGGCAGGAAGATGATGATGTCTGTATAATTATTTTCTTTTTTTTGAGACCCGCCCTCTATTCCCAAACCACTAACTTCTGAAAGCTAGAATCAACAGTGGCGACCACCAGAAAAGCGCCGAGACAATAAAGCTCGAAGAAGTCCCAGAGAAAAAACTTTAACTGTCTTGGATCCCGCAACGAAATTAATCAGAAAAGAATAGCAGAGTAGGAAAAACATAATTTCCACTTCCCTCCATATCAGCAGAAGACAGAACAAAACAAGGCCAATAGGAACAAAGGAATAATTCACAACAGGGATAAGCCCAGTTGTCTATCACCACGGATAAATATTAATGGATCCTATAGTCCATTCACTGTAGGAAGGTGCGGGTGACATTGGATGAACCATTCCTTTTCAATCTCGAATGTTACCCTGATTTACAATCATGACTGAATATTTTAGCTGCACCCTAGTGCCAAAATGTTGTCCCTACAAATTAAATTAAATTGTAAGAAAAATTAAGCCAAGTGTAATGCTTATGACGCCATAGACATGTTTAGTGATGGGATGGATAGTCGATATTTTAGAAAGAAAAATGAGTTTTCTGTTTTTGTTAGGTTTTTTGTTAAATTTCATTTGTTTATACTGATATCAGCGTCAGAACCACCTGAATTGTTACTGAAAAATGTAATGTAACTAATGTTTTGTTATAAATACATATTTTATTTTTAAATAAATTATTATTAAATAAAGAGAACGAGATTTTTATCTGTGAGAATTGTTATAAATAAAATTTAATTACATAATGACTTCTTTTTCTCTAAAAAATATTAACTATCCATCATATATATCCTACCGCTAAACATGTCTTGGGCGTCTAATTTCACCGCACTTTCCTGCAGCGAAAGGACTATACATGTAAGTTGTATTTGATTCCAATAATACGTATGGCAAAAAAGCTTGAACACACGGAAATTTCTTCTTGTTTCTACAATGTCTGTATGGTAAATAACTCCAGATGTAATCTGTGCACTAACCAACATAATATTGCGTTCATTCTGCTAAAGACTCTACAGCCACACTAAAGACGCTACAGTCAGATGTAGAAAAGTAAGCACGTTAGCTTAGTGCACGTACCTAGTATCGCCTCGGAGGGATGCATGACTATGAGATCCATGGCCTCGCGCACTTTCTGTCGCAGCGCGTCCTCGCTCGCCAGCAGCACGAGCAGCTGTGCCGGCGTCAGCTCCAGCAGCATACCGGTGATCTTGCCCGCGAATGTGGGGTGTAGAGAGTGGACCTACAAAACAACACTTCTTTAAACACGAGATACATTATATTTCTTAGGTTACATGATAACCACAAGTAATGATTTATCGATCAATTCACTTTCTCATAAATAAATATAGCTCGTTCACTTCATGCTAAGAAAATGAATAAAAGTTCCTTACCCTGGGATAGAGTCTTTCGCCCAGTTGTGCCTGATGCAGCGTGAGATGTTCATTGTGTCCACCGGGCCGGTCGCCGCTGTATCCAGCGCCTTCGGTTCCTGGAGCAGCCTGCACCCATTCATAGAAAAAATAATTATAAAAATAAAATCTTATTATTGGTTTCAGGATTCAGAATTGAACCAACACTACATTCCTGGGATGTGGTGGTCACTCCCGTGTCACGCGTATCGTTAGTGTTGTATGAGGGTAAGTAACAAACCTGCGGCGAGTAGGGCCTGGCGTCTACACTGAGCACGCGGCGCGGCTCGCGCGAGGCCGGCGGGCGCGGCGCGGCGCGGCCGGGCGTGCGCCGCGCTGCGTCCTTAGACCGCGCGCGACCAGCTCCACTTCTGAAACAAATACACAGAAAAAATTGGTAGTGGTACTCCAAATACTCGTATGACACTCATTTCTTTTCTACCTTATGCATTCTAAGGTGTCAGGGCAAAAATTTGGATGACTAATAACTCGTTTATAGTTACCGAGCTCCGCTGTTACTGCTCGCTCCGCCGGCATTCGCGTTGGCAGATGCTGATGTGCCGTTGGTACTGCTGCTCGTTGTACCGCTGCCGGTGGTTGGCTCCAACGGTGGTAGTTTCTCATTAGCTAGTAACGCCTACACACAAAAAAAATAGTTAAAAATCAGTACATTCGGAAAAAACACTTACATGGTTCGAATTTGTTTACACGCATCATCATTTATTTATGTACTAGCTATTGCCAGCGACTTCGTACGCGTGGAAATTTGTATGTGGATGTGAGAAAAAAAAGATATAAAAGATACCTACATATGTCCTTCCCCAGGATATAATCAATCTCCTTGCTAAATATCATTACGATCCGATCAGCTGTTAAGTCGTGGTAAGGTAACAAACAAACATCGTTACTTTCGCATTTATAATTTTAGATTTGGCCGTTCTCTTACCTCAGCGACACTGGTGTAGAAGGAGCGCGCTACGCCGCTGCCCTCTCCCGGCTCGTCGCGGAACGTCACCTTGACGCGGTTGACTGCGAGCGGCGGCTGCGCACTGTGCGCGCGCCTGTTCTGTCCAGCGAAGGCACTGTTCAACTCCGCAAACGTCTGCTGTAGCAACTTGGCACGGTCGCGTTCCATCTGTAGTGCAAAATATAGGATTTATTTTGTAAGCCATCCGACCACGACCAACTTTGGAACTCAGTCAAGCTTGCTCAAGCAAGCATGGCTAAACTTGACACAAAATAATTAGTATCACGTTAGATGATAAAAACCTTCCCATTTTAATTAAGTACCCACCTTATGTAACGTCAAGTCTCTCTGCTGAGAATTCCTTAGCTTCTCCATATCCCTGCGGAATTTAATCTCTTTGAGAGGGAATCCGCCGAGCTCGGCGACCACAGAGCCGGGCTCTAAGCCCACGTCCTCCGTGAACACTCGTCCGAAGAGATCCAGAGACAGGCGCCATCTGCCCAGCAAGAGATCGTGCGACACTGACGCGCCTAAAGAGGGGCACGCGCGACTGGAAAATAAAATTATACTTAGAAATAAATTCATTCAATTGTTATTTGATCAGTTCAAATATTGGTTTACGCATTTTAATTTCATTTGATAATTGGTAACTTACGGCTGCGCCGGCGCGTTGAGAGTTGGCAAGAGTGGTGGGGGTGGTAAACCTGTGGTCTCCACCGTTACGTGCGCCGATATCTCCTGCGATTCCAACGGATCTGCCGCACTTAACAGCTCACCCTAACGTTAAGAAGAAATATTAGGTGAATGTTGAAAATATAGCAAGAATATGATCTTCAACCAGATATCTTGGATACTATAACTTATTACTGAAATCTGGCTATGTGGATCAGTTTTTTTAGGAATAAATACGAAAGGGTGTACCTTGGATTTGTATCCATTTGGAAAATAGCCAAGCAGAGAGATATGTACTATTTTTGTAATTTGGATTGCAAAATTTAGATATTAGTTTCAATTGTTTTAGAAAGTTACATCCAATTGAAGAGTAGGGTATAATTTTGATAAGAAAAAGTCCCCCAAATAAGTGGAGTGACTTACAGCACGTACAATAACAGTCTTGCCGGGGCTTCGGGACGAAGAGGCGCGGGCTTCCGCTACCACTGTGTTTGAGCCGCTTGGTCCTAAAACAATACAAACATTGGGGTAAAAGATTATTATTTTGACCTTTGAAACTTGGTAAAGAGTAGTTTTAAAAACAAAGGAATATGTATTAATATAAGCACTGTAAACGTACCTGGTGACGGCGATGCGGAGATATTCTGTTGGTGAGGCGCGTCGATGATAGAGCATGCAGTATCAACGAGCGTGTGGAACTCAGATGGCTGCGTCATAGAGTCGTGCATCGAACTGCTTCCACCTGACATATTTACTGAATGTGGATGTCTGAAATAAAACAGAAACTCATAAAACATGAACGTAATTTTGTAACTTATTTACTAATACGGAAATGGAAATTACCTGTGATGTTTTTTCCTTGGTATCTGTCGGGCTTCGTTAGAGTCAGAGTCAGATAAGTATTCACCATCTGTGTCAATATCCATTTTAGTCGATGCATCTTTAGCGCAAGATAAATCCTGGAAATATAATAAATAACGCAACGTAAAGATTTTTGTATGAAGCGTGGCCTGCCTAACTTCCGCCATTTTATTTTATTTTCAAATTAGCGGCCACGCATGAAACCTGTTTTAATCAATAGCTGATATCAATACAAACAAGTTTTGAATTATAACAAATTCTTCTAGAGCGTCACGTTCCCAAGATATAAGTTTTCTATTCACTGATGGCACAATCTTTGATTTTGTTGACAACGCATAAAACCTATATCAATATAAATGTATGTATATGTATCAATCAATAGTATTGATGCCAGCTATTAATCTTAATACATGTTTTATGCGTGACTGCTATTTTGAAAATAAAATAAAATGGCGGAAGTTAGGCAGGCCAAATAATTCAAAGCCCTTTAAGATCGATCTACCACAGGCCTACCACAGACTTAACTGAAACGGTGCTCGAGGGTGTGGTGTGTCACCAACCAATGTTGTGTTCACTTGAAACACTAGTTAGGGTTTAGACTAAAACCACCGAATTATCAGTAAGTAAATGAATCACTTTAAGGGTACGTGCTCTCGCTACTTGCTGCCAGGGTTAAGTGAGGACTAATCCACACCTAACCTTATAGCTCACACTACATTTATTAGTATATCACATATTTTAATCCTATCAGATCGGGATCTCTCCGAATGGAGCAATAAATAAACGAGGAGATAGATATTTACGAGACGCTTTAAGAAAAAAAAAATGAAAGAAGACCTTTCGATGGAACGTACCTGTGGTTCATCTCTAGTCATAGTGTGAGTGTGCGCGGGCGGCGCAGACGCGGGCCTGGCGGGCGGCGACCAGCCGCGGTCGGTGCCGCGCGTGGACAGGCCCAGCCGGCGCGGGACCACTGTCGCAGAAAACATACAATGCACTCGCTGTCCACGTAAAGGAGGATATTTTGAAAGTGCTTTTGTTATGATTTTACAAGACTGGCTCTTCTGATTCTGGGGGTCTACTCTCTAAGCACGAAACCCGTACTTTCGGCCGAAGTTGCGGGCGTTTCCTACTCCGTAGTACCTACGGACATAAGATTAGTTCGGGGCCCGAACTAAGAATGAATGGCAACCCGATTTGACAGTTGTCCCTACTCCCTAAGTGTTTTTGCCCGTCCGTAACTTTAAATTTGACACTTGTTTCGACGGACGTTATGTCATATCATACGACATCAAAATAGTTATCGTGCTGCCGACGAAAGTTAGTGTTTTTGAAAAAAATCGATACTATGGCTGCTTTTTAATGCTCGAAGATGCTCTACATGAAGATCGGAGGCGACGCCGATTATACTTGCGCCAAAACTTTCGACTGGCGAGTATTCCCGATGTTGAGTTCAAACTCTACTGGCTCACACGAATTATTCGAAAATTTGTGTGAGGATCTATTACCTCCAAGAATGTAGGTAAGTAATGGTTTGATACAAGAATTAAGAACATACTAAGGGTAAGCTATTGAAGATTCTGTAAATTATTGAGTCAATCAATAATTTACAATCTGTACCACCTATTTACTGTTGTTTTTGTTTATTATAAGGTCCTTGCTGCTATCAACTCAATTTTCATCAAGCTCTTCAGCAAGGGCAAAGAGTGAGAGAAAGATTAGTGCAATTGCTGGATAGAAATAGGTACCGATTTCTATGCAGTCCAATAAGAAAACTCTTCTAATAATACAAATATCAATGAATAGCATAATTATGGTATTTGTATTTATACATATTATTGACTAGCTGTTGCCCACGACTTTGTTCGCGTGGAAATTTTTATGTGTATGTGTGAGAACAAAAATTTACTTCAAAATTGACCAAGTTTCATACAAACTTTCAATGTCAGTTTTAACCCCTAGTACACGCTTGTCATATAAGGAACATTTGTGCAAAATTTCATGATTCTGGAGCCAGCAGTTTCATCTGTGCGTTGATCAATCAGTCACTGAATCAATCAGCCAGCCAGTTTCATACTTTATTTATAGATTAGGGTAAAATGAATATTTTACCAACTGTTTATTTTGCTTTCAGGACAAAATGGGTGTTGGGACTGGTGGAAGATTCTGATTTAAGTGAAATAATGATATCCACAAAAAATGCATTGTTTTTTATGAACATGTTTTTATTTTGCACTAATCAAATTGAAAAAGAAAACACAATCCACAATAAACCATTACAATCAAACATATTTCCTTTTATTTATCTATCGTAGTCTTAAATTATTGATAAGTATGACTGGAATACCTTGCCTGTGTCACTCAAACCTTGTCCACTTTTAAAATTTGGACAAAAATCACTACCTCTTTCCATAAGCATCACTATCTATACATGGTACTTTGTTCTTGTTCAATGATTATTATGATTATATATGTATAAATTAGTACATGCTTTATGTGTTGTATATTATTATGTAAATAGTACACCACAAACTAACTGCAGTATTGTCTCTCCCTCTTCCCCTAATTCATCCAAAGGTTCTCTTGAAAATATTGCTTTTAGCAATAAGACCACCCATTGTAAAATGTCTTCTTTTATGTAAATTGAAATTTGTATGGTGTACCCAATAAAGAATCTTCTATCTATCTATCTAGGCACTTAGTTTCAATCAATCAATCACTTTTATTTTCAGGCATTGAAGGCCCATAGATACAATACACAAAATAATCTTATAATTGCAGCAATAAACTAATACATATTGGACACATTTACAAAACACTATTAACTATGTTTGGTCGGCCACATATTTTGCTGAGTTGAGGTGTCATGTAGGCTTCCGCGAAAACACACACGTACACGTCCCCCTGTGGTCAAAATTCCTCCTTGATAAAAGTCTCGACATGGTCTGTTGGGACACGCACCACAAAAGACTTGAATCATGTGGTGCGACTGTAACCTCTCCACTCTTAAGGTGAACTTGATCTTGCTCCTTAAATACTCCACGACCTCCTCTGGCGTCGTGGTGTGATGTAGTCGAGACACGTGCAGCTGCTGCGTCGGTGGAATAGCAAGACGCAGTGCAACATGTGTAGACCTTCAATGCGGTACCGCACTGACTGCGAGTAGGGTTCGTTTACTTCTTCTTTTCCACATGAATGAAGCCTTCTTCATCCTCGACTTGTTATCGGTGGCAACAAGTTTCGCACATGCTTGGTTGCCGCTGATGTTTTGCTGGAGTGGCAAAAACGGCAGCCACGTAAGCACGTCCCAGTGTAATAATAAATTCCGTAATAATTTCCGACGAATGTGAGCACATCAGCTCACATTCGTCGGAAATTATTATTCAAATTCAATTAATCATTCAATTTATTACGAAAAGTTTCCGCGTCGTATTAAATTATTAATGCAAATTATGTTTATGTTTATTGTAAATAAAAAACTGACATTTCATTTGTCAATTGTTGTCAAAGGAAAAAGGCAAAGGTATTAGCAGGATAAAGCCACAATTTGGACAAAAATGCTAAAAATAGTTCAATTATATCTAATAAAGACTTAATAAAAAGTATATTGTTAAAAATGTAATAATTTTAAAACAATAACAATAATTTTTTTGTTTAAAAGCTTGAAAATTACCAAATCAGTAAACCGGTAATCGACCGATAATATAGCGCACCTCTATCGCCATTCATCATTCGTTCACTAATATTGTCCATGATTCCGTCCGCAACTTATGAATCCGTAATCATTAAGGAGTAGGGTTTAGTCCGTAGTTACGAAGTAACTTTGGACGGGCCCGTATCTTCGTTGACGGACTTAGAGAGTAGAACCCCTGTTCATAAGTAAATTACTTAGAGGGTTTTGTAGAAACTAGGTACATTTTAGATACATTTCTCATAGTAAATTAAAAACATTACCATTATTTCTTGAAGGTATTTAAATTCAATGAATTCAAGGTATTTAAATTGTAAAGCACTATTTACTTAGTCTAGTAAATACATAAAAAGTGAATATTTACGTGCAATGTTACCTTCTAGCGGGTTGTTCACACCGGGCGGCGCATCACCGGACGCGGGCACGGTAACGGGCTGGCGAGGCATTCCGAACAATTCCTCGCGACGAGCGTTCGGTTGGAGAAGTTGTGGCTGATCGGCTAGCGGTAGTGCGTCTTGCATAGTCACTGTTTTATACAAAAATTAAGTAGCACAAAATCGTTAAAGACTTACTTCAACCCTTTGGAAAAAAAACGGTTAGTTAGGAAGACCTACCAAATTCCTAAAACTTTATTATGAAGCATAGTACAACATTGATATTTCGCGGCATAACTTGTTCGACTAAAGGTATCGACTTACTTCTTCTGCAAATCTTTGTTTCTAGTTACAACATAAGAATATCCTTGGAATCATACCACCACCTATGTAATCACAATGTTATTGTGAATAATATTGAAATATGTGAAAGGCAGCCGGCGTCGTGACAATGTAATGTAAGAGTACTGACTGTTGAAGGGGTCGGGCGGCGGGCAGCCCAGACACAGCGTGGAGTCGGAGCGCTGGAAGAACGCGTGCGCCCGGCCGCGCGCGCCCTCGCCCTCGCCGTCCGACTCGGCCGCGGCGCCTCCGCCCACTACCATCTCCTCGTCGCCTTCTTCGTTCTCATTCTCGTCCTGGATGACACACACACAAACGTTTAAGAATTCATTTTGTTGAAAAATTTGTCTATGGATAGTATGCAGAAATATTAATTATATTAGTCCTATAGTTCTAACATACATTTCGTATTACTACAAATATTCAAAATTTGCACTGTCTAATAAAAAAATCTATCATTAGTTTAGTGAGACCTGCAAACAAAAACAAATTTTGTGAAACAAACATTCGTGAAATTAAATATGTAACAATAAAATCTGAAATGAGACAAGTAAACATGGATCAATCAATGATGTTGATGTACTAATATTATGTTGTTATGGGTTCAACTACCAGGTTAGACAAAGTGTTTTTGGGTTATTTGACCAAGATTTTTTCAGTAGCAGCAGTCTGGATTTGTACCCAATCGTTGACAATTGGCCTGCTCCCCGTTACATCGACTATAAGTACACCTCTGCCTACCTGTTCGAGGATTAGAGGCGTGACGATGTCTGTATGTTTAGGTTAGTAATGGCGGCGCTTACCGGCGTCCAGAGATGCTGGTGGTGGTGCGGCTGCGGCTGCGCGGCGCGCATGTAGTAGACGAGCGCGTCCAGCACGTAGGCCACGTGCTTCAGCGCCGCCACGTCCAGCACGGGCAGCTGCTCCGCGTGCTCCGCCGAGTGCGCGCGCAGCAGCGACAGGCAGTACGCCAGGAACTCGCGCCGCGCGCTACCGGCTTCCACGCCTGTCTCGTAACCAAGTTATACTTTGTAAAGTAAGATAGAACACAAACGACCGTAATAAGAAGATCGATAAGTATAGAAAAGACATTCGATATTTCAGGGCGTAATGCCTCTTGTACAGACGAATATGGCGGCACTACAACGCGTAGTATGTGCCGCCGACGTATGCACCAGTGATCCATAGAACACGGACGATCGCCGATCTATTCACGGCAAAAAAAAAGCAAAAAAAAAAAGTGTGTACAAGAGGTCTGGTCTCAAAATATTCTAAAATGGATGTCATTGGTCCAAAATCGGTAAAATAAAAAAAAGTGGTTGCATAAGTAAGTTAAAACTGTTCCTCGTTTTGACTGTCACTGGCTTCAAACGTATAAAAGTTGGTACATACCATAAAACGGGTTACTGAAAAAAACAAACCATTCTGACCTTGTTCACGATCCCTGACCCTAGGTCCTTCAGAGAAGCCTATGATCCGCGTAGCTGGTGACGTCAGAGATGTAGTGCGACGAGTGGCCGGCGCGGCCGAGCGTCCGCTGTCGCCGGTCGAAGTACTCGCGTTGTTCGAAGTCAACGACGCGCCGAATCTATTCACAATATTGAAATACATATAAGAATTTGGCGACACAATAGGTCATCTGAAAACATTGGTTTTACGCAGAACACAGAAAAGTTAACCAATGAAATTAATAGAATCACACTTTACGTTACCTAAGTTGTGCTTCAGTGGCATCCATGACGGTGACTAGCCAGTCCCAGGTGGGTTTGAGTTGCCGCTCGAGGTAGCACTGCAGGCGCAGAGCCTCGCGGTATGCCAGCGGCACCATGCGCGGTAGCGGCAGTGTCACGCGCTCATACTCCCACAGCAAGTCCGCGATTTGGCGGATGACGATGCCTGTAAACAGATGTTTTGTTAGAAAGAGAACCCTAACTGACTACACTGATTCAGCTCAAAACAGCTTTTGTCTATAGAAAGCACCAGTTTTGTATGAAGTTGCGTACGCATCCGTTAAAAATCCGCTAAATAATATTAGTTTACACCAAAATTTTAAAATAGTTTTGGTACATCTACATATGAAGCAGTTATGGCTACGTCTACTCAGCTACATAACAACAAAACTTTCGAAGCTACACAAAATGAACGGCATCCTTTGCATCAGATACACAGAAAAATAAAAAATCTTTCATCACCGTTCAGCACTCATTTAAGTTTTTCATCAATCATTTCGGAACATAAATAACAATAAAAGTCCTTACCAAAAGCCCTAGCCAGGCAGGAGGCCGTGGTAGACGTAGAATGCGGGTCGTGCGCGCCCGCGGCCGCTGCAGCGGAGCGGCGCAGCGAGGCGGGGTCGATGAACACCAGCGAGGAGCTGCCCGTCAGGCGCACGCCGCCCGTGCCGCCGCTCGCGCCGCGCGCCGACTCGCGGGACCTGCTTCATGTATGAGTGTTCAAGGAAACCGATGATTATTACTGATACTACAACTCTTGGAATAAGGTTATAAAGAATGCCGCATGCAAAATCATAACTTAGAGCTAAATATTAGGGGTAAATTTGCGCCAAATACAATGGCGAGTCAATTTCACAATCACATAAACACTTAACGAGTTTACCGAGTTTCGGGCAGGTAAACAGTTGCCAAGTTAACCCCAAAAACACAGTTGGAAAAGGCAAAGCAAATAATAATGGTGACATAAGCGGTTGATGTTGACACCAAATATTACATGGCGATTATAATATAGGTATACTAAAACTGCCCCGTTGGTCGAGTTGTCGCAAACACGAATGCTGAGCATGTGGTCCTGGGTTCAATTCGCAGGTCGAGCAGTGTTATTAGACTTTTCCATCAGGAATTTCTTAGTAACAGCCACGGAGTCTGGATTCTTGCCTGGTTGATGTCAATTGACTTGCCCCCTATTACATGGGACTTAAACATAACTGGCGGAAATGTGGGTGTACTATAAGGTACCACTCTGCCTCAACCTTCGAGGATTACAGGCGTGATGTTGTATTAATATAAGCCACATACCGTATAGCCCACTGCATGGAGTGCGGCGCGAGGTTGGGGCGGGGCGGGGGCGCGGCGCGTCGCTCCAGCGCCTCGCCGTCGTGCATGGGCACCTCGGGCTCGCCGTCCTGCTCGTCCGTCTCGCCGGCCTCCGAGTCCTCGTCCTCAGGCTGCGTCGAGTCTCCGCTCTCGTCCTCTGGATATAGAAGTAACGATGCTATGCCTGTTGCGATGTACGTCATCATTTATTACATAGGATGTGCGAAAAGCTTTCGCGTTTTGAAAGTGTATTGAAGATGTCGAATCTTGTGATAAGTAATGAAGCTTCAAATATAATAAGCCACCGCTCTTACTCTCGCCGCCCTCTTCTTTTAACATATCACAAACTGTGCTTACCTGCGTCAGAGCCCTGAGTAGCCCCGGTCTGCACGCTACGCTGCGCGGACTCAGCGTTATCCTGATCGTCGGAGTCGCTCTCGGTCTCCACCTCGGCCAACAAGTCCAGCTCACTCTCACTTTCGCCGCCCTCAGCACGCTCTGTGCCGTTCTCTACTACCACGTGCTGTTCTTGTCCCCTGTTTAAATGTAACACATTTAAAATGTAGGATTCTATAACAACTGGAAGGCGATGTAACGAACATGCATGCAACTCAGAAAATTTATGAAAAGCCTGCATCGTTAATGCTTTGTTTATTGATCCCTCAAGATCAAAAAGGCTTTCATTCTTCCTAACCTTCCAACTCAACCCCTGGCTAGTAAATAAGAAGCACATAATAGAACAATGTTGGTGCGTACCTGTCGCCCATGGCGTCGTCGTGGTGCGGGTTGTCCTGCGGCTGAGCGTGCGGCTGGGCGGGCGCGGGCTCGTCGGTCTCGGAGGCGTCGTCGTCGTTGCCCAGCGCCTCGCCCGCCACGTCGTCGGCGTACTCGGTGGCCACCGGCGTGGACGAGCGGTCGGGCACCAGCGTGGAGCTGCCCATGGACGTCCCGCCCGCCGCCGCGCCGCGCCCGCCGCCCGCCGTCGACTCTCTGCACCATACAAAACAAATTTAGAACATCTACCTGATCTGATCTACCTAACAATCATGTATAATCATTGCAAAACATGTTTAAATATTTCAAGTCAAGGCGAGTTTGCAGCGTAAACAATGAATAAGAACAGCAATCCATATCATTCTATAACTTTTCCCTCCTAGGAGACACCAACAGTATAGCAGTTGACGTCTAAACATCATACACACCTGCGCGCATGTGAAAGTCTTGAATGTCCAGTAGAAAGAGGTTCCACTCCGAACAAGTCTTCGCTGCCGTTCACGAGGTCCACATACGTGGTCGCTAGCGGGAACGGAGCCGTGGGCCGCACGACGCCCAGTCGCACCGGGGCCAGCAGCGCATCGGCCGCTTCTACGAGTTCTTCTACAGCGAGCGCGACCAGAGCCGCAAACACGCGACGACAACGGACCAGGGAGGATGTTATTGAAAGAGGTCTGTGAACATTCGCGATGTTTTATTAAGTACATGACGACACTACAGCACGTTCACTGTGACATTGCATAGAAACTTCAAAAAAGCAACCTAAACTATTTCTTCTTAACTTACCCTTTCTTTTTAGCTGCGCCTGGAGCCATCTCAACGCTGAATATGACGAATATCCTGGCGACGGAGCGCACAAAGCGCCGCGCCACTTCACGCGCGCGCTCGGCGCGGCCGGGGATCGCGTCGTTTTGTTGCTCACGAATCAATGTGTGGAGCAAGGTGTCTAGCATCTGTGAGGAAGGACAACATATTAGTGAATTGCTGTACGCCACCGGAACTATAAGACTGAAATGAGAGAATTCGGCCGTAAACATCTAGTTCCTCTCTATCACCCATACCCTTGCCCGTCTCATTCTAGAGTTCGATGTGAAACTTTCACCCAGGAACTTGGCCTCTTGCTAGTCCCCGAAAAAGGCGTTTCCACAGTATTTGTTGGCCACAATCGCCTTGCATACAAACCTCATTAGTGCACTTGACGATAAGCGCATGCGTAAACTTGTCAAGCAGCGTGGTGCCCGACTGTGAAGGCGCGGGGCTGCTGGGCCGGCTCTCGGTCTCGCCCGGAGTGCCACTGGCGCCGCACATCACGGCCGCTTCGACGGCCGGCCAATCACCTAAAAACACATTTGTATAGTATAAAATCAAAAATGTGGTGCATGTGTTTGACCCTTTCTTAACCTCATCAATATTAGTGCATATGGTATTTAGTTGTATTCTCCTTGTTCTTCTTGTGTCTCTCCAATTACTGAAGGTCGGCCATCAACTCTGGCTTATTATAAAAAACTTTCATGCAAAAAAAAAAAACGACCGATATCAAAGCACTTACCAAGTTCTCATCCATCATGTGACTTTTATGCCAAGGATGGGTTTAAATAACGATGGTCGATGCGCGATAACTATACGATCTATTATTTCAACACAAATTAAAATCTGTAGGACTTACCCAATAAATGCAACAGTGCCCTTCTGGCGAACTTGGGCGGCTCGAGGTCGTGGTCGGGCGCGTCCACCTCGGCGTCGGAGCCGGGCTGCTTGCGCGGCCCGCGCCCGCGCCCTCCGCCCGCGCGGAACTGCCGCTGTTCTACCGCCTGACGACCCACCGTCTGGACTAGGAACAGGAGGATTGATTCACCCCTGCGAACAAAACAAAAACTGTTTAAACACTTTGTAAAGTTTAGAGCCTGTGAGTATACAGATCAACCAAATAGTTCTGACATTCTTGCGTATTTATGAGAATGTGCAATTTGATGATGCACATTCTGTTCATACACGTGTATAATAATCGTCATTAGTAAAAATAATTTTTGTCACTGCAGATTTGTATACTGTTATAATAAAATAAAAATCGTACCTTGAGTTAAAATGCGTGGCAAGTGAAGTATCTCTAGCGAGTCTAGCGAGTAGATCGCAGCGCGCGGTCCAGTTGCCGCCGACCAGTGCCTTGCAGCGGCACTTCTCCCAGCAGTCGCAATACGCCGTAGGAGACGTGCGCTTTAGCTTGCAATCATGGCCTTTGTGGCATACCTGCATACAACATACAAATATTAAAAGAACGTCATGTTTATGAAGACGATTTAGATGCTAGATAATAAACTACAATGAATGGCTAAAAGGAAAAGCAGCAACCAAAACCGAGGTAAATACCTTAGCACATTCTGTGCAGCAGCAAAGTGATCCTGTCAGTCCGCATGTCTTGCACTCAAATATATCCTGCAAACAAACATTGTTATCAGAACATTTCCATGCAATGACCAATAATTTTAAATATGAGGGAATGTTTCATATGAATAATTATTTAAGTTAATTATCAATAGTAATAAGTCTGATAAAAGTAATTTTGTAAACAATGAATGGAATAGTTTCTATTATAATAATGAATATAAACCTGATTGATATGCTCCTGTCCAGTCCAGGTGAAGCTGCAGGTGTCGTTGCAGCAGAGTACCAGCAGAGGAGAGTGGTCAGGGCTCGCGTTGGGCGGGAAGATGGCGGCCGAGCGTTGCGTTTCGTCCGCTTCGGGGCAAGCGCGGATGGAGTCCAGTAATACCAGTGCCGCACGGTAAGCGCGTTCCGCGACGGCTGCCATCAATGGCGTCTGGCCCATGCCATCCCTGTATTAGTGAATGTTGTTTAAAATTTATTGGTCAAGTTAAGTCGAATTATGCAGGTACAATCGCACTAGATCGCGAAAAGTGGAAGGAAAGAAGGGAGGCCTTTGCTCTGCAGTGGGACAAGACAGACTTATAATAATAAAATATGTAGGCAGCTTGCTCAAAGTCACGTGCAAACCGGATTCGCGCTTGCTATGCGCTGCAGACCCGTGACACTCGATACTAACTACGTATTGGAATCATCATTGATTTACGAGATGGTTGACTTACTTGGCAGTGAGCAGCTGCATGAGGAAGGGCTGCAGCACGGGACTCTCGCACAGCGCGCGCAGGCTGGCCAGCGCGTTGCCGCGTCGCTCCGCCGGGTCCGCGCTCACCGCTCCACCACTGTTACCACCGCCAGACAGTTTACTGTAAGTGTTTCAAACATCATCACGTTCACAACTCTTCAGAACTAGTCTAGTGCTCTTTGCTAAGTAATCCAGGATTGTCACTGCCGAGTGAGAGGCACTTAGTAGGCTTTAGGTCAAAGGGCAGCAAAATCTATGAATTCAATATCACTAAGAGGTCACCAAATTTATTTTTCAATTTACTGGAGACTCATAGTGTTTAGTAATTAAGGGTACAAAAAAAAGTTCAAACCATTCAAAATTTTCGGGTAACATAAAAAGAGGGAATACTAGACCAGAAACTGACTAACTCTTTCGGAAATAAGGTGATGATGATAAGAAACAAATACAGAAAACACAATAAAAGGAAAATATTAAAGCATAGTTACACAGTACAGGCAGAAAATGGTATTCAAGAACAGTAATCCCATGAAGATTGCTGTCTGCTGCATCGAAGCATTACTTCAGAGTTCTAACTCTAAATAATTCCCCTGTATATGGAGTCAAGCTCTTACCCGTTGTTAGTGAGCCCCATCAAGCTGTCTTCGTCGCCGGACGCCTCGAAGGTCTCCGGCGGCCACGAGATAGCCGGGACCGACTCCTCAGCACTGGCGCCGCCAGCTCCCGTGCCACCCGCTAAATTGGGCATCGAAGCGTTTTCCACTAATCAGTAAATAATGTTAAGTTAGAATTACACCTATGCTACTTAGGATAATATTTTTGCTACAGCGTGTTACATACCTATATCGGGTTCCTTGTTCGATGTCGGAGCGCACATGTGAACGCACGCATGTAGTATGTTCCTGTTGCCGTCACAACGTTCTTGTAGGATGGACAAGATCTGTTGCTCTGTAAACAAATATTACATCATTAATATTACGTTATGGTTTATTTTATTACTATCATTCAACAATAAAGCGGTAAGAACTTACTGCTGGTGTCAGATTCGAGTTGGTGCAATAATTGACGCACGCCGTCAAGGTCGCAACGTAACACGCGCGGCATCATGAGCTGAGGCTCCGGCACCAATATAATGAGTGCAACCTGCACACAAGAAAATTTTTAATCAATCGAAGCCTCTATTTTATCAACGTCTCAATTAAATTCCACGCTCAAACTACCTCTTCGTGCTCCTCTATTCCGGCTAGTGTGGAGGATAAAAACTTTTGCCCAATTATACGTTTACAAGCATACTAGAACGTGTGTAAAACAGCTAATGACGGTAAAAATTAAAAAAAGATACTCTTGCACCTGCACAGCATTCCTATCACTCGGGTTTACGCGACGCGGCGAAGGCGCAAGGGGCGCGGCGGCGGATTCCTGTCGTCATGGTTACGCGATGCGGTGACGGCGCGGGTGTCTACTCGAGCCCTTGTTAGGGTTGTGGGGCTCAGTACATACCTGCGACTTGAGCGCGGTGTGGTGCGGGTGCGCGGCTGCGGCGGCGGCGGCGTGCGGGTGCAGCGGCAGCGCGTGCGCGGCCAGCGCGCGCGCGGGCGGCAGGTTGAGCGCGGGCGGCTCACGCACCATGCCCACGCAGTCGCGCGACACCGGGTATAGCGCGCCGTTTCCGTCCACCATCATCACTACCGGCTCGCTGCCCTGTGCGCGAACAAAATGCATTCAAACGACCACCTCATATTGCACAAGAGCGGAAATTGTTTTCAGCTCAATCAACTTGAAGCAACACAAAACAATATGGGTGTCAAGGCACTGTTTAATAACACAAATCATAGTACAAACCTCAGCAGCCGTAGCCAGTTGTATAGCCTGTCCGTTAGAATAGCCAAGCAGCGCACTGTTGTCGGTAGGGAACGCGCTGTCTGTGAGCGCCCGCGTAGTACCCACGGCGTATACAGCGTACGCTAAAGCGCCTCCAGGTCTACGCACTACTGCGTGGACGCCACGACTGTCCACCTGGGTCATAGAGTCATATTGATTACATCCTTTTATAAGTTGAGACAAGATGCAGGTATTTGTTATTATTTATTACATACAGACGAACAGACATTGATTTTTATGTAGAATTTATGTTAGAGATCTCAGAAACAACGTTTATTTTCACATAACACTTACAGCAATAGTAATAACTTGCACATCAGGCGGCAGCGCAATCTTTCTGGGTGAGCGTTGTAGACAGTCAGGCCCGCGAGGCCCGGCGGCCCCGCCCACGCCCCACTTCACAGCAACTAAGTCATCTTTACGAACAAGCCGACAGTCTTGCAGCAGTGTCGACAGATCATCAGGAGTGGATGGTACAACCTCCTTGCCGTCCTTGCCGATGGTAGGGAATCGTACGGCGGCATACGCCCCGTCTACTTTGAGCACTCTGCCCAATGGCACACTCTTTACATCTTCTAGGAATACAACTTCCTTTAGAGGCCATTCTTCCTCATCGCGTTTGGAACCGTCATTTGATGACCCTTCTTCACCTCGTACGGTCACGCGTTTCGCACGTTCTGGAACAAAACCGTATGATTAGCAAAGAATTCATATTCATGTAGCTGAAAACTGAATACCTGACTTTTGAATTTCATAATTTATGAATCGAGTATGTAAATCAACGCACTGTGTGATGTGCTGGTGTCACTGCAAGTGGAAGAAGCCGGACTGGGCGGGGGCGGCATGTCAAGCCTGTCAGCCATATCCTTGTTGCTATCTTTAGCGCCGTCTTTGCTGTTGCCGCTTGATGACGAAGCTTTCACAGATGACACTGTCAGTGGCGACTGATTCTAGAAGAAACGAAAGAAAAACAGTTTTAGCTAGCTTAGGACATGTTCGAAAATAATTGTAAAATTCTACTTGTGAATAATCAGGTCAAAGGCTGAATGATTCCAGGATAGTTTACCTGTAAATCCCTTTTGTCTTTATCGGAGACAGAGCGGTCAGGTTGTGGCGGCGGCAGCAGTTTGAACCGACACATGTCAGAGAGATTCCAGGCAGCATTCTGCAGAACCCCCACTTTTGGCACGCCCGTGGACATGTTGAAGCCTGTTTTGTAACATAAACAATGTTGAATTTGCGATGTGGGAACTAAACATCATTAATCTGATCCCTAGATCAGACTTACGATGTTTAGTTCTAATTAATATTCCAATCAACGTTAAGGCTGCGTTTCCACCAGAAATATGCAGAGATGTGCGTAAAACTAACCAATGACATAGCTAGCTCAGGTCGCGCTAGCTATGTGATTGGTTAATATAGCTATATCATTGGTTAGTTTCACACACATTTCTGGTGGAAAAGCATCCTAAGGGCTGAGCTTAATTGGTACGATTATTGCACTTCATAGGAACTATTCTCTTACCGACGGCGCCAGGTTGATACATAGGCGCGTTCTTCATAGTAACGCTCTGGCCGGCCTGCAAGTCTTGCGGCGCAGTGGACGAGTGTCCGCGTTGTTGCTTGCGGGAGCGAGCGCGGTGTTTCTCCCAAAGGCGAGCTCGCTGGCCCAGTGGAAGGACTCCCCTATAGTAAACAGTCGTAGAATTGTAGTGATGTTCAATTAAATAAAACATTCTCTAAATATTAATATGGTCACTAGGATTTCAAGTTTTGTTACTTTGTTTAAAACTGCTTAATGTCAGTCTAATGTGAATATTTCAATGACATACACTAGTTATACACAGTTTTTAGCATAAGTGGCTTTGGCACATTATACTACAAAGTTTTTAGCATAAGTGGCTTTGGAAATAGTTAGAACTAATACAGGATGGTGATGATAAACTTACCACCAATAAAGTGCACCGGAATCCAATCGCGCGACGGTATACAGAGAGCATACATGTAGAGAGATTGCCTTGTCAGATCCAAACTCCACAAACGTCTGCAGAGGATGCTCCAGGCGTGTAGCTCCGGGAGCGTGAGCTACGCGCAAATAAAACAACATTATAAATATGACAAGTGGTCAGTTTTTCTTGTTTGTTTTCCATTAGTTGAACAAAAAAAAACTACGGAAAATAGAAATAAGCGAAACATTAAAGCGTAATTACAAAAAGGTATTCCAAACCACACATTGGACGAACCATACGTAAAGATTCACTTATGTCACATAAGACGTTTTTTTCGATGTTCTAGTTTTGTACGTTCGAAAAACTACAACAACAACTACTTTACTTATATAACATACAACTTACAAAAAAAAAAAAAACTTACCAATAGATTCATCGAGGAAGGTGGCAATCCTGCCAGTGTCAGTGAGTACTGATATGCGTATGCCAGCGGCGCTGATGTTGATGACTCGCTCTCCGGGTGTCATACCGAGCCAGGTGGAGCGCGGGTGGTAGGCACTCACCGACCCAGATGCCTATGGGTAAGATACAATCATTTAGAACTACCCGAGGGTTAATTTGACACATCCAAGTTTAAGAAAAAGACTGTTCTACAAGTTAGAAAGGCAGACGTAAGAGGTTGCATTCTGAAAGTTGGCACTGTCGCACATGGCTTTCAAATATTTATTAATATGATGATGATGATAAATAAATCAAATTTGATGATCATTAATTTCTCGAAAAACATAGACTTATTTAATAAAAAAAATAGTTTTCTTAAAGACTTGAAGCATCACAAACTCAAATTCATTATTTCTATCAGTAGAGAACTATCGGTTTGACAAAACAGATAGGACAAGATATTTCGGCACTTACGTCATTGCGTTGATAAGGATGTGCATCAGCCCAGCGCCACTGGTGCAGCTGGCCTTGACTGGAGATCGCGATAAGCTCACTGTACGTGGCCGCGATGTGGGTGAAGCGAATGTTGCTGTCCCAGTACTCCAACTCTTCAGATACCCAGAGTGGTGACGCTGCGATAGAAGAATCCTTCTTCTTGCTCTCAGCTATACCATTTTCAAAATGTTAGGGATAAACAATATTGTAAACAAAACATTTCTTCTATTTCACATCAAGGATTATTATTACATATTGTGTAATTTAATATTCAAAGGTTTATTTCTACAACAACATTCAGAATCTGCATATTTATGAGAACAAATTCATACTAAAAATAACATGCATAATCACTAATCTTCAGCAGCTTACCAATCTTTGTCACTGTGGAATTGTTCAGTACAAAATCATTATACAGGTGAACAAGTTAAACTAACTTAAAAGAGTTGTAAAATTTTAAAAAGAAGTGATATTTACCTCCATCATTGTTACCTCCGTCCTTGTCCCAGGAAGTGTCACGCAGCGCAGACTCTAGCCACCTACGTGGCCCGAAGTACTGGCGTTCGCGCCACCGACTGAACTCAGACGGACGCTCCTGAGTCGAGCTGCTGCTCTCCCGACTGGCACCGCCCCGCCCCCCGCTGCTGCCGCCACTACCACCCCCACTGCGACTATCAAAACACAATATTTTAATACTGTCCTTATGATATGAGTATGTACAGATATAAAGAAAGTGTTGTGCTTTTGCACCACTAGACTGATGTCGAAATTTCTTGTTCGGTTTGTTCAGTCTAGTTCTTTTCAATAGAACAACTTAAATCCAAAGTTCCATAAGATCATGGGATTACTGATTAGGTTAGCTTTCTTTATATCTGTGATCCTACTACTACTACTACACTGTACATAGACACATACAGTACATAATACATTTGGGAATGTGATCAGTGCAGGAACCTAACAATAACATGCACTGTTCTAGAGTATGTAGTCTATGTACAGAACTAACATCAAAAACACCCAATCACAACATAAACGGAAACTGCGTAAGCTTGACAGCGTGCCAGAGATTGGGTCGAGGGCTATATTTACTACAGGCAGAAGTGTGTGGAGAGGCGGAGGAGCATAGCTTGACAGGTATACCTTCTGATAGCCGCGTACCCGAAGATGTCCTCAGAAAACATGGTGTCCGCGTCGATGATTACGGAATGGTCCTGCTGCGCGGCGTGGAAGCCGCCGTCGAGCAGCGATATGAGGTCCTCGGGCACGTAGCCGTCGCCCCCCTCGCCGCCTTCCGGCTCCTCCCCCTCCTCGTCGTCACGCGACAGCAGGTTGTTCACCGCAAGATTCACGTCCAAGTTTGTTCGCTACATTAATTCACACAAACACATATTCGAACGATGTTATTAATTTATTGACTTGCCTTAACATTAATAAATAATTTCATAAAATTCTAATGTAATTTTAAAATAAAAACAAATAGTGTGTGAGACTGAGAATTTCATTCCTTATGTAGTTTGTAGACCACCACCTTGTATTAAGAGGAAGCCAAAGTCTTACCTGTAACTCCCTAATAATGAGACTCCTGCTCTTTCCCTGCAGGACCACTTGAGCTTGTGTGACCAGATCTTCCGGCACAAACGGCGCTGGAACTGATACTACTCGTCCTGAACCAGACGCTCCAATAATAACACCAGTTGCACGGCTCGTTGATCCTGTACAAATCACATAGATTAAAGCCCTATGTAGTAAAACATCCACTATACCATCATCTCTTCCCTCCTTTATCCATATCATGTACATTCAGTCAAAAAAGTATCGGGAATTGATGATTTGTTTATGGTTCTAAAGTCAAAAAGTTTTTTTTTTTGGTAGATTGGCACAACTGTTTTCCATTTTAGCGCGGAGTTTGAGTTGCATCTGTTATTTAGATTAAATACAGTGCTGTTTTTAGTTAGATCATATCTAGAGTGTATTGCGAATTTCATAATGGACAAAAACATCGAACAAAGAGTTTTTGTTAAATTTTGTATCGCCAATGGAATTTCGTGTTCGGAGTCCCTGAAAATGCTACAGAAGGCTTACGGTGAATCGGAGATTTGACTCGCTGTAATAGGCCATCAACGTCTTCAACTGAAGTTAACATCGCAAAAGTGAATGAAATAGTGACTGAAAATCGTCATTCAAGTTTGTTTGAGAGAGATAGCCGCTGAGCTTTCTGTGTCTCACGAGACGATCCGTTCCATTTTAAATAATCACTTGGGTATGAAACATGTTGCCGCTCGGCTAGTCCCAAAAGACCTGAAGTTTTACCAAAAACTCAATCGCATAAGGGTCGCTGAGGCCATGCTAGAACGAGTCAATTCCGACTCAACATTCAATAAACGCATTGTTACTGGTGACGAGACGTGGGTTTACGAGTTTTACATGCAAAGCAGTCAACAAGCTTAGTGGCGCCTTCCAACTGAACCGAAACCGAAAAAACCACGCCAAAGTCGATCAAAAGTCAAAGTCATGTTGACCGTTTTCTTTGACTATTGCGGTGTTGTGCATCTGGAATATTATTTGAGCGTTATGCGGCGTTTAAGAGAGCAAATTCGACGAAAAAGGCCAGATTTGTGGAAAGAAAATTCTTGGTTTTTGCACCACGATAATGCGCCTTAGCACAAGGCCATCATAGTGAACGATTTTTTGACCAAAAACTCAACAAATACCATCGAGTAACCACCTTTTTCACCAGATATGGCTCCAGCTGACTTCTTTATTTTTCCTAAACTCAAATTACCACTTCGTGGCACCCGTTTTCATTCGGTAGATAACATAAAATAGAATTCGCGGCGAGAACTGAACTCAATTCCGGAAAAAGCGTTTAAAAATGTTTCGATGATTGGATTATTCGTTGGCGTAAGTGTATCGTTTCTGAAGGAGCATACTTTGAAGGCGATAAAATAACTTTGGATGAATAACTAACATTTTGTGTATTATTGATCGTTTCCCGGTACTTTCTTGACAGAGTAGTATAATTATAAATTAAGCCATTTTAGAATATTAACAATTGAAGGTTAACATAATAGAGAGATTGACAAAATCCAAGAGCAGGTGTGAAAAATAATTTACCTTGTGAGCTAGGAGTAGCCCGAATCGAGTTTCTCATAATTCGGGCCCTAGTGCGCGGCTGTTGACGCGAACCGCAGCTACCGCCGCTGCCGCCTTGCTTGCCCCCGCTCGTTCCTCCGCCGCCACTTCCGCCTCCGCCATTTCCCCCATTCTTACTAGCGTCAGTTTTACTCAAGTCCAATCTGTCGGGAATGATGGAGAAGGCGGCACGGCAGATAGTGCCATCTTCGAGCAGACAGGCAATGTGAGCGGGACCGGCGGCCACTGCTCGCACGCCTCGCAGAGAACTGAGTGCCGAGGAACCAGCACCAGTCCCATATCTATTCCAACGGTCAGCTACTTCCTTTAGCCTAAAACAATGACAAATTGATTTCAGTTTGTTTACACTCTCCAAGATAATCCCGATATCACATGCTTCACTAGAGTGATTCATTCTTTAATTCATTTTTGCAGTCAACATTTTATTTTAGCCAAACACTAAGTTTTAAAACCAAAATATTTTCGTTCACAATGACCAAGGTCTGATAAAATCTTAGCTTGGCAGACAAACTAGGCACAAGAGTTACAGCACAACAACAAAAATGATACATATGATAAGTTACCAATTTTGTTTGGTAATGAAATATTGCAGATGGCAAAAACCCTTGGCTAGCTTTGTATGACCAGGATTTTCTGTAGATTATGACTTCTCGAGTATTCAAGCCTTATAGTTGTTTCTGTTGTCTTAAATCAAGTGGCAAGCTAAGTGGGACATAAAGATATGCAATATCCCATGGAACTCTCTATTTGTAAGGATTCTAGGATACATACATGATAATGATGGGTATATGTTGTTGTTTGGCTTCCAGTCTAAATGAATACTACATACTACTAAATGGAGGCTGAATACCAGTATTTTGCATGGAGTAACTGAATATCTGACCTCCAGAACCCAGTTCCTGGGCAATGCGATACCCTTTGGTAACTCTGGTTGTCATTCTTTCGGGCTTCTGGTTACTCATAAGAACTATCCAAGATCTATAAATGACAGCTGAAAAACATGCTTTCCGAGGCATATAAAACTCAGAAAGTAATTACGGTAACCTATCCACTGACTGATTTTGGCCTGAACTGCTTAACCTTGCAGATCAGTAAACCAACAGGTGCAACAAGTAACAGGTTTTCAACCTGTCACTTCTATTTACAAACTTCTTATTACAAGGGGGCCAATGTAGAAGTAACTTTGTTTAGTAGGGCTTGAGTTTGATATCTAGTGTGTAGGCTCTATTTTTTTTTTGTATTATGCCTAACAATTCTATTAAAATAACATTGTTGATTATTTTTTCATCATCTTTATATTTTTGTGTGATTAGTGCCTAACCAGGTGTCCGAGTTTTTATGTCGCCCATGGGCCTCCAACTTGGATTTACATACAGTCGAGAAAGATCTCTCAGGCATGCTTGTTTCCTCACAATGTTTTCCTTCACCGAAGCAAGTGATAATAATTATAAAATATGCACATTTTATCCCTAGTTTAGTTTTTAACATCAATCTCTTAATTCTTTTGTACTGCAGATCTGTGACAATCTTACTGTTAGTTTCTATTGATGACAATGCTATAAAGGGGTTCAAGAAGAAAAAAAAATATGCTAGTATGGGGCATTCCCCAAGCAGACATTATATCACATTTTTTTTTTCGCAAACATCTTATATGTAGCTGCACATAGTTGGTATTAATTTAGCAACTTAATCAATTATTTTTAAATCCTTCTAAATCAACACAACAAAGGCTGGTTGGTTTTACACAAACATTATATTTCAATAAAGGCACACTGATGCAAGCACTTAGTATTGCTAGACCAGCCTTTACACATACAGAAACAATGCATCAACAAATTCTAGACACAAAATTAGGCTAAGAATAATACCATGTTCTAAAAGTTTGTATTGATCCTAACACTAGACAAAAGAACAGTTTTGGTCAATGCTTCACTTTCGTTTTTATTTCAATAAAATATTGAAATCAAATAAAAGATTTTTTAAATATTTAGTAGAAAGATGCATGTAGTTTTTCCTAAAATCATATTGGTAAAATAAATCCTATTAACACTTCAATCCAACCAAGAATTTGAAAATACATACCTACTTTGCATATCATTATTGCTAAAAGTAACCTCTGATGAGGTCTCATGCAAAACAGTAGCATGCAGCAGTTTGATCTTGATATTTCTAATCAGTTTTTTTGGCTAACTACACTAACTTTCCATATTTTGCGAAAACTATCGTTTTCAGTTTCAATTAGTATTTTTAGAAACTGCTAGGTACTTAATTATTGTAGGATACTAGCTCCAACACAAATAAGGAATAGGTATTGAACAATTATGTCACAGTTCAAGAATTAACAACTCCAGTATCGGCATTGTCAATGCGAAAAGCAGGTTTGCAAATATAGTATCGCCGTTTAACCAAACAAGATTACGCCATCCGACCCAAATGAACACGGGATTATAATGGGAATCCAAATGAACAGTATGGATTCGCAAGCTTTAGTCTGTAAAGAAATGTCATACAATGGAAATTCTTCCATGAGCGTAAAATGATACGGGAAACGTGGCCCTTGATGCTTTTACATCAATAAGTGACTCAATACAGTTGTATGATCATGAAATGTCGGATTTCACAAGATGTACGAAATGGAGTCAACTAAAACGATAAAATATGTTTACCTGTCTATCAATTGATCCTCTGTGCCAGGCAAAGGATGAACCACAAAATGCATTGAAGACATTTTCCAAGGTCTTATCCTGTTTTAACAAAGATTTCAAAGAGCACACTTAAACATTTGTTAAAAATCCACCACAATACTGCAAGAACAAAAGAACACTATCTAAAATTCTCTTCCAACCACCATATTTCTCGTGGTTTCTTTCGTGTTCGTTTCTCGTTCTCAAATACATGTGAGTCGGTACATGACGAAAAAAGAAAGAAAATATCAACATGGCTTCTCCGCCCAGAATGTTGGTACCCCTGTCATAATCAACTAATTTGTGGAAGCCAAAAATCTTTATCGTTTTAAAATCCTTTTTAGTAATGTTTTTGTACCATTATATAAATTAATAAAATAAAACAATGTAGTTTTTTCGAAACGCTCAATCATTTTCTTTTATTTTAACCCAGGTGTATCCTTTTAGTAACATAATTAAGGCGTGAACACATTAGCACCATGAAATGTCTTTTGAGCGAGCTTTTAGGCAATTTATCCTACTGTAAGTACTGTTATTTTTTATTCAATATTAATTTCATACTAACACAAGACACGGGTGCTTTTTTGACAAATAGGCATAACATAACATCACGACTGTAATCCCTGAAGGGTTGGACAGAAATGTTCCTAACAGTACATTGTACACCGACATTTCGCCAATTTCATATAATTGGGGGCCATATAATGCGAGGCTGCTAATAAGAAAATCCCAATCGAAAATCGAACCCAGGACCTCCTCAGCAGTAGCGATTACGACCACTAGACCAGTGAGGCAGTCATAATAGTAGCATAATAAAAACTACTGTGATCCTATGTACTTTTTAGTTTTCAGAAACCCCAATGAATGTATGAACCTTATGCTCTAGCTATGAACAAAAAGGTATGTAACTTTTGGGCTGGGCCCTTGGGCCAACGTAGACAATGCTACCAAATTAATTAAAAACAAGAAGCCACCGCATCGATGTTTATTATGTTCCTTCATTTATCGATAGAAGATTATATTCATTTATTCGATGGAGAAAGAAAAAATGTAAGAAGATTCTTGATTTGCCTAGCGGCCTAGCCTAATCCCAACTATGTTTTGGTCGGCTTCCAGTCTCAACCGCATGAAGGCAATTGGTGTTTTACATAGAGCGACTGCCTATCTGACCTCCTCGACATAATCTGAATGAATAGGCCTAGAACCGCAGTAGTAACACGCAAAGTGAAGCAATTTCAAGTTAGCCTTTTAAGGCTTCGTACGACTTGTGTGTACGTATCACTCGTGAGGTAGTGTGCGCGTCGGCAAACAAACGTGCCGCACATTAATTCTTTTGTTATTGTTTCAACTTTTATATTTGAGATAAAACTAAATCGGAATTTTAATTAAAACTCACACTCTGAGTCTAATTAATCTGAGGTATGTAGCATTTCTGCACATTTTGATTACCTTCAATCGAATTGTCGGATTGGCTACATACCGGTTTGATCGTCCAAGTTCCCCCTCATGGCAAGTGATGCTAAAAATATGATTAATGAAGTACGAAACACTGGCCCACGAAGAAAAAAAAATAGTAAAAAAACAATAATGAAAAATGGCGGCCAAGTCAAAGAAGCGGCTGTCTAAAATTGAAAATAAGATACTAAAATTAGAAAAATTAGAATTAAAAGATGTATTTTGTTCAATTTGTCAATCTATTTTAATAGAACCCGTAACCTTGCCGTGTTTTCATGATTTTTGTCAACGTTGTTTTAATGGCAGCATAGAAAATAATGCTTTGTGTTGTCCTCTGTGTCGATTGCGAATTGGATCCTGGCTTAGAACAGCAACAAAACAAAAGAATTTGGTGAATGTTAAACTTTGGAATTTTATCCAATCAAAATTTCCACGTGAAATTGAAATTAAAATAAAAGGAGAGGACATCCATTTACCAGAAGGTAAATACATGAAATTATGCAGAAACCGAAGTTAAAATCAATATTTGTGTATTGTTTATAAAATTAAATATGTTTTTGGTAAAATCTTACCATCTGTAAAGTTATGATGTCCAGATGGACATTTGTATGCTAACGTTTTCCTTAGATTTTAGACCACACCACAAACATACTATGACCTGCAAGATTTATGTTCAATACAATGACAACTAATACTCTTTCCATTCATTTGGCTGAAGCTACAACATAAATATTTATGTTCCTGTCATGGTATCAAAGAAACTACACTCATCTGTGACTGTTAATTCTGTCTTTTTCTTCACTTACACAAGACTTAAAATTTTTCAGAGGCACCCTTACCCCGACTAAGTGAGCCTGGGGAAATTAGGTCAGAATATGAGGCTGAACTGAGGCGCTTAAGAGCTGAACGAGTAAGATTAGAGCAAAAGCACATACAGGAGACTGAGTTATTAATCAAGTATGTATTATGTTTACTTTGATATTTGTTACTTCTCTCAGTGATTAGTTTTTATCAATATGTCCCTGAATTATAGAAATCAATCAAGAAATTGAATTACCTAATGAGTAATTGTTTCAGGAAAATTCAATGTGAAGAAGAAGAAGCGCACAAAAAGTATTTAGATAACTTAAAACGAGATGAAATTTTAGCACAACAAATGCAGCAAGATCGCGGTAAAGACAATGTACCACCTAACACTCCTAGGAAGCTCAATGTTAAAGCACCAGTGGCAAAACCTAGACTTAAAGCTACAAAAATTGATTGTTATCTGACTAAATTACAAGTTCCCACCATTAAAGAGTAAGTGATGATTCTCAAAACCTAATCTCTAGCCAGTGCCAATTTATTGTGTATCCAATTATCCATGTGTTATTTTTAGTATGAATAATGTCAGTTGCTTCTGATACTAAGCAAGTTTTTGAGTCTTAATGAGTCTGTTATTTTCAGTATTTGAACTGCAAGTTTACATTCTATTTTAACTGTACTTGTAAATTAGTATTCTATCAAAGGATTTGAAACTTGATCAGCAGCCATTTTTGAAAACCATTATTTTATTGTTTCCATGTAATGACAATATGATCTGAGAATATCAACTAGTTGTGAAGCCATAACTTGGAGAATTTGACTTACATAAATATTGTTTATTCTGATTAAGCACCTTTCACACAATGTTTTGTTGGTATCTAAGCCCAAAGAGTTGTTGAATTATTATAAAATATTAAATGTCAACCCAATCTTCTGTAGTCAACTACACGCTAAAAGGTTATTAAAACACGGCACTTGGGCACAATTTAATAGAACTTACTGCTGTGTTGTTTCTTAAAGGTACTTTATATAGGATAGATTTTGTATTGATTGTCACAGATTTTAAAAACTTTACTTACCTCATGTGCAAACTGATAATGGTCATCACAGTGAAGATAATTCTTTATTGCATAACATTTATGCTACAAAGAAATAAAAATATCAAAGGCTGCATAGTTAATATTTCTAGACATCTACTCTGTCATGTTTTTTCTGGTAAATGGCCTCTTAACTACTAGCATTATCTTATTCCAGTAGTCCTCAAGTAAATAATGAAACAAATGATAATACAAGCAGTGCTGGGTCAACACCTAAGGCTCCAACAGTCAAGCCTATGAATGGAGCCTCGCCAGAAATGGTGCCAAGTTATGGGAAATTAATTAAAAGCTTTATTGATAAAAAAAACAAACTGGGTCCTGGTTTATGGAATAAAGAAAATGGCGAGAGTGTTAAAGAAAAGGTAAGTTTATGCAGATCTTTTATTATTCTATCTTCAACAATTTGAATTGGTCTTCAGTTGTGAACTATGCTTGTACCTTGTTTGGGTACTTTAGTGTCAAGTCTGATAATATGAGATTCTAAAATTGAATTCTCACATTATGAGCACACCTTTTTCTTAATTATAATTTGGAATAATACAAAATTTGCAGCTTTGTGATGGACATAAATGATTGTCTCTTTAGGTAGATGATTGTTTAATTTCTTTTACAGAAAGACGATCCTAAAAATAGTGGTAAAGAAGTAGGTACTTCAGAAGATAAGGTCAATGTCAAAAGCTCTGTGCCTTCCCTGCTTGTCTCACTGCCACTGCCATACACAGGAATACTCCAACATAAGATTAACTTAGCTGAAAATAGAAACATTGAGACTGGAAGTGTCGACTCCATGCGACAGGAGTTGTGTTACTTCAAACCTATTGAGTCGACTACTCCAACAAGGTAAACATTCAACATATAGTTTTAACACTAACAATTATATTAAAAGAATCCTGAACTGTCTAATAAATGAAATGTTTAAATCTGTTAACCTTTTTCAGTTTCAGTACAGGCAAGACTCTTCCACTCCGCGTTCCAGGGCTCCGTATGGACAAGGAGCCAGTATCATCTCGCAATGAACCTACTCCGACGCGTACGCAGTATTTAGAGGGACTTTGTCGTCTCAGGAACTTGTCCTTAGCTAAAAACTTACCATCTGCCTTTGTTATTGCACTAAATATACTTCAAGTCGAAAAGGTAAGAACTTTTACTCAACAGTATAGTTATTTATTGTTATTATAATACTTTAGAATTATAGTTACCTGTGTATATTTCTCGTTATTACAGGAAACCCCCGTGAAATGTGAAAGAAGCAGGTCGAAAGTAAAGAAAACTGCATCTACTAGCCCTGGTGTGGCACCTTTACCAAACAAGAGGAATTCCAATAGAAATAAACAAACTATACATATTGATGGTATTAATAAATTAAATAATGAAACAAATCTTAGACGCACAAGGTCCATGGGAAGTATTTCGAAGGATGAAAATGAAACAACACCCAAAAAGGGCAAAATGAAACAGCGGAAAGTGTCATCTGAGAGAAAGCCATATTTACGGAGCGATTCCAAAAAGTCTAGTACCAAAAAGGAATTAAACAGTCCACCATTACTTTCAGAAACAATAAATAACAATAAGGTCAATTTAGCTGTAAAAAATTTGTCTAGTCCATTAAAGAATTGTGATGTTAAGAAAATACTGCAAGAGCAGCTAAGAATTGAAAAGTTGATTGAACAAGAAAAGAATGATTTTGAATTGGCTCGAAAGATGGAAGCGGAGTGGAACGGACGGAGAAATCCCCGACGGGCCACCATTAAGCGACAAGTGACTCTCAACTATGCTCTCAGGCCCGCCAAGAAACTAAAGGTCTAAAGTAACTTCTTAGTCTAATGAAAGCATTTTTAGTTTAGAAAATTTCAGTGGTTGTTCATTTAATACTATTTGTTATTTTATTCACGCCAGACGTCTGGAAGATTGATTAGCTTTAATCATAAGATTATGGGTCATTAATCTCTCAGATTCAGATGTTGCAAAGTCAATTGAATTTTGTAAGTCATCAATTTTGAGGAAAACTATGTTGCAGTATTACATACACGATATTTACCTTATGAAATTCACCCTCAAGCTTTTTTGTTACATAATAATATGTTTTTATCCAGACTGTCCGAAACTTCGCAGCTTGTATTTCTCACCGATTATTTTATAATGTAAGTAAAATTTAAAGTAGATAGCTGTTAAACTACCTAATAATATTGTAATTGTATTTTGTAAAGAAAAACAAAAACAATATAGCAATGAATCACTTACTAGTAGAACTTGATTTCAAAATTAAGAATTGGTATTTGATGTAAAGAGATTAGAGTTTTTTTTATTAGGAGCTATTTTACTGATATTGTATTAATTAATGCAATGCAACACTATTTGAACACCCTCAGAAAATAACGTACCAACGGAAAATCGTAATGTTGCAATGATAGTCATTTTAACAACGCATTTGTAACAACCATGTTGTTGGGACGTACATTTACCCAAATTAATTTAGCAGAAGCCATTTATTGACCTTGACTTTTTCCGCTAGATAAGTTATTTCCACATCAATGGAGCCGACTGCTGTGAAATACTGACGAGCTTACATTTTATTTATTAGGCACAGTTTAAAAGTTGACTGATTTGTCTTTCGTTCGTTATATTTTATCGGAGAAGTAAATTGACTTATGACAGTTTTGTACAGATGCTACGATTAAGTAGACAAAAGTTAAAAACTCGAATAAAGCTTTCACAGGATTGGAATCAGCCCTGTACAATTTATTATATATTGTACGTAGTGTATCGAAATGTCTAATCTCCAATTAATATTTTAAAAATATATCTTGTATTCATAACAAAATAATAAAAACGCAATATTTAAACTTAATGTTTGAAAATTTTTAAACAATCGATTTAGCTACATTCATTCTAAAGAAAGAGGGGTCAATAGAAAACAAGTGAAGGTCATACATTTCTCAATTTAATTTATACTGTTATTTTGTACGTAGTTCGTGTAGATTTGCATCGAATAGCTACTTATATCAAGTATGAACACAATATGAATGCGCTCTCAGAATGTGTCTACTAAAAAGCCGGGACAAATTTGTTATAACTCATGTTCATTCCTGGTAAAAACGCCAGTTAAAACAGGACTCACGAAACGGGCGCATTCGTAAGAGTGAACGTACCCCAACATCTACACGATACTTACTTTTTAACTTGATCCCGAAATTTTCTGAATTTTGAAGTATTAATCTAAGCTTTGCTCTAAAATTCGAAATAATATGTAATTAGTATGTGATTATTCGTCGACAACCGGCTGTTTGGCTATTTTTAAAGCAAGTAGATCCACTATCGCTTGGCAAACTATTGTTAGAAGGAAAAACATTTTGTGAACTTTTGTTTAATATAATGGTCTATAAAACGGGTCGAGTTCGAGTCAAACTGGCATTGTAAGTGTTTCGTTATGTTCAATAACTGTAAAACATGTATTTTTTGTAAGAAATACGCTATAAAATATAAAATTCTTTTGTATACTAAAGTGTACCTTATTGTGCAGCGTCGATATAACAGAAAACGATATTTCCACATTTTTTTACTGTTAAAAAATTTCATTAAGTCAGATAGTCGGTTACAGCGACAGAAATCAAGAATATAGTTTGTAGATGTAGCTTCTACCACAGTCCGTCGGAAGCAATGCGTAGGAGCCAAAGTTGATATAATCCTCATGGTTCGTTCGTAAACGACTTTCCATGGATCTCATGACTTGTGATTAACTTGTGATGTAAGAATTTTAAGTTTAAATGTATAGGTGTACGTATTTATAATGTGGTGCTCTTGAATCCAATTATCGTAATAGAAAGCTTCCACACTTTGCAAACAATATACTATGGAAAGTAAATGGTCGATTTATTTTTATGTTCGTCACTATCTCTAATATAAGCTTGTTTTGCAATAAACTAGCGGACACAATAATAGTCCCGTTTTTTAAGAAACCTGCAAAATAAAACTCAAGGAAACCTTATTGCGTAAAATATCCACTATTATATAATAATCATACCTTTTGGTATTATAATGAAATTGTCTATGTTACATGGTGCGTATGTTAATCTTCATAATTTGATATTGCACAATAAACTTTGAGAAATCTCTTAACTTTATATATGCTATTAGTTAAATAGGAAGTGTTTACTCCGAATTTCATTACTGAGAACTGGGGGCCTAAAATGGCCACTTTAGCAGAACATAATAGGATAATAATATGAATCACATTAAAAGTCTTAAAACGGTCACAGTCATAGTTAATATGTTGAATTATCAGTTTGTGACCATTTTACGAATTGTAACGTAATTCATACTATGTTCTGCTAAGGTGGCCATTTTAGACCCCCTGATACACACATTAATGCCGCCTCTCTTCGCTAGGCATCTAGTTTGATTTGTAAGTAAACTGTTTGATTCAACGCTCGGTTCAGCGCCAATAGTTTAAAACTTCAACAGTGTGTGCAATAATAATTAGGCATTCTTTCTGGGTGTCACTTAGTGTTAGTGAAAACGTAATAATAATATGTTTCCAGTATGTGCTGACCTTTCAATGATGAAGTCAGCATAACTGCGAATGTAAGGCCCGGACTCCACCAAAGTGGAGACGTGCGTAAACCGAACAATCATATTGGTTGAAATCTAAATTCATGTTTGGTCCTCTCCTGTTATTGGTCGAATTTTGCACGGCTCCGCTTTGGTGGAGTCCTTCAGCTTGATCATATTACTTGTATATGTGGACATAATTCAATTTCTATAAGTTGGTGTTATTTATTGCTCAATATTAGCTCCATCTCTCACATGGAAATAAACAAAAGAGTTTACCTGGGCTGGGTCTAGGTCGAACGTGATCTGAACTCGTTGATTGAAAAAAAAAAAATATTTTGTGCGTGATGGTAAACGACTAAGTAAGTCCTGTAATCCAGTTTCTGTATGAATGCACCAAAAGAACCTAACCCATCCAAAGCCCGGCTCGCTTCGCTCGCTCTTGCGTTCTCTTCATCTCACAACTTGAAAATCTTACTCATCTCAGGGACAGGGCCGTAAGTAGGCGTCGGTGGCCAAAATCTCTGACAACTATAAAGTAACCAATCCGAGGCGGAATGCTACAATTTTGTAGCTCTCGTGCTTAAGTATAGGATGTATAAATTCTATTCTTTTTCAATTCTGCAAAAGTCGACAGAGTTCCTCATATTCTCATCTTTACATAGCATAAAACAAAGTCGTTTCCAACCGTCAGTACGCTTAGATCTTTTAATCTAGGTACGCGACGGATTTTAATGTGGTTTCCATCAATAGACAGAGTGATTCAAGAGGGAGGTAATACATGCATAATTATTATAGTAGAGAAAACATTAGTATACGGGATGGAAAGGACACCGCCGCAAAAACGGAAACCACATACTCAGTATATCATTCTGAACCCCTCCACATAGAAAATTTTCAAGGGTTATTAAAAAAAAAATCAGCTGTTCCATACATTTTGACAGTGCAGGTATTGCACTTATGTATGTAGGAAACAGCTGTTTTTTTTTAATATCAGCTGATTCCTGGTGTCTCTTACTTATTTTTTTTGTAACCATGAAGTTTTATTATTAATCATCATATATTAATTGTAGTCGGCAGTAGTGTAGTTACAAAAAAAAAATTGTAAACGACACCCCAGAGGTATCGTCCAGTGGTGTCATCGACAGAATACAAAACTTTTTTGCAAAAAAAACCGACTTTAAAAAAAAAACACTAAATAAGTGGAAAATAGCTTTACTTTCGGAAGTCGGTGGCAAAAAAGTCAATGAAACAAACAATAGTAACCGACTTCCGAAAGTAAAGTTATGTTCCACTTTTTTAGTGTTTTTTTTTGGAAGTCGGTTTTTTTTTGCAAAAAAGTTTTTATTTTACCCTTTTAGTTATCGTATCACACACAAATCCTTGTCTAGTATCAATTTCGCAATTTCTTTTACTTGGATGACATATTTTTTCCAGCTATTTAGATTTAAAAACCAAACTACTGAACCAATTTTGATGAAATTTCTATGGGACCTATCTGAAAGAATTTTTCAAATCGGTTCATAAATGACGAAGATATGAGGTAATAAACATAAAAAAAAGGTTCCGACGAATTGAGAACCTCCTCCTTTTTGAGATCGGTTAAAAACAACCAGGCTTTCTATGAAAATTTAAATAAAGTTAAAATCCTGCCCTTTTCCGTCGCTAACAACCGTCATTTGCTAGAGCGGGAGTGCTATCACACGCGGCAGCATCGACGATGCGCTCGCTAAAACTGATTCGAATTTGGTTGCGCCCGTAGTGCTATTCTCTGTCTACGGTTGCGCCTGATCTGTGCTATGCAATGTTGTCGATATATGTATGACGTGAATACTTTTTCTGTTACATTTAATTGTTTAAATTGGATTACTTAGGCTAAGTGTTGTAACAGTTTTACGAAACTAAAAACCCTACCTTTTGACCGCTTGTGTCGCATTTATGCGACACGTATTTCCGTGCCCCTAGGGGCCGTTCAAGTATTACGTAAGCAGATATTTGCAATTATTAACCCACCCCTCCCCCTCGTCAGCAAAAGTAAGCAAAGCCCTTACCCCTCCCCCGTGCTTACGTAAACATTGGTACAATTGATTTATTCATGAGCAGCAGTTACCTATATGTAAGTCTAGAAATAAGGAATAGGTTTGGAATAGAGGACTATAACGCACAAATTATTCATTTAAAGAAACTTTACTGACACGGTATTCAGTAATTCCCCTAGTTCTAAGCGAGTACCTGAACGTATTTATTATTTGTAGGAATCCCCGAAAATGTATTTCGTTTTCAAGCATAGACAATGTGTGGGTTGCCATATGTGTAAAAAAGTAAATTAAGTAGATTACTGCTGTAAATTAAGTAAATTACTGCTGACGTAGTCACCATCTAGATCCCCCCACACCCCATGTCATCAAAAATTAAGCAAAGCAAAGACCCCCCTGCCCCCCATAGTACTTACGAAATACTTGAACGGCCCCCTACCGCTTGTGTCGTATTTCTGCGACACAGAACATACATTTTTTTGTTCTATTAACTGCGTGGTACAACTAAAACCATTATTAAATATAGAGATATTATTTACAACAACTATTTAAAATTATATCTCGTAGCTCTAAGTATTGAAAAAGCTTATTTATTGTAGGTATTATTTATGATATCGATTTGTAGCTGCGCGCTAGGAGCACAGTAAATGATATTTGGCCAAGCGGTCAAAAGGTATTCAGTAGTGTAGGTAACGATATGAATTATGGTAATTCATTATTAGCATGTAGGTTGATAAATTAACCAGAACAGCGAAATATAGGACTTAGTTTTTTATAAACGCTATTTGCGACATTACCAAAGACATTCAAATATTTACGAGCGATAGACGGGACAAGACGAAGAAAATCGTGAACCAATAATTGTCTCACATAACAAATCGTTGTCTAATGTCATATACCCGTTTGTCAGGGGGGAACATTCATGTGTCAAAATCTAAATGGGATTCATTTGTATGATGTTATAAAAGTTGAAAGTTGGAATCTTGCGAACGGACGGAAAAAGGTCTAATGTTTCTATAATTATTTTAAATCTCTTTGGACATTACCAGCTTTTTCGCCCGGTTTCGCCTATCCTCTTCTATCTACACTAATTAACCATCAATAACTACACTTCGAAAATATTGTTTGTCACTTTAACATCTAAAACCATCATCTAGAAGTGAAAACGCGCACCGCCAGGTTTAAATAGTAATTGAAACACTAGCCATTTTCCAAAAATGGTCACTGTCGTTTTCGTGGTGTGTCCTTTATACTAAACCCTTTGTATGTCCCTTACACACTACATACTAATTAGGTATGGTCATGATATAATAAAAGAAGGGGTTCAAAAATAACATTTTATTTGACCTTAATACCTGACGAAATGTGTGTGTACTTCAAGTAATTACACCTCTGGCTATCCCTTCGGAGAAAACAGGCGTGATGTTGTCATCTTTAAACGCATTTACCCGTTAAAACTACATAGGTACTAGGATCAGGGCTGCCGTGCGTCTCGGTTTGGAACGTTGTGGGGGACACAACGTTCCAAACCGACCAACCGGGGTCAATAGGTCAGCTGTTGTCAGTTGTCACTGTACTGTCGGTAGGCCTATCAGAACAGAATCGTGAAATTTCGCTCTCGATCCGCTGGTGTTTAAGACGCTGCTTCCGTATGTGCCTCGAGAAATATCTTCAACTGCTTTTACTGCAATTGAAAACGTGGCTGTTCTGCTTCTTAATATACCAAGGCTGGCACTGTTCATCCCCCTGTCCCCCAAATACAAATCCTGGCTAGGCCCCTGCTAACAAGATAATAAAATTGACTGGTGTTTGCGCCAATCCATGATTTTTCCAATTTGTAATACAAATGGGGCATTTGTATTTAAAATTGCAGAGATAACGGCAAGGGTTTATTTTTAAGCATGTACCAGTAAGTCGTGTCGTGATCATGAGGGACTTTTCGTTATCTTGCAGTGCTTTTCTTGATTTATTTGTAGGGTACTAAGAGTAAATCGATATTTTTCAATGACATCAATAGTGTGATAAACTACACTCGCGAGCAACCAAATCGACTCGAGCCTTGTCGGCGTACACATACATTGAAACTAAAATTATGAATGGAATTATAAAAAGGATGTCATTCGAAAGCTTAAGATGTCAACTTTAATTTGACATAATTATCATTGAAAACCATCCATCATTTTTGAAATAGATGATGTCTGGACGCAAGAGTAGGAAAAACGGGAATTTAGGAAAAAAAGGTATGGGTCTCGTATTTTACAAATTAAACAAAAAAAAAAAAAAATTATTTATTTAAATCAATACTTCGTATTGCCCCCTCTAGCCCTAATTACAGCCTGCAGTCTGTTTTTCATTGACCTTATCAATTTTTTGCCATTTTCTTGAAGAATGCCGTCCCACTCCTCTAATAATGCTGTCTTTAGCTCGTCTACGCTTGAAGGGACTGGATTCCTGGCCCAAACTCTTCTTTTAAGCTCGTCCCATAAGTGCTCGATGGGATTCATGTCAGGACAGCGCAGGCCAGTCCATCGTGCGTAATTCGACCTCTTCCAGAAACTGTCGAGTGACTCGTGCCGTGTGGCAGCGGGCATTGTCGTGCATTATACACAACATGATCGAGTAGAATATCGGTGATGTACCGATCAGCTGTTAGCCCGCCTCCTCGGCCGCCCCTAGGCACGAAAACAAGTTCGGATTTTCCCTCTAAAGAAATACCAGCCCACATCATGCAGGAACCGCCGCCATATGCCACTGTTTCAGCGAAACAACATTGGGCAAATCGTTCCCCCGGACGCCTGTAGACGCGGCCTCTCCTGTCACTGCCATGCAGACACATTCTGCACTCATCAGTAAACAGTACCGATCGCCATTGCGCAACGCTCCAATTGAGATGCTCTCGAGCAAATTGAAGGCGCGCTTGTCGGTGGCCTGCAGTCAATTTAGGGCCCGTCGCAGGTCTTTTTGGCATCAAGTTGGCTTCCTTCAAGCGTCTTCTCACTGTCCACTCGCTGGCAGCTACTTGTCGTACACGTCTCAGTTCTTGCTGCACATCAACGCCCGTAAGGTGTAGATTGCGCAGCGAGGTTGAGACAATGAAGCGGTCGTCTCTCTCTGAAGTGCACCGGTGGCGGCTCGTTCTTGGTCTCCGATTGAAGGCACCAGTCTCTTGGAACCGTCTATATACTCGGGATACAGAAGACTGGCTCAAGTGGAGCTGGGCAGCGACTGCTCGCTGACTTAACCCTTATTGCAACAAGGCAACAACTTGAGCGGCTTGTTCTGGTGTGGTATCCATGGGTTAGCGAAAACAAGGAATGCAATTTACGGAGATGTGTACCGGTCAAACCTAGGGTTGGCTTCTGTTTAACCGGACAATCCTGTGGGTGCCTTGAAATAAATTAAGGCCTGCAGCCAGGGCAAAACTTATATACTAAGCGACAACTCACTAAGGGCACCCCCTGTGGGGTACGAACCTCGGCTTAGGGCGTCGCTGGGGGAGGGCAGCAAAAGGACAGGCTGGATCTGAGTGATATTATTTGGGGTCTGATTTATAGCTACAGGCTCAGCAACGCGGGCTGGCTCTTGCAAGGGTCGGGGGAGGGGGGGGGGGAGTGAACGGGGACGTCGCGACGGGCCTCGGCGGCGAGGCCGGAAGGATGGCGGTCTGTGTTTGTATTTCTTGAGAGTACTGGTTTCCCTATTACTTTCTTGAAGAACGGTGATGGGGTCGTCAGGAGTGACTAGGGTATGACGGGGACGTCGGACCATGCTAATACGCGATGGTTCGTATCGGGCGGCCGATGCGATCAGTGGGTTATTATGTTTGACGGCCGAGTCAAAATAACGCTTGGAAAGGCGTTTCATGAATTGAAGGAAGGTTGGTAATCTAAGGTCTAAGTGTAGACTGTCATTACGGACATCTCCCGTGATTTTACGGAGGAATCGGTTCTGCATAAGGTAAACCGGATGTGGAGGGGTTTTATAGCGGGAGCAGGTAGCGCAAGTCGTGGATTCCTAATGAGGTAATTTACGCTGACGGCCAATTAAAATGCGTCAATAAATCAGCGCTTAGTTTTTTTTAAGGTATTGATGTTAATTGAAAGCATAATTCTTAAGCTTTCGAATGACATATCACTTTTATAATTACCATTTATCGTTTTAGGAAAATCAATGTATATGTGCGCCGTCAAGGCTTGAGTCGATTTGGTTGCTCGCGAGTGTGTATATATAATACTAACAGGTTGCTCATTTCTAAAAGGTTCAACCCAAGGTACTGTTACTGTGAGCTGATTTTTTATTTATTGTTGGATGAATGCTGCTGCATCATTCTTTTCCCTTGCTGATTTTAGGCGTATTCAGCAATATTTGTCTTCGTTCATCAGAACATCAGTTTGAATTTTCTTCATTGATTTCCGTAACTCGCAGAGAATACCTGTTGGAAATCAGACATTTAAAACCTACCAAGGTTTTTCAGATTTGGGTCAGGTGCACCTACACCGTTAAGCGTTCCGTAGTCAAGATGAATATCCTTTTGAACGCCAGAGCATAAACACACGCGCGTGCCTTCCACGCCAAGCCACAATTTCACCGAATCCAAATTAGACGTGTTATGCCGTCCTTGGCGTAGCACTTTTTGATTTGACGTCCATAGGCGTCCGTGGCGGTCAAAAGGATTTAGACGCATACAATGCGTTTCAAATAAGATTAGACTGACCTGGCGCCATATCTGTCAAATCGAATAAGTTATCTAGCGTTAGCAAAACAGCTATTTTTGATAATATATTTTTTCATAGCCAAAAAAAATACAAAAAGGGGTTTATATTGGTCTCAAATATATCTGGTGGCATAAACAAAGTTTATTCTTGAATTTGTCACCACCAGGATAGTACTTTTTTCATCTACATTATTCTACATGATTGTGTTATACATACCTTCTCATTACAAAATTCAATTTAGTAAGTATTATGTTGCCAACACAAGAAAGTTTCTTAGCCAGGTGTCTTCCAAACACCTACAATTGTCATTTGTTAACACCTGTAATAATCACAACATGATTACTTTTTTCCCATATGATATAAATGAATAGCACAAACAAATTATTTCATAAATGCACCTTTTCATTAAAAAATAAAATAATAGTTACCACAGACTTATCAGTCAAACTCACACTGGTAATTAGCACTCTTGATAAGCCATTTATCCATAGCTACTGCACAGAAAGAACAAATACAAGTCATACATAAATGACCATCAGACCATACCATTGATTGCACACCCACCACTTACCGCAGCTCCACAGGACGTAGAACCAGGTCACTTCATTCCAAGATGATTGAAAGCAGCAGTCACATCTCGCAAGATACACACACAGTTGTGCACACCTAATAACAACTTGGCATCCTAAACAGTGCTACCTTAATATGTATTATGACCCATACAGTCAGATGTTCATTCACACCCAAAACAGTTTTTTTGTAAAGTTGCTTTCAGCCTTTTAATTTATTGAACATAATAATATCTCGGCTTTATGCCGAAGTACACACCTAGACTTATCGAAATTAAACATCCATCTCAGAATGACATACACCTTTATTGAAGAAAAGTCCTCATCTCACACATCACATTATTACACACAATACTCTATGTCACCTTACATCTAATACATCATCATCTGGATCTTTATGCATCCATATAAGCATCCTGTGATAATCCTATCACATCAAAGTTTTACTTCAGTTACACATCTTTACATAGAAATAAAAATTTACTTAGAGACTAGAATTTAAACTAAAGTTCCCATACAGACATCTCTGATACAAGCTTTTGCCGTAGTGCTCACCTCATGTCTGGGGCTTGTTGTTGTTCCACCCACCCGAACCAGAACCAGAACTGGAACCTCCTCCCCCACTGCTATTACCATTCCAGTTGCCCTGGCCATTTGGCCAACTTCCTTGATTCCAGTTACCATTTCCGCTGCCACCTTTGCCACCACCACTCCATCCTTGATTGCCACCGCCTTGATTCCATGATTGTGGTGGGCCATTTTGACCCCAGTTTTGGTTTCCATTCCAATTTTTACCAGAATTACCCCCTTGTGGTGGGCCACCCTGCCAATTATTTGGGCCAGAGTTACCAGGTCCTCCTAAAAATCCACCCCAACCAGCTTGATTGAGAGCTGCTGCCACTAGACTTATAGGCAAGTTAAAGTTAGCAGGTGGCCCTCCATTGGGATTGATTCCCAAGTTTTGCATATTCAGAGAATCTATGTTACTATTTCCTCCATTGTTGCTTGACCCTCCAGACGGCCCTCCAGAGCGGCTGCCCTCCCAATTATTTGGCCCATAAGAATCATCTTTCCAGTTTTGCGACTTGGTTTTGATTTTTGGTGCAGCACTTGATACTGACACAGATGCCCCTTTGATGACATGATCTTCTCCACAAAGACTTTGTGCCACTTCTGGATCTAAGAAAGTAACAAATCCGAATGCCCTGAATGGACGAGGAACAAAAACATCAGTTACTTCTCCAAATTTAGAGAAATATTCGCGAAGATCATCAGCAGTCATATCTTCAGTGCACCTTCCAACAAAAACTTTGCAGGGCATCTGAGGAACTACACCTTCCTTTGAATTAGGAATACGGACGTCTACCCAGCGCCCATCAATGTTGTGTCTTTGAGCCAAAGCTCTCATCTGTGATGCATAAGTAGCAAAACGAATGAAACCAAAACCTTTGAAAGATCCATTCTTATCTCTCTTTAACTGTACCATTACAACTTCGCCAAATTGCTCAAAGTACTGCTTAATGGACTCTTCGGTCGACTTCCAGGGCAACCCAAGACATATTAAATCTGAGCATGTCAGTTTCTTCTCTAAGCGTTTAGTTTTAGCAGCCGAATTTTCAGGAGAAACATCTTCCATCTTACGTTTGTTCTCTTTTGGAAACACACAAATATACAGGTGTTTACCCCATCCCACTTCACTCGGTGGATGCAATTTGCCATCGCTCAGGCGAATACCTCGGATTGACTTGCTGTCCGGGTGCCGGTATTTCAGTCCACAGGCTCCGGGAAATTGGGCCACGAGGGTTGACAACAACAGCGTACCATCTACTTCGCAAGGTATTTCTACCGCATTCGAGTCATCTTCATCTTCACTTACTTTTATATATTCGAATAAATCTCCATTATAATTACCACCTTTGGAACACATGGTGGTTTCTGACTTCAAGAATTATTTCACAATACTCAGTAAAATATCTCTTTTGACGACGGAAAATCGCAAACAGCAAAGACAATGATAGTAGAGTGAGAGTGGCTAGAAAAAAAAACAACGCGTCGGTTTTGTTTCATGTTCGTACTTAATAGGTCCATGGTTTTGTGCGTGATTTTATGCTGATTTGAATATTAGTCTTTTTAGCAGACATAAAAGACGTGATACAGTATTTGGGTTTTAATTACAGATGTCGCTGACGAAATAAGAAATAATTACGTACAGCTGACGTGGATATGGCCACTTGGCCAATGACGAATTCAAATGACGGTAGTTATGAACTGGAAGAACTGTGTTAATAACGAAAGAATTTGATAATGGGGTATTAATTAATGACGACTATAAAGTGGGCAGGAGTAAATTATCCAAAAACACAAGCCGTGAAGCGTGAGCTGTTTTATTGAAATACACAACATATCGAAGGGAATCGGCAATATTATTTTGCAGAATTCTATTCAAACGTAGCAGGAGTAGCTATACGGTTTAGCTAGACTAAAACCTGGCTTTTGGAACGAAAATAAAATGTAAACGCATGTAAAGAGTAATGCGACCGGTAATTGTAGGGTACATAATTAATTCAACCAATGATAGCTGTTACGCGCCCTTGTTGTTGGCAAATTTTTGTGTTTATTTTCGTTACAGAAACTGGACGTTAGTTTCAGATCTGAAAAAAACGATCTTGAAACTTTTCGGAAAAAATTGGAGGGGTAGAAAGAATCTAAAAAAGTTTTTAATTAGATAAATACAATAAATTAAAGGTTGACTGGTAGAGAATGCCTTGTAGCATTAAGCCTACTGAACCACTACTGTACGTATATGAAGTTTAATGAAATAAAAATCGTTCAAACACATTTTCTGTCGCTTAGCTTTGTTTGGTAGTTCAGAATAATATGTCACATTAAATTATTAGAGACACCCTACAGGTACAAAAATAATCCAAGTTTATAGCTTTTTGTTCTTGAACTATGACTTTTTTCTAAGACTTGTTATTGATATGTCAAATTTTACATAATCATACAGCAGTTAATATCCACTGTCCAATCTAAATATACATAAAATGGCGATAAAGCCGTAGAGTCAACTGGAATCGGTCCCGTCACTACCTGTTCACCTTGAATCTTGACTTTTACATTTGCTAAATTTAAATGTTCAATTCCTATATTATTTGATTTGATACGTTACCTATATCCGTGTTCAATACCCGCTTAGGAAAGTATTTTTAAATCGTAGGTCATACAAACCTAAAAGAAACACCCTATTATGAAAATCAACAACGAATAGATTGACTTTATTATGGTCCACACGGTGCACTCCTTTAACACAATACTAAACTTAGTGCCCTTTAGGATAGGATAGGATCTAGGATTCAGTTTAGGTAGGTACCTATAGTACAAAAAGACGACGAACTTGGTCCTGGCCCGAAGGCTGGATGGCGCAATAAGTTATTAGTTCTTTACAAAATCTGTTCCAGTTCGTCTAGGCTGGACTATAGTTTAGCAAAAATGGTTATGGATCGAACCTAGAGTTGTCAGCGCCTTTATTGACAATACCGGACAATAACTTCAAAACCCCGGACATTTTGTTGAAATGGCGAAATGAAAAAAAATTGCGGAACGAACTACCACGTATCTATAGTGATAGTGAGTGCGTAAATCCAAAATAGGACACGGTGGAGGCGTTATACAGGGTGGAAAGGATACCGACGCTCAAACGGTAACCAAGTAGAAATTTTTCATCAGTAACTAAAAAAAAACAATCTTTTTCCTATAAAAGTGCAACCCCGTGTAAGTTGTACTTTTGTAGAAAACAGCTGTTTTTTTTGTAACGGACAGACAGACAGACGGTCACACCCTAAAAAGAGCAGAATAAAATCACCCGGTTTCGGCAGGCCTAGATACCCCTGACGTAAAAGGTGACCGGATTTTAACCGGAACCCCACCCGGACAGACGCCCTCCAAACTAGGGTTGTTGCTGTTGCAGGTTTTTATTACTGTACCTATCAGCGAATGCTGATGCTGTTTTTTTTTTCAGATCAATATCAGCGGATTCTGATATTAATAAATTTCTTAAATAAAAAACATCTGACTACAAAATTGTTAGTAAATGTGATAAAAGATTTTGAATAAAAGACGTCTCACTCACGACTCACCAGCGTCCAACCAATTTATGTTGACTAAACAAACGGCTTAGGGAACAAGTGACAACTTTTTTTGCATAACTGTCTAGGATTGGTTAAAACTTCACGTGGCTCGCGCTAACTCCCGCTTTCAAAGAACACGTCACGACTTTAATGTCAGCATAAAAAATCAGCATCGGTTGTTGCTCATGCTGATATAAAAAACAATGATGATAAAGATAATCGGCGGATGCTGATGCTGATATTCGCAACAACCTTGCTCCAAACTAGTACAATGCCAGGGAAACCCGGACGGATGGCAACCCTAATCGAACCGAACCAAGTTCCCTTGCTGCGGCCGCCGCGCCGCGCGTCGCCCCTACCTACTAAATTAGGCACGTAGATAGGGTAGGCCCGTAAGGGTAATATGTATTCTGTGGGGTAGGTACAGGAACCGATGTTGTCAGTATCACATTCGTTGACGTGAATCGTCGAAGAATAGGTATTGTACAGGTGGATATTTTCTTTGGAAGGTGGAACATACGTTATTAGGTAGAGTAGTAAAAAGTATAAAGAGGCAGTAGGTAGGAAAAGGTGCATTGCAACGCAGGCAGTGCTAGTTAAAAAACAAGTATGAATGACCTATAGGTAGCTACCTAAAGGACATGTCATGTCATTATAAGGACAGAGGCGCGCAACTTTGAATGAGAATGATCTTTGCGTATCTCCTATTTACCCTACCCTATTCTTCGTCTAATAAAATAAGCCCCACGAGGTGGGAATATTTACTTCGTCGTGAAGTCAGTCCGAAGTGGATAAGGATCAATATCAACAAAGTGCTTTTTGGTTCAATTTTGGTGGCGAAATTTTTTCTTGAGTTTTCGTGAAAAAAAAGGACCTGGTCTATGAGTAGAAAGTTCAAGCTAAAAGAATCTTCAAGAGGTCTGCGAATATCTCGAAAACTTTTTGAGATATTTTAGTTCAAAGTCTAGTGTGACCATCAAAATTGAAAATCGTACACCACAATTCAAAGTGCCCACCAAAATTGAAAATCAGTGGCACCAAAATTTAATTTTCAATATATTTCCTTGAAATCTGGCTCTTAATGCACTACGATTACGTTCAACATGCAATGTATTTCACACTCGTGGAATTTTTTTCATATTTTTCCTGTTTTTTCACAAATAACATTAAACAACAATTCCCTATAGTCGGCAAAGATTGCTTTTTTTTTTCAAAGCAAAGACGCGCATGTTTTTAAGGCCTTCATATTTAATGAAAATTTAAATTGTGTTTATGAACAGAATATCATAAACATTATTATTTAAGAAATAATTTGCTTTTATCTACAAATTAACATTTATTTGTGTTCTAAATTAAAAAGTATTTAAATTTTCTGTTTTTCATTTAAGGCTATTTAGCGGCTTCATACCTTTGCCTCTCCTAAAGCAAAACGCGGGAAAAAAAGCAAAGCATTTAATTCCGTAATAGTTCATGACAAGTATGCATACAATCGAAAATGTATCAGAACCGTCGTTTGCCCACTTATATCAAAATGTAGGTACTATTGTCTGTCACATTTTTTTTTTTTTTGTGAATGGCATCTCGCAGTTCAACCTAGGAGGTTGTCGTCTGCTCAACCGGACTATCCTGTGGATGCCTTGAATTTAAGGCCTCCAGCCAGGGCAAAAAAACTTACAAACTAAGCGACTACACGCTAAGGGCGCCCCCTGTGGGGCTCGGACCTCGGCTTAGGGCGTCGCTGGGGGAGGGCAGCAAGGGGACAGGCTGGATCTGAATGGTATTATTTATGGGCTGGTTTAAAACTACTGGCACAGCATCGCGGGCTGGCTCGAGCAAGGGTCGGGGAGGGCAATTACCGGGACGTCGCGACGGACCTCGACGACGAGGGCGGAAAGACGGCGGTTTGAAACGGGGTTTACGCTTGAGGAGCGTACTAGTTTCCCTACGGCTCTCCTGGAGGAGAGTGATAGCGTCGTCGGGAGTTACGAGTGTGTGCCTTGGACGGCGAACCTGACTGATACGCGAGGGGTCGTATCGGGCGGCTTGTCTGTCACAAATCTCAATCTCTCTATTATAGCTCAATTTATTCTCAGAAAATTTTTTGGGAAAAAACTTTCATCGCTTAATAAAATTGTCTATTGTTAAAAATGTTTATTATTATTTATCTGATCTATCATTATTAGTTTATAACATAAAAAACGAAAAAAAAAACATTAATCTTTGTATTGTAAACAAAACTATTTAAAAAAACTGGCTATATGTATAGGCACAAATAATACATATACCTACAGTTTAAGCAGAAAAAAACTCTTTATTCGTAGGGTATATGTTCCTTAAATATACTGCGAATACAGAAACCGTGAATATGGAATGGTAAATAATATGGGATTATAGATACGTTCCTAGGCGACAAAAAAAAAAAAAACAAATATACTACTCAAAACAGAATAAGGGCCACGAGGTATTTTTACATTTTGGTGTAATTTAGTAAACGTTTACATATTGAAAGTAGTAAAATATTGAGTATACAAACTCTTTGATACCTAAACTTTTTAATATTGTAGTATTCATCTAATGCTGGCAACAATTTTAAATAAAATTTGATTTAAAATTTCTTTTTGAAGATTTTGATTCCATTTTTTTGACGTTTTGCTTTCCTTAGCTTCTTGGTTTATTAGAAATTATCAGAGTTCATTGATATCTCGAGTCAGAAACGTCTTTTGCAATATGCCACAAGCACGCAGGCGTCATATGGACTCGCTGACAGCAACCAGAGCCGTTACAATGATTGAAGAAGGTCATTCGCAGCGATCTGTGGGTTTGCAATTGGGATTTTCTCGAAGAGCTATTCAAAATCTATGGAATCGTTTCCATGAGACCGGTAGTGTTAGAAGAAGACCTGGTTCGGGCAGAGTTCGCATTACAACAGCTCAAGAGGATCGTTACATTCGATTAAGTGCGCGCCGAGATCGCACAACGACGGCCCGCAAGCTGCAAAATCGTTTACGGCTGACAACGGGTACTCGTGTCAGTGACCAAACTATTCGTAATCGATTGCATGAAGACCAGCAGGCATCAAGAAGGCGAGTTGTCCGTGTTCCATTAACCAGAAATCATCGTGCAAATCGTTTAAGATTTTCCCGTCAACATTTGGACTGGGACATAAACCAATGGGGCATGGTGCTCTTCACAGACGAATGCAAAGTTAAATTTTTTAACGACGATCGGCGTATTACAGTATGGAGAAGACGCGGCGAGAGATTTTCAGAAGCCTGCATCCATGAAGTCGATCGTTTTGGTGGTCCAAATGTAATGATTTGGGGCGGGATAAGCTTACACGGCAAAACTGAGCTCGCTATTTCAAATGAGGGTACTGTTACTGCTCAGCGGTATATTGAGGAAGTTGTCAGACCACATGTGATCCCATTTGCACAGCGAGCGGGTCCTGGATTCATCTTGATGCAAGACAATGCTCGTGCACACACGGCTCAAGCGACTCGGTTTGTACTGGAAGCCTCTCAAATTCAAGTCTTGTCGTGGCCGGCGAACAGTCCGGACTTAAATCCAATAGAGCACATGTGGGATCAGTTGAAACGAAGAGTTAGAGACGGTGATCAGGAAATCCACAACCAACAGCAACTCATCAACGCTGTTAAAAGGGCCTGGGAAGAGATTCCAATGGAAAATGTCAGGCATTTGATTGAGAGCATGCACTCCAGGCTTCAGGAGTGCGTAGCTAAACGAGGGGGGCATACCCGTTACTAAAAGATGAGCATGGAGTACCTATTTCTTTTGTTTTCAGTAACTTTACATTGTTTTTATTTTTAACCTAAAATGTGTTTTTTCTTTCAAAAGCAAATAAACTTTTTAATCATTATTATTTGAATAAATGTATTGGTCTACATGGTAAAAACAACATTAGTTTTCGTTATGGAGACAAAAAAATATATATTGGTTTTATTATTTTCATGGTACAGACAAAATACCTCGTGGCCCTTATTCTGTTTTGAGTAGTATATATGAAAATCAATTTAATTGAAGTTTTTGACCATGTTGTTTAATTATTATCTTCAGGTTTAAGCAATGGCTTAAAGAATTTTGTAATTTTTTCTTGTTGGCGGTTTTTAAAAGCTCCTTCAATTCAGACTGATATTCAGCAGTGGCATTAGCAATTTGCTCTTAAAAATAAGACTTCGTTCCATAGACGGATCAATTTTCATAAAGAAATCACAATAGTTATTTGTTATACAAGAGTGCAAAGTTGCTTTTTAACCGCGTGTTCAATTTTGATGACCGAGCAAGCGAAGGATTCTAAAATTGAATCACGAGCGCAGCGAGTGATTCAAAATTAGAATCCTGAGCGTTAGCGAGGGAATCAAAAGAGCACGAGGTGAAAAATCTTTGCACTCGAGTGCAACACGTAACTTTTCATTCCACCTCAGCGAGGAAATGACTAAATGCAAAAAAAAAAACGTTTATAATCACAAGATAGGTACACTTTTATTTCAGTTTAGGTATTAATTACTACATTATGACAGGTAAGTATTACAGAATAATCTTTAAATTATAACAAAATAATACTAAGGTATAATTAAGAAAATTTTAAAGTAACGTTGCTACAGTTATTTAAATTGAGTGTAATATTTTTGTTTGGTACTGTAATATTGGTGTTAGTCACTTGTGTACTGTTTTTCGGTAAACTATCTGTCATACTTAATAGTTGTACCGATTCATCGGATTCCCTTGGCGTGAATGTTGGAGAGAGAGGGAGATGGTTAGGTGTTTCATAACGGCTTATTTTTGATGTAGAAGGGCCAGTCCAAGGATCCGATTGAGGCTCATTCAGTGTAATGGCTCCTACGATGCCTTCACATATTTTAGACTTATTTTGGATGGAATCCTCTATGTATCCCTCTACAACTGCATTGGACTTCCAGCCTCCGTGGCGCTTAAGGGACAGGAGATCAGCTCCGGAATCAGCCAAAAGTGTGGCTGAAGTTCGTCGGAAACAATGACCCGTGTACAACAGGGGTTCTGGAAGTTCAAGAAATGTTGCTATTTCTCGTGGGATACTGCCAATTTTATTAGTACCCATAGGCTGTCTAACACACTTTCCATTGCGATACTGTAGAAAAAATCGATTGATTGGAGTGTTAGGCGGGCGTAAGGCTTGATATTTCTCAACAATCGTTACGTATTCCTTGCGAATGACGAAGTTGCGGTCTCTTTTTGTCTTTGTATTAGGTAAATTAATTAATAGTAAGCCATCTGAATGTTTCTCAATGTTTTTGACATTAAGTTGTGTTAGTTCATTAGTTCGACATGCTCCGTTTATTCCAATAATAAGAACAACCTGTAACGTAAAGAGTATTGTAGTAGATAAATGAATAAAATTGATATGAACGCATAATTATGCCTATCAACATCTACTAAGTATACTATTTAATTGAGATTAATATACTTAAGTAGATACTGAATGTGCAACTGACTTACTTTTGCCGCCAAATATACGGAATCGGGTGCTTCGTTAAGAAACTTTTCAATATCAGATACTGTGAAAACCTTCGATTTTTTTGGTTGATGACCAGATGAGGCTCTTTTTAAAAATGCCACTAATTTAGGATAGGTATCGATATGTTTGTCTTTTTTCATCTTTATTGTTGCTTTTAGCATCGAATACGTACTCCATAGAGTGCTTGCTTTCTTGTTCTCGGATAGTTCTATAAAATATGCCAGCAAAACGTTTTCTGAGAAAGTTTTGGCTCCTTTTGCTAGTCGCCACGTGTTGAACATATCGTACTGTTTTAAATACTTCTCGCGTGATTGTTGAGGGAGAAAGCTCATTTGCGCATTATTAACAGTTTCAGTCAATTCTGTTGGCGTCAAGCAAACTAACTCGTCGCTAGAATCACTCATTTTAGTTTTTTCATTTGTTTTCAAGTTTCTTGTTTTTAATATAAGGTTTAACAATGACGTGAAAAAATGCCGCGTAAAGAACCGCGTACAAAGCAAATTGAAAAAAGAACACCAAGAAGGTTCCGAGTCTGAGTTTTTAACAAATAAAAAAAAAGTTGTATGATATATTCGGCACCATAGAGGTAGCAGTAAATAGGTTTAATGTTTTTTTTAATTCACAAACTTAGTGCACACGATGTTCTAAATTCAATTTACTTTATCCTCTAGAGAATAAAAACGGCTTTTCCACTCAGATATTGAAGATTAAAAATACTCTTTCCGAGATGGTGGGATGAAAAGCTCATTTGCCATTCTTAAACCTTCACTAAGATTTTTAAAATTAAATGTCACGTTTCCAGTGCTTGTTGAAGCCTCTTCTTCAATGGACTGTGAATTTAACATTTCCTCCAAGTCGGTTTCAGTCAAATCTTATAGCCGACGCGTTTACAAAGGATACCGAATACTTTTTATTAATATGTATGTACCGATATATCTTTTAGATCCGCGAATAAAGAAATCTTTAGCCGCGAATATAGGAATTGGGTCGCATTTTTTTATTCCGCGAATAGTGAAAACGCAAATGAAGGAGCTTTTCTGTACTTAAAATTTGTAGGCTCGTTTTTAATTTCCCACCATTTCCACCACGTAAACGCCACCAAAGCCACCAAAATTGGAATCAGACATAATAAAAATCGTTAAAAAGAGGGGTTTTATGTTACAATTAAATTAATATCACTGATTCATTATACGTAACCCAAATCACTAGTTATAACGTGTAGCTTACTATTAAAACACTTTAAAATCAAAAACAAATCGATCCACCAAAAATTTAACAATTCTTGTCTCCCGTGCTACCCAAGAAGACACTTTACGTTTTTGACTGGAAACCACAGCTCTAATCACACACCTGTTGCGCGCAAGTGCTGGTGCACGATTGAGAGATGCGAAATAAAAAAAAACGCGATTGATCGCAAACGCACGAAATTTTATGTTATAGTAAGTTGTAAAAGTGCCAGCAAAATTTAGATTTTTGCTTGGACAAACTTTGATCGAGTGTCCTGCCGTTTTAATAAAATTTTCTGATATGGTTTCATTCTTTTTATATAATGTATCTTATGCATATACTAACGAAATTGTTTATTTTTATTGTACCATAAATTGTAACGTTGGTGAATCATGCAATTATATCACAATTATATTTTAAAAAATGGAGCTGGGATAAGCCACCAAACATGAATTTTAGGGCGATTTGTTTTTTTCTGATTATTTATATACACATATAAAAAATGTGGCACTAATTGAAACAAGTTACGCGTTTCACTGAAAAAAAAAGAAATTAACATCCCATCACTTTACACCTCGATTTTCAACGTGGACAAGTAAAATTTGCCGCCGGGATATTCACCCATAAGCAAGACTACCCTGACCCAACCCAGTCATAGGGACTGGTTTACTCTATAAATTATACATAAGTAGGTATAAACTAATATTTAGCACTGTTGTTTTACAGTTTTATCTAAATTGATTCTTATCGGTGAACGAATAAATGAAAACTTTTTCACTAAATTACTTACAACGAGCCCCCAAAAAAGTATCTGGCATTGATTAGGAATAATTAAATAAAGTTATTGCAAAGGATCCACGGAAATTATCATTGCCATTTTATAATTTACGTAAAGACCAAAACAGGTCGATTCCAAAATGTCACGGAATAAACTTTCAATCTCGTCGCCAACACAGAAACCGGTTGGTTTGGATCATCAAACAACTTTAAAATTACCACACTCAGTAGATATTACCTACTTACTTGATTTTACGTAATAATTAAGTATTACTTATTATTGATAAATTTAGGTAGTTAATCTTAGGCCGCTTTTCTGTAACACACAGATTTAATGCACTACAATGTTGTCTGCATTATACCCAGTCTCATAAATGCTAATCTGCGTACCTACGTAGGAGCTCTATCATATCGTCTAGCTAGCCAAAGGTTTTTGTAAGAGATTTTCAAAATAACTTAGGAGGGTATGTTTTTTTAATAATTTCTGCACCAAGTGTGTCACTTGTCAAAAGTGACAGGAGCTCTTTAGTATATTCCATGATTCCATCTGACATTATGTGCTAACATTATCCGATACAGTTGTAATATTTTAATCTTCTAAATAAATTAGTTATCTAAAGTGAAATTTCCTTGTTATTATTCCATCACATACTTTCATCAAATTATGCACACCTGTAGAATTACTACTGGCACATGAAATTCCATTTATAAATGGATAAAGCTTAAGCCTAATAAATACTATATTACGCAGTAGGTAGGTAATATAATAATGACTGCCTACCCTTCCTTCTTCGTTATATTGTGCCTGCCTACCTACCTTATTCACTATAGGTACTTATACCTAATTATTTTAGGCCAACTAGACATAACAAAAAAAAAACGAAACAATGTTCCACAACTCTTTACTTACTCTTAAAATATACGTGTCATAATAAATTAAAGGTCAAAGACCAGTTTCGCAACATTTCTCTGTTAGTTACGAACAAAGAGTTGCAAGCCCCTTCACTGCGGGCGTGGCAGGCGCACCGATCTGCAGGAAGCCTGTCCAAGGCGAACGCTCGAACAGCATTCCCTTATTCATAATGCATAAATAATCAATGTAAAGAAATCAATATCTTCCCATTTTATGTAGGTAGCTATTTAATTTGTCAACTCTACTTACATTAACTAAGTACTTCCGAATTCATTTCCTTGATAGCCCTATCGGGGGGGTTACCATGATCTGTTGGTGCAGGAATGTTTTAGAACTATTCCGAGAGTGTGAAAGTAATAGCGCTAGACGGCTGTCTAACGCCATCTTACCCACTCTCAGAATAGTACTAAAACAGTCCTGCACTAACAGGTCATGGTAACCCACCCCCCAGGGCCTTTCATTAGTTTTTCTTGCTTTCGGTGTTGATTAGCTAGCCATTGATGTTGATTAACTTCTTAATTATCTGAAAAGCTGTCGTATCCACACCTCCGTGTCTACGTAAGGTCTCGAGCTCCCACGCTTGTCCAGTCCAGTTTTAGTCGACAAAACACAATTATTTATATCAGAAAATTGCGTCCTTCATCAAATATTAGGGGTTAAAGTATGAAATTTCCGATTTATACGGCAAAATTAAAACTCGTTTTTTTCCAAGATGTAACATATTTATTTAATCAAAGTAATTAACCTCATTATCTATACATTGCTGCCATCTAACCGGAAGTTCATTGATGCCTTTGCGATAGAACTTTAGGGATCTAGATTCGACAAACTGTGTGAAAGCATTTTGTACTGCCTCCTGGGAAGAAAATTTTTCACCACGTAGAAAATTGCCCAAATCACGAAAAAAATGGTAGTCAGTTGGAGCAAAGTGTGGCGACTACAGAGGATGACGTATGGTTTTTAACTGCAGCTCCTGTAGAGTAACAACCACGGGTAACAACGGTGTTCCGTGCAGTGTGAGGTCTTGCGTTATCATGGAGCATTGGTGATGCAATGGTGAAGATCGATTCACGAGTCGGGGCTGTTTCACTGCCAGTTTCGGCATCATTGTTCGAAGTTCGGCACATTAAACATCTGCCGATATTGCTTGACCAGAACTGAGAAAGCTATAGTGAATAATACGATGAAGAGACCACCAAACCTTTTTATTAGTAAGCTTTGCTTTAGGGCACTGTTGCGGCGTTTAACCTGGGGGTTTCAACCATTGCATTTTCGTGGTTATCGTAAATTATCCACTTTTTTATATCTTTTTATCTTATTGATTTGATGCAAATGAGTCAATATTGTAGGTAAGGTAACGGTAATCCATGCTGCTAATTCCTGGGTAGTTTGACTCGGATCGGCTTCCACCATCTCCTTCAATTCAGCGTTATTCACCTGTATGGGCGGTCTTCCACCTGGTTCGTTCTATTTCGTGCGTTAATAAGCAGTATCCTCTCCAAACGCAGCATTGATATTGTGAGCCGTATTCAAAAATTACTCGGGTTTTCGAAGTATCCATCTTTTCCATGTAAGCTGATTAAAAAAAAAACAATTAAAACGCAGAACGAAAGTTTCACATTTTTTAAAAGAAAAATTGCATAGTTATATAATGTAAAAAAAGTTTCACTCGAATATCTCACACCATGAAGGTTTAATGTCAATTCAAAGTATCTATTTATAAAACGGCAATTTCATACTTTAACCCCTATTATTATCGCTTTTATCGATTATTTATCTTAAAAGAAGGATCTTGTTAGAAGAATGCCCCACTTATTACAGTTGTTTGGAAGTTAGAGTACCTGCTTAAAACTAGATCTTAGATATGTAATACTTAAGTCTTACTTAAGCCTTCTCGCGTATCTATGGCAAAAACCTCAAATACAAATATGTATGTTTAGCAAAACAAAGCTACGGAACCCGCCGTTTACTGATGTAGTCATGAGGTCATCCAGTGCACGGGTGACAGAGCAAGAAGAAGAGTGTTGATTAGTTAAATGTTCTGTGATATATATATATAAATATAATGCCGAGTCGTCAGTATATCGACCATTTTTTAAATTTGCAAGACACAACGTTTTAGTGGTTCTATCTTGAGAGCTCCTGCGTTTTATCCCACCCACTTTAAGCCACTTCAAGTTCAAAAGTCGTTAAAAGTTTTCACAACAATGGTGAAATTGTAATAAGTAAGTAGATGTTATCGGAACTGGGCAATGAATCCTTTTTCGAGGTCACATCCAACTGCTTACTATGCGGTGTGCGTCAGATGGACCGTGGAATTTCGCCGCTACTGCGGTCGGCTTGGGGCCACTGACACCGCGGCTGCATTGCTTTTTTTTCACGAAACAGCCGTAGATTTTTTAACCGCTTCAAAATGAGACAGCCATTACGGCGAATTATTATAAAATTATTCATACGGGAAGCGAAGGAAGATATTGTAATCACTTCGTTGTATTCGTATTAGTTACTTAGTAGATAAGCAGGTAATTATTAGGTTTATTAAATGAGATAATAATTCATGCATATTACCTAGTGGATTATATTCAATCTGGCGCATAATAAGTTAACTTGCCGTCAGTTTAATTAATTATTGCTTTCTAATGAGTGGCTATTCAGCAGAGGAGCTAGAACTGGAAATCTATTTAAGATTAGTGATGACTTTTATTTCCTAGTTCGAGTCCTAATGTATCTTGTTAGCCTTGCCTTCACGAATCACGATACAAGTCGATGCTTTTAAGGTGACAAGTTCTTAAGGCAAAACAAAGACTATAATAAAACAAAACCTGATTTGAAAATTGCAGACACGGGTCAGATTTTAGTTTCTTATCTTGTTATTGGCAACGATGTTTTTGCAGATAAAAAGTTATCACAGGCAGACTGCTGCACATCAAGGAAAGTAAATTAGATTAGAGTGTAAACTCAACCTCTACGTGGCATGGTTTTCTATATTTTCCGTTTTGTAGCTTTCAACACAGCTGCTCTCTTGTTTATCAATTAGACATAGATTCATTGATCGATGTGCAGGCGCACTCGTGAACATTGTAAATTATACGGTACGTCTGCGTGTGTAATTTTTGCGAGTTTATTTTGTAGTTCATTCTTTCCGATTTACAAGTTAGTTTATAATACAGGCCGGAAGGGATATCGACGCTAAAACTCAACATTTCAGGAGAGTTCAGAATGTAATATTCAGTATTTGGTTTAAAAAAAATTGCTATTTCAAACATTTACACCGTGTAGGTATTGCAGTTTTGTAGGGAACAGCTGTTTTTTTTAATAAACGACGGAAAGTTTATATGAGGGAAGGGGGGGTGGCGGTACAGAATGATGTCAGTACTTACTTAAGAGCTGGATATACGCCAATGACCTTGGTCATGTGGGCGTTTCGACGATAAAGCCCCCCGCGTGCGCCTCGATTACGTAAACAAAAACCCATATAAATAATTAAGAAAGTTATTGGCAAAAATAAGCCAAAGGTCCCCTCGGCATTACTTAATATAATATATTGATGGCAATAAAAAGATCCTATGATTGATAGTTTAGAAGAAAAATGGTAGTTAGTTACAAAAACAGAGGCTACTTTGCGTATTTATTTATGATGTTTAAATTATATTTTTAATTTTTTTAAAGCCAAGAGGACATGCTTTACATTGTGTAGATTAATATATATTTTTTTGGAAAAAACATCCGGTGATGGTTACGGAACAAAAAGGTTCTAATGTATCCTAAATGAAGCTCAATTCACGTATATCCACGCCTTAATACGTGGTAACCGTTTTATCGTCGGTTTCCCCTCCACCCTGTTTACAAGTAATTGTCGAATTCCAACTCCATGTCAAACTATTCTGAACTATTTTGTATCAGGTACTTTTGCAGGCGATGAGGCCTTGAATGCCCTTGATCACCATGGACACAGGACGAGACAGGAGGCAGTCACCCTGAGTTAGAAGAACGACCACGGGTTCGATTTTGCCATGGTTAAATTTGCGTTTAGTATTACAAAAGTGTATGTAGAATAGTATGGTAGAATCCGTTAAAACAGTCAAGAGGATCGGTATTTACTGCATATAATTGTATGAGAGCCCATTATAGATTACGACATACGTAAAACATGTAGTACTCATGTAATAAAACAAGTAAGCAGACCATAGAAAATTGAATGTATTGTATGCTGGCTCAATACATGGCAGCAACAACAAACAAACTATGTAAACGCATGGAGAATGAAAACAAAACACCTTCAGGCAAGTCAAACGAGTCGAACCTATTGCTCTGACGCAAGGAATGCGCAATTTAACATTTGAGTGGGTGTTGCAATCCCAGCTTGCACAGGGTGCGCGCAAATGAGATTCAGCGGTCAGGTTAGGTCTTTAATTTCTCATTATAGCACACTTTAGTGCACAAAGTTTCATAATATCGGGTGTGCAAATTAAGAAGCGATCGTCTGGAATGCGGCTGTTTTGTAAGGTTTTGGATAATTAGGTACATTTATAAAGATATTATCTAACTTTCACTCAGTTATTTTCCAATTAGGTGATGCTATGCATGTCTTTTTAATCGGTTTAAAATCATTCTACTGATGATTACATGTCATATAAAACAATACGCAGTAAATAAGTGGAAAGGTATTCTATAAACGCAATCAGAATTTGGATCTTAAATCTAATCAAGGATCGTTTATAATAAACAGTTTTGTTGCGATATCCAGTGCTATCCGAAATGCTATCAATAAAATAACCGACATGTAGATTTATCTCAAAAGATGGATAGGTTGATAGTGTTTTAGCCGACTTCAAAAAAAGGAGGAAGGAGGTTCTCAATTCGGTTGTATTTTTTTGTGTTTGTTACCTCATATCTTCGTCATTTATGAAGCGATTTGAAGATTTCTTCTTTTATCTGAAAGGATGTACTTCCCGGTTGGTCCCATAGAAATTTCATCAAAATCGGTTCAGCAGAATGGTTGTTAAATCAAAATAGCTGGAAAAAATATGTCATCCAAGTAAAAGAAATTGCGAAATTGATATTTGACAAGGATTTGTTTGTGATACGATAACTAAAAAGGGTAAAATAAAAACTTTTTTGCAAACAAATAACCGACTTCCAAAAATAAAAATGGAAAATAACTTTACTTTCGGAAGCCGGTGGCAAAAAAGTCAATGAAACAAACAATAGTCACCGACTTCCGAAACTAAAGTTATTTTCCATTTTTTGTGTTTTTTTTGGAAGTCGGTTATTTTTTTGCAAAAAAGTTTTTTGTCAATGCAGAATGCAAAAATCACAAGAAAGGCAACAGGAAAAATCCCAACAAAGACAGGAGGACAAAACCCAAAAAGTACCCTGTGTGGTGCAAATGTACGAATGTGTGGGCCAGTGACCGCGTGTGACCGGAGCAGTGCCCGCGCACTCCTGGCCTTCCCAGCAGCCAACTAGCGCCGCCCGCGCCTCCGCCGCCGACGTGCGCTTGACCCAATGTTTATCAGATTACATCATTCATTACCTACCACGAAACCATATTGTGTTAAATGTTAAGTATAGTGAGCCGTGGCCTCCGTTTTATTCCGCTTCTCGTTATCCTCTAGTTTTCGCCGTAAGAAGTTGTTATTCTTATCTGTTGAGGCGGATAATGCCAAACAATATCCGTTTCAAAAGGAAAATACTATCGTAAGATTACTTTTCTGCGATATTGCTACTTGTTTATGAAATGGTTAATTTTTACTACTTTTTCTGTGAAGTTTTTCGTATCATTTTAGGAAATCTCTTATTAAAAACTCTAACTTGTAAATCTTGTAATTAATCTTGATCTTACTTCAATATCCTTGTTATAATTTTATAAAGTATACCTACTTGCAGTCTTTTTTCCTGTTATAATAAATTTAGGGGAGGGCCAGGCAGCTATTTTTTTTGCGGGCTCTAACTACCCTCAAATTATTGTTATGGTTGAAGAATACAATTAATGTATACTTAGGTGATAGGTACTATTTTTTACGTTCAGTTTCCATTTTCTACGAAGCGAAAGTCGTCGCTTTGTAGGCCTTTGATAGGTATCTACCAAAGACTATATAACCACTTGACTGCGCATACAGTGCCCCGATGCTCGAAAACTATTTGTGTTTTGTCGCCTACATATAGGCTACGGTACTAGTAACCATTTTAGTTGTGACCAAGTATTAGACCTGTGTGCACGCTAAATTATTCCAATTTTTTAAACTTTTTATGCAATTATAACGCATCAAAATGCCTTCATGCGCAGTGAAGTGGTGTGAGAAACATTCCAAAACATCTAGTTACAAAAAGGATGGCATGACTTTTCACCGGTAAGTAAACAGTAAGAAAATTATTTTTGATTTAATCAGATCATGAGCGACCGTAGAGGTCTCGTTAAAATGGTGGTTGGGTGAAAGAGCACACGTTTTGATTTCCGCGTTGATGTCTTTTGGAAATGTCTCGTTCTTTCATTAGACAATTCTAATTCTTTTATCCCTTTCTTTCCCTTTGTGTGTTTATAGTAGAAACCCGTGCTGTTGCCTTTACTATCCGAAATTGATATCGACAATAATAAAATTTAAATTAATAAAAATGTTATTCAATTCAAATACTGCAATAAAATACCCATCTACTCTTAACTGACTTAAAAAAAAGGTGCAATTTATACGTTCAGGACCCTAAAACTTGAATTCGAAAAACATTTACCAAATTAATTCATTTTAAAAATCAATAATAACAGGATACATGTTTTTTGTAATCGATTGTTTTTAATTAAATATCATTATTTTTATACGATTTTAATTGAGTATTTTTTATAATGTTAAAATCCATTTTATCGATATCGACTGTTTTCCCCTAATCAAATAGATCAGCCCTAACGATATGCATACCTATGCAAGTTGACCTTGAACTGACCAATTGCAGGCTCGCGTTCTTCCTCGTCCCCGGCCCGCGGTAGTGAGTCGTGTACTTAGAAGAAATCGGCCTATAAGCTCTCTAGTGGTTATATACTCTATGGTATCTACCCATAGAAAATTAAATGAGTTTCGAAAACGAATGGTTGATTCCTACTCACTATGAAACTACGTCCAATTACTTAAACTCGTTGACTTGACTGAAGGCCAAGAACTGAACCACCTTCACATTCGTATGATCTGCACCATACGCGGTCGTCGAACGAACGACTGGTAGTGGAACAGTTCAAGTGCTTTAACAGTCCTAAATATTCAATGATATTGTTTTGTAATACCTAGTTGCTTTGAAAGTCATTATGTCGCAAGGACGGCGTCTATCATATTGAAGAATTGTTGTAAGCGTTGCTTAATGCCAAAATTTTCAATGTGTTCAACTGGTATGCGCTTGTCTGGCGTGTGTTAGGTGCCGGTGGCGGGGGTGCAGCTATGTGTGGCAGCCTAGCTTACAAGTGGGTCGTGTTGTGAAACAGAGAGAGGTGGTTGACGACGTCTGCGCAACAGCTGCAGCGGCGCGCGCCCCGTCTCACGCTCGCCGACCGCGCTTTTCTCTCACACACGCAAACTCAACGCAACTAATAGAAATTCCCAATTGTTTGTAGCTAAATATTGAGACCGGATCTTAGATAATATTTAAGTAGCATACTTACTTCTTTTTATTAGTCATCTTTTTTAATGAAGTAGGTATTCATCACTTGACATATTTATCTAATTACGAAATAATTATAAATAGGTAGGTATGTACTTACGTATCTATGTAATTTATCATAATATCCTTTTGGAGTTTTCAGTAATTCTGTCTCGCTCTAGATACTTATATGTAAACTTCCGGAGATAATACGATTACTTTCCTGTTTAGGTTTAAATAATAACAATATCTTATCAAATGAATATAAATCGTGAGCATGACGTCCAGATTGGCGCTAGTACGAGGAACAGCTTTGATCTTCAAACATTATCGAAGCGATAAAGGTGTTAGATAAGTGGGTTATAATCTTGATTTATTTAACAAGGATTTTAATGTGAACACTGGCGATTTAACAGGAGTACTACGAGTCATACTGGATAACCGGACTGTGGAGTGGCTCTTGATGAACTAAAGCCTTACCAAATCTTATCGTTATGAGAATTACTCTTTCGATTCGTAACCCAAATAGTGGCAATAGATCGTTCCTAGTGAGCTAAACATAACTGGCAAAATGTGGGTTTAAAATTGTTGGTTGCTTGCTCTTCTAACCATCTAGGTCATGGGTTCCCAACCTTTTATGCACTACCGCCTCTTTTATAAGAAAAAAATCCGACGCCCCCTTTTACAAAATAGTTCTATGATAAACATTTTAGACAGCTAGATAAATGTTTTTTCATGAAAATAGACGTATTTCATGACGCCCTCCATTTGCCTTTGGGCCCGCTACCGCCTCCATGAAAAGCTCCAGCGCCCACTAGGGGGCTGTACCGCCCCCATTGGGAACCTGTGGCTGAATAAAGGCGCCATGTTAGGTAGCTTTGTTTAGAGGTTTTGATAAACTTAGCTACTGAAAGTTCCTGCACTTCGACCGCCTTTACAAACCCGACATTAGCATCTAACGAACTTGTTATTTTTTTATAGTGCTTCTTTATAAGAAAACTTCATAGATGCCTTAATCTTCATAGAAGGTAAGTCGCAATCGGGCAGACGAAACTAAAGGCGGACCTGAAGAAAACCCGAGTAACCTTGAGCAGTAAGTTAAAAATGATCAATTAATATCTAGCGTCATGAAGTACAGCAAGAATGCTGAAACTACAGACTTTTCATTCGAAACAAATAACAGACGAATGCAGCTCTACCTACAGCTGGATAAATATGTGCCTTTACTAATACAACATAAACAACGAATTGCACGCAATTAAGAATGCTACGATAAGCCGTAAAAGTGTAATTAACTGATAAATTTGTAATAAAACGTCTATTTTCTATTGTAAAGACTGCTTTACAAAACCGAGCAAAAGTGTTTTTTTTTTGCGTTTGGAAATACTCGGACACTTTCTGGTTCAAAAACCGCAGTGTCCTTCTAGGTAATCGACCTTTGGCCGGGGTGTTGGAGCAATTCATTACGCTCCCGGAACATATTAATGCTCTTTAGGTAAGTACCTAGTTTTACTCGGCTGTCTCTGTCTACCCCCTTGGAAGAGGCGTTTAGTCATGTTAGTAAAAGATGAAAAATAATTAATTAATTAATAATTGCCTGAAGCGAGTTCAATATTCTACCAGTTCTACCGCACACTTTTTTCTTTGGTACTCTGTTCCGGTGACAACAAAAAATAACCGACTTCCAAAAAAAACACAAAAAAAGTGGAAAATAACTTAACTTTCGGAAGTCGGTGACTATCGTTTGTTTCATTGACTTTTTTGGCACCGACTTCCGAAAGTAAAGTTATTTTCTAGGTACTTTTTTTGTTTTTTTTTTTTGGAAGTCGGTTATTTTTTTGCAAAAACGTTTTTATTTTTATTTTACCCTTTTTTTTAGCTATCGCATCACACACAAATCCTTGTCAAGTATCATATTTCGCAATTTATTTTACTTGGATGACATATTTTTCCAGCTATTTTGATTTAAAAACCAAACTGCTGAACCTATCTTGATGAAATTTCTATGGGACCAATCGGGAAGTGTATCCATTCAGATTAAAGAAGAATTTTTCAAATTGGTTCATAAATGAAGAAGATGTGAGGTGACAAACACAAAAAAAATTGGATTTTCGTATGATAGATAGACAGAAGCTGAAATAGGAGCCCCTTGCCACGAGGCCTTAATAGGCAATTAGGTATGCCATAATTACAAAAGGTTGCAAAACATGGAGCATGTGGACATTTTGATTTCAAATTACATATCTGAATTTATTCGATAGATAGATATTAGATGTAAAGAAGACGCTATTGCAGCCTACTTCCTCTTGTGTGTAAGTCACCGAAGTAACTCCGGTAGGTCGAAACAATTCTAACCTGCCCAAGATAGGCAGGGTGTTACAATTTTCCAGCTCGCTTCACTCACTTTTCAGACTAGAAATTCCAACCAATCCTAGGTGCTAACATTTTTGAAGTGCCTAATTGCATTTTAGATTCTTAGAAGAACTTCAGCTGCATCCGCAAATAGTAAAAACCCTTTCAAATCCGTTTTTACTCGCACCTTTGTGTGCTATAGCGATCAGCGGAATTCAAGTAATCACACTTCAATTCTTCATGATAAAATATAAATAGACACCTAAAACTGTAACAAAAACACAAAATCTTTATCATGCACTAGATAATGCTAGTTATGGGTAGTAATGCTTGTTAATACTTAAGGCATAGTGAAAGTTTCTGGATTCTGATAAATAAGACTAGATGTAGGACTTACGATACATTTATTGTTTTTCACTGTATATTACCTCGCAATTAATGAATTTTTGCATTCGCTGAAACCATTGTACAAAACAGTTGGCTTAATCTTTCTTAGAGACCTCTTCAATGGCTTCATGGAACGCATTCACCGCCGATTCAGGGCTCGTAAAACGTGTGCCTTTTAATATTGGAAACAAAAAGAAGTTGCAGGGTGCGAGGTCCGGGCTGCAAGGTGGATGCGTTATCGTGGTGAAAGACGACATTGCTTCGAGGACGCTTTTCGCGAACTTTTTCTAAGACTCTGGGCAAGCAAGTGTTAACGTACCAAATTGAAGTCGCTGTCCTTTGATCTCCAAGCGAGACTGTAGTGTAATGTCCTAATTTGCCAAAAAAAGAAGCAACCAATTTTCTACTAATGCTTTGACTTCTCCTAACTTTCGTCGGCAAATCTTCAAAAGAAAGACCCACTCTGCAGTACACCCAGGTTTCGTCACCTGTCACAATATTATAGACAGCCAATGACTATCCTCCGTTAAACTTTTTCATCATTTTACGGCACCACTGGAAGCGCAGACGTTTCTGGTTCCGAACCTTCAGATGCATATGTAAAATGTTTTGCACTTGTCCCATTGTAATACCTAACAAAGTACGAATTTGCTGAAAGTGGTTTTTTTGTCAGTTTCAGTAAGTTGTCGTACGGTAAGTATCAATAATAGATTCTGTAACCGCAGTCGCCGGCCGACCTTCAAGTACCTCGTCATGGAGATGATCACGTCCACGTCTTAATTCTCCAAACCACTTACAAACAGAGCTGCGACATGGTCCTTTATCACCAAATGCCAATTGAAGCCTCTGCCACAGCGAAAATCATAAAAAAATCATTGAACGAAAATGTTCAAGAGTTAAACTAATTTTGATAGCCACACACAATTTTCGAAAGGACGCCAAAAAAGAAAAAACAAGTGACAGTCTCGTTAATCAAAAAGTAACATGTTCCCGAAGTTCCATTTTCCATAAGTATGTAGGAAATTAAATAGTTTATCCTAATCAGCCAAAAACAATCCGACAGCTGGGACACAGTCATGGAAGGGAGGTACCCAATTTAGTATAGGTAGGTACTTTAATTAGGTAGTTACCCATTACCCATTGAACCCTTCGATTGATCGATCAAAGTAGGTATGTACTTACCTACATCCCTACTTTGATCGAAGTTTAAACAAAATAAAAAGTAGGTACTTATAACAAAAAACTTGAAAAGTCTATTGAGCGCTTCTGAGAAATCGTGTCGTGCGAATATCATTGCTTTGTGTCACTTCGCCTACAAAACAGAATCGAAGTTTGAGGCGGTATTGCGGCTGTTTGTTCTATTGGGTAAAATAGCGAGAGTTACGACACCGCATCTTCATCCGGTAGAATAAGAATTTATTATGTCACGTTATGCCCATTTTCCTTCAATATAGGTAATTTTATTCACCTTCTGGCCTACTACATACCCAACCCAACGAACGACGAACCCAAGAAGCGCAAACCCCGGATCGTAGTTGTAGGAGTGCCGACTTCCTTGGCTGAAAATGAGGTCTTCAAGTGCATTTTCGAACAAAATGTAGCCGAGAAGTTTCCAGAGATGACCTTGGAATCCTTCCTGACCGCCGTAAAATTAAGCCATAAATCTGGGAAGAGAGATGCTGCGACCTGCAATTACGTTATTGAAGTAACAGCCAATATACGTAAAGCCCAAATCCCTCAATCAAGAATTTTCATAAATTGGTCGTCCTGTCCTGTTAGGGACTTCACATTAGTAACGAGGTGTTATAAATGTCAACAGTACGGCCATGCAGCAAAATCTTGCAGAGAGATCAACTCTACGTGTAGTCACTGTGGTGAAGAAAGTCATGTGATGTCCGAATGCTCGAAGAAAACTGAAACTCCGAAATGCGCGACTTGTTCACGCTTTAAAAAACCCAGTGACCATAAAACCGGAGACACTGAATGCCCTGCTAGGAAAATAGCTGAGCACAGATATATCAACTCCATCGATTATGACGGCGCCTAGTGCATCATAAAAAACCAGCCATCATCGAATTGTTGCTGTCTAAGCAAATTCTTGACCGCTATATAAAAATATCATGACAATGATTTTTGCAATTTTTACTTGACCGAGTCTAACTTGTTTATGAATTCTGCTGAAACTATTGTAATAGTGTAATTAATTAAGCGCAAAATTGTACATAGCTTTTATCTACATGTTTAAGACCTTTCTTCTTCTTTTTTTGTTTTTCATTGTCATTTTGTTCTCATCTAATAAATAATAGAGTTAAAGTAAATTAAGTATATTATTATCATAATAAATTAACTATTTTTTTCACTAATTTAAAAAAAAACATCGTATGTTAAATATTGTTTAAAAATTTGTTGTCCAAATATGTACTTAGTATTAGAACACATCGCCTGTGATACAGGTTTATCCTAGTACAGGCATCTAACTCTGTTTTACCTACATTATTTCTAAGACTTATGTTGTATTGTAAAAAATTAACTTTGAATAAATTGAATTGAATTGAATTGAATAAAAGTAAGTAAGTAAAGTAAAAGTACATGGAAGATATTGAGCATAGACCTCATGGGTCTGTGTCAGAAAATATTGTGTTGCTACCTACGGCTACCTAGCATTGAAAAACAACCAAAAGTAGGACTTGTTGACTTGACTTGTCGTCGGCGAAAAGAAATGTCGCTGGTGAACAGCGTGAAAATGAGGGGGGGGGGGTGACGGAGCCTTGGGGGACTCCAGCTCGTATGGGGGGGGGGGTGGAGAGGGCATCCCCGATGCGATAACGAAACGTGCGATCCGACAGAAAGACCCGTAAGATGAGCACGAGACGGTCTGGCACTCCTAGTTGGTACAGCTTGTATAATAAACCGTTGTGCCAGGCTTTGTCGAAGGCTTTCGCTATGTCTATGAAAAACACGCCCGTCATCGCTCCGCGTTGAAAACCACCGCTTAAGTGTTTTACGATGCGGTGGACCTGGGCCTCAAGTCTGCTATTACAATAGTGTCAGAATGGTCTATCATTGATTTCATAATGGTTGATTTTGACAAGTTTGGTAATCTACTAATACAATGCCGTCATTATGACTTTCCAATGGTCAACCACTGACACTCCATTGAAAGAAATGGCATAGAATGGTAATCTCGTACATAATGACAAATGAATGACTGACTTAGGCGGTAATCTGCTAAAATTTTGACAGTTCCTTTGACCATTGACCTACCATTAGAACGTCATTGTGCAGTCATTGCTTTGCTTCCCTCACGTAGAACTCAGACTGTTCGGAGTGTCAATTTGAATTGTTTACAAAAAACAAGCGGAATACTTTGGTTATAGTTATTAGTTACGAGTATTGTGTTTGAAGTGTTTGTGGAATATAGAATACTTACTTATTACTATGTATTCATTACGAGCAAATATTCTCGAGCTAGCCAACGCAGTGAATGCTAGTGAAAGAAGATGGGCGGAATGCAGAAGACGTCGTCGAGCCCGTCGCTTAATGAGAATGAATACGGACCCCTTTATTGATATTCCCGAGGCGGAATTTGTAAAAACGTTTCGCCTTGGAAAGGATTCAGTAAGGGGGTTAATTGAAGAACTCATTCCCCTTATGGCCAGACCGCGTCGAAACGATAGTATATCGGCAGAAACGAAGGTGAAAAAACTGAATTTGACATACCTAGTTTTCTATAGCTCTAAACACGAAATATTTGATTAATGTTAAATTTTTTATTGCAGATTCTAATAGCACTTGCATTTTATGCATCAGGGTCTTACCAAAATTTGATTGGACAGAGTGCCCTCCATAATGTTTCACAAATTAGTGTGTCAAGAGCAATTAGTGAAGTAACACAGGCATTAAACAAAATTTACCACAAATATATTAAATGGCCTACACAATGTGATGAAAGGAATATTATAAAGGCTAAGTGAGAAAATAAATATACCCTGATTGTTTTGTTTGTACTGCCTGTTGTACCTAAGAAGCATAATTATTTAGTTACTAAAAACTTTTCAGGTTCTATCAGAAATTTGAATTTCCTGGCGTCCTGGGTTGTATTGATGGCACACATATAGCAATATTAAGGCCGCACATACACGAGGAACGGTATTATAATAGAAAGGGCTTCCATTCCCTTTAATGTTATGATAGTAAGTATTGGGAAGAAAGTAGGAATGTCTGCTTATTGCCCAAATTTTCACTAAAAAATTATATAATATCTGTAATGTGATAATAACTAATTATACATAATATTTAATTCATTTACAGATTTGCGATGCTGATTTAAATATTTTATGTGTGGATGCAAGTAAGCAAGTAAGCAGTAATGTCAGATTTGAATTTGACAGCTAAACAGATAAAATATTGAGTTGTCGAATTTCACATTTAATGTTTTTTGCTATTTACAAGCTTCTTAATACTTCGGAATGCTTATAACACTAATAAATAATATGTAAAAATATATATACATGAAATCTGGAATGAATAAATGTTCAAATTTAGTAGTAGTTTTTCGAAAATCATTTCTACTAACGGGTTTTATAATAATGGCAATACGACAATGTCATTATGACACAATTCTATTACGAAACCATTGACCGACCACTGATTGACCATTAAGATTTTAGCAGATTACGAACTTTTAGCAAAATGACAATGGGATCGTGTTGGAATGACGATGGTTATAAAAATAGCAGACTTGAGGCCCTGTTGGATACACGAGTGTCCAGTCCTGAAGCCGAATTGCTCGTTGGCTATGAGACTCTTAGCCTCGGCATAGTCTTTGAGTCGCTTATAAAGAAGTCTCTCGTAGATTTTGCCGAGTGCATTCAGGAGACTGATAGGCCGGTAGCTCGAGGGCTCCGCCTCGAGATCTCCGCTGGATTTGCCTGGTTTGGCGATACCAATAACAGTTTTTTTTTCTACACATGGGGGAAGATGTTGTTGCTGAAGACTGAAGATGGCTACCATTAGCAAAATCAGCTGACTTGGGAGGAGTTTTACACCTTATTGGTGATGCCATCGGAGAGTTGTATCTAGCTGAATCAAGTGGTTTTGTAACCAAGAGCATTAGAATAATTTTGACACATCTTCGAAAAAAATATTAAATGTCCAAGTATCGAACCTTTATCTGGAATGATCACGACAGGTATTTTTACTTTTGTCTCAGGTAAGTATTTACTAGGTAGGTACTTAATTATTCACCTTTTTGAACATCTACATACTAGTTTAAAATATTCAAATTAATTTAGATTTTAGCTGCTTTAGCAAGTTTATCAGGCTGAAGGTCAAATCCGGTGACCAACAGAATGTAATTTTATCGTAGCACTAGCGATTGCCCGCGTGTTTGTCGGAAATATTTCCACAAGAATGTAGGTACTACCGGGATAAAATATCCTATGCCCTAAGCCGGGTCATGGTCCATGTGAATTTCATCCAAATCCAAAACAAAAACTGACAGACATGTTACTTTCAAGTAATCTGAGTCTGTGGTTACTTTCGTATCCTAATATTAGCAGGTATATGTAGACTATAGACACGTAATTTTTTATGCTTCAAACACGGTAGCTAACTGGTTATAATGGTGCTTTTATTTGGGTGGGTCTATCGTAATTATTTATTTTCATAGTGCTTATTTTAGGATAAAGTGATATAATTTGAAATTAATTTAAGTGTTTCGGTTACTTTTGTAATAACTTACTTTGGAAAATAAATAACTTTCTATATCTTCATTTATACTTTCCTTGTTATTGTGTTGATTTTTATTCAAAAAGCTCAACTGGCACTGGTGAATTGTAAGCTAATGCCATAATGAGTGATTTAAATTAGTCCAAATGACTGACTGGCTGAGACTACTGACTGATTTTTTATCACGCCAGGCGTGAGTTGAGTAATTGAGTACCACGCGAGCGTGATCGGCATCGATGTAACGACAGTCTTAGCTACTGGACCAGCGGGGTAATTGCGTAATACACTCACATTACCAATGCTATGCATTTTGATAATTCAATCATATTCTTTGCATCAGTATTATAAGAGTAGAAGAAGACCAAAAAAAACGATGGATGGACTGTGTGAAGGCTGACATGGCAAGAAAGGAGGTGTCTGATGAGATGACACGTAATAGAGAAGTATGGAAGAAGAAGACATGCTGCGCCGACCCCAAATGAAATGGGATAAGGGCAGGAGAATGATGATTCATTGCAACATTTACGTTGGCGAGCGAAGGAATTTTTCAGACATAATTATCAAGCAATGGATTATGATTTTATGATAGAAAAGTGTGTTACGCAATTGCTATTCACGAGACAGGGAAAGGGTTGCCAAATCTAAACAGATTTTATGGAATTGAAACAAATAAATTATGTAGATATTCTTATTTATTTTAATATCATGGATAATGTTTTACTGAAAATTTATAATAAATATTATAACGTAATTTTGCTCTGAACAGCTGCTTATCAACTTGTAAAATTCATTACCTTAAGCGTTTGTGTACTGCATCCGATCTGAATAGAGCTATTTGTATGAAGAGTTAGCACTAGATCCGATATTTTACCGAACGAATTTTGAATATTTCCAATTCGAATCGAACTCTGATTTTGAATTTGGATTCGGAATGGATGCAGTACGCTATCGCTCGAAGCATTTTCAGCATTTATTAAATTATCCTGTTGTGAGTACGCATATTGATAGCATTGGAATGGAAGTAGGTACTACTGTGCTGGGAAAATACTCAGGGATAGTTAACACATTATTACAGTGTTGACATGCCCCATTCTTTAAAGAAGGTTCATTAAAAATAACAACAGGGAGATATTAGTCTAATGAGATGTGATCTAATATCGATGAGTTGGTACAAATAAATAAATAAATATACAAGTGTTTTTTTTTTAAATCAGATATTTAATATCAAAAATATCTAAGCTAAGGATTTTGACTAGCGATACTTTAGCATATAAAAATGAACAACAGTAAATTAATCACAATATTTACAAATTTTTACTTATCATTTTTTGTGTAGGTTCGATTTGTTTTTTAATTAGAGCACTTGAGTACCTACGTTCCGAGTAAGCATTAAAATATACGTAAACATACATATAAAAGCAATATATTTTACAATATAAAAAAATATCTTGGGGAGATTACACACGTTGTTTAACATTTTCAACTACTTATGTAGGTACTTCGGGGAATATTTATGACGCTGAAAATTCAATTAGAGTAATCGCTTGTTATCAAATTTATTAAGTGCGTACTTATCTCACATTTCCTTGTTTTCAAAACTTATCGACAACCAGATTTAAAATGATGGAAGTTATTCACACGTAAATCCAATTATTTGTAGATATTTATAGCATGGCTATCAAATTGCTAGCTCCATTTAGTTTCGGCTAAAGGTGAATTATGTCCCACTGTCGAATCAAAGTTTTGTGAAAACAAAATATACTTATTCTAATCAGATAAATTCATGTTATACATCAAATGTAACGTAATTATGTATAGCATTTTCTACATCTAGGACATATCAACTCTAATTTATTATGTATATACAAATCCTACATATAAGTACATACTAAGAATCTCAATCGAATGTGATGCATTTTAATAACGATAATCAACCCTTTGTATGCCGGGTAGATGAGTGTGCGCAGGCACAGGCTTGGTAGACGAATCATATTCGCTCTAGTATATGCTTATACAAGAAAACCTTGTAGCCATATACATCGACAAGCCCGGCAGGCCGCAGGTTGAGTATCACTACATTTTAAATATATTATAAAATAAATATATATATTACGAATAATAACAATCTGATAGCTATAAAACGTTTAGACTTTCGACTATCTGATGTTGATAATTAAAACACTTATCAAATCATAACATCTGTAAAAATAAATTTTGGAACATGAAAAATAAATTTTGTTGATGTACCCAAGTAAGTACCTAAAGATAACAAACATTTTATCGAGGAGCATCATTCCAATACAACAATTTCATCGTAACTTTATAAGTAACAAAATTAGATGTATTTGCACCAAGTAGGTTCTATTGCGAATTTACGATAAATTGCACATTTGTGGTGATTCCTCGTTTCTCATTTATTGACGTACTTAATATAATTATTTATAACACTAGCTTGAACATATTGTACAGCACATCAGCGGGCTTACAATTGGTATAGTGGATAACAGAATGAATGAACAAACTGTGACAACAAAAACGTCGATAACAATTTAGCAGTAATATTATAACTGCTTAATAATTTTACAGATGAATTGGTGATCAATTTATCATTTAAATTAATTGCTAAATGAAATAGTAATCAACGTGGCAGTCAGCACAAGTCAGCAGGCAAGTGATGCCATTCAATTATGAGGTCCTCTTCTAAAATTGCACAAAGACACAATACTGCAATTTTATTATAAATCAAGAATATTGGGAATTTATTTACAACTTAATGACTGCCTGTCTGTCAGCAGGCGGTATGCTAGCGAGAGGCACGGCCTTGATCCGACAACTTTAGTCTTGTAAAGTCATACATAATAGCTATTAGAATGCTAGACCAAACACATTTAGCTATTGACAAAGTAATGGAATGTCAATGGAACATTATAAGTTATAAAATAGAAAAGTTTCGGAATGTACGAAAATTGACGGGAAACAAAGCACATACAATAATCACATACATTCAAGTACAAAACTAGTTCCCGAATATTGCCAGGGGTAGTTCCATACATCAATGAGTTTATAAGACGAGATATTTAAACCGCTTACAGCATAACCAAAGTATTGTCGAATTAATTTCTCATCACTAATCCAAAACTTTTTGGTCCATTACTGAATAACAATATTTTGTTTCTGTTAAAAATTAACGTTAGCTAATTATCGATGACTTAACGTTACAGTGCTATCAACTTTAGCTGTGCGAAGACTCTTACAATAATAGTATGAAGTTACCTACTCAACGGTAACCGATTTAGCGAGATTGCGTGGGCAGTCGACGTTGCAGTCGCGCAGAACGGCGATGTGGTACGCAAGGAGCTGCATGGGAATAACTGTGAGTACGCCCTGGAGACAGTCCACAGTCTTAGGTATCTGAAGGCATCGTGACGCAAACGTCATTGTTTCTTTGTCACCTTCCTCACAAATGAGGATGGGGCGACCTTGACGGGCAGTAACCTGCTGTAGTGCATTCATGCATTTTGTGTAAACGGGGTCGCGCATTACGATCATCACAACCGGCATCGAGTCATCGATTAGCGCCAGCGGGCCGTGCTTCAGTTCACCGGCCATAATGCCTTCGCTATGCATGTATGTTAATTCTTTTACTTTCAAGGCACCTTCAAGGCAAGTGGCGAAGTTATATCCGCGCCCCATGATCAGCAGAGATCGCTGACGGTACAAGTCTTCAGCTAAAGTTTTCACTTCGTTGTCTAGAGCCAGTACTTGACGGATTTTTGTGTCCAATTGATGAAGTCCTTCAATAATGTCAGCGCGCCTTTTTTGTAGAGAGATACGATCCTCGCTGATCACGAGAGCAAACATCACTAACGACACAAACTGAGAAGTGTAAGCTTTTGTTGATGCCACACCAATTTCAGGGCCAGCGTTGATGTGCACGCCGCAGTGAGACTCGCGACAAATAGAACTGCCCACTGTGTTGGTGATACCGACGATCAGAGCGCCGTGACGTTTGCAGTACCGGAGTGCCATTAGGGTGTCAGCTGTTTCTCCAGACTGAGAGATGAAGAAGCACACATCATCACGGAATACTGGTGTGTTCCTGTCTAGAAAATCTGACGCCAGCTCCACCATGACTGGCAGCTCTGTTAACTCCTCCAAAAGCTGTCGAGTAGCTACAGCACTGTGGTAGCTAGTACCACAGCCTATTAACATCAACCTTCTGCATCGTTTGATCTCTGGGATATAATCTTTAATGCCTCCTAAGGTTACAGTACTGTCGGCAAAGTTGAGACGGCCCCTCATTGTGTTCACAATGGATTCTGGTTGTTCGAAGATTTCCTTTTGCATGAAGTAGTCGTAATTGCCTTTCATTATTTGTTGCAGCTCCAGTTTCAGAGTGAAAATTTCTCTCTGGTGAGGGTCAGTGCTACTGCCCGATAGACGGTGAATGCTAAGAACACCATCCTTGATATGAGCAACATCATCATCTTCAAAGTAAAGCACTCTGTTGGTATGTTCAATTACAGCTGAAGCATCCGAGGCAAAGAAATATTCAACTTCCCTTTCTTCTTCAGGCTGGAAGTGAGCATGGCTGTTCACTCGTGGTACAGATGGCACAACACCACGGGTGGCTTTGTTGTTGGTGTACATGATGGGTACATGGTCACTAGACAGGCGACGGCGCGTCTTGATGCCCACGAGCAGTGGGCTACCTCGTCGGGTTGCCACACATTCATTTGGGAAATAACGGGACTTGAAGCACAAAGCAAAAGCACCTTCTAACTGTTGAATTACCTGCTCTGCTAGCTCTTGGAAGTTGAAATTCTTGTGCTGGTTGTACAGATGGTGAATCAACTTGGCAATAGCTTCTGTGTCAGTTTGGGATTCAAAGACATAGCCTTTGTTTTCCAGGAAAGTTTTAACTTCTTTGTAGTTGGTAATGATTCCATTGTGAATAACAACGAAAGCGTTGTCCTCGCCAGATCGTTGCGGATGAGAGTTGACGGCGCTGGGCTCTCCGTGGGTGGCCCATCTCGTGTGTGCGATGCCGCAGTGCGACTCTACACTATCTTCCACTGACAGTTCCACACAGCGCTCCTGCAACAGTTCTTCCAGAGCGGCGACTTTGCCGCGTTGTTTCAGAACAGCTATGTCTTTCTGATCAGCGGTGTCCACGGCAACGCCTGCCGAGTCATAGCCTCTGTATTCCAAGCGTTTTAATCCAGTAACTAACAATTCCAATATTTCACGCCGAGTTTTAGGCGTTAGGTGATTAATATATGCAAAAATTCCACACATCGTAAACGAAGCAGAACGATTTAACAGATACAAGCGCACAAAACCACGGCTCGCGGCAGACTGCAGTCGCTACAGTACACAACAGATATTGAAGGCCTACGCGTATTGCTCCTACCACTAATAAGTTACTTTCACTTACGGCAAAGCACACGTCATCGTGTTTCGTTATCAACAACTCACTGGTATCGCAAGTAAATATAAGCGGCGAAAACTCATCCACCTCACAGAAACTTGATAACACGAACTGTCAAATTCACCTTATTATGTCACTGTCAATGTCAGTTTTTTGTCAATGTCAAATCTATAGACAATATGTTCCAGTTGATATTTTACATAGAGATTGTCTATGATATTTTATAGGCAATTTTGCGAAATGAAAGAATGGTAGCAAAAAGTAATGGTTAAAATATCGGAGCATTTGTATACTTACACATCCAAGTAACATATAATGCCACATAGTTCTTTTGGCGCGTGGTCAGTTAAAACTAGCGCCGCACAGTGGATCCATATTGAAAATTAGTGGACATGGGCAACAAAGTTCCAATATCGATTCGATATTTTTTTATGTGATTCTTCATGATATTCCAGACAACTTTTACTCTTGTGAAATTTCTTCTAAAGTTGATCGTTTGTCTGAAAAAAAATAAATTAGATTTTTTTGTATGGAGCGAATCACGTTTATTTTTTTTTCTTCAATTGTACGAATATGTTAGGTGTATGGCGTGAGTATATGATAGCTAGGGTCATTCTCTATCCAGGAAAAAATATATCAGCGCCGGCCATCCGCGGCCGCGCGAGTAATCATTCGGTAAAAAAATAATATTTTCTATGATTTTTTTTGCCTTTTAAAATCAATTCAAAGTATATTTTCTGTCTCACTTGGCTGTTTTCACCTTTTTAGTTAAATATATAGTTTTAATAGCACATAGGTACTCACAACTAGTAATTCTGGCAGAGGTTAAGTTATTATTGCATGTTATCGGTGGCACCTGCATTGTGATTGATGACTCATTTGTTTGTGCGCTCGGCTAAATGCATAACAAACGAGTCACCGAAAAATAATTGTCTCTGATTGGTTGTTATTTTTTTAACTACCTGCACATTATCTACTGTTATCGGTAGCACCTGCATTGTGATTGATGACTCATTTGTTTGTGCGCTCGGCTAGAAGCGCATAACTAATGAGTCATCGAAAAATGGTCGTCTCTGATTGGCTGTTATTTTTTTTACTACCTGCACGTTATCTATTGTAAAATAAACATGTAATAAGTTTCTGGGTATACTAATTTTATCAAATATACGTGAAATAGTTTGAATTTTTACGGGCAAGACGTTGATAATCATTATCTACATAATCAAGCGTATGTAAAGTATAGTATAAGTTATCGTACGTATGATCGAAAGGAAATTGTGAAATAATTGTAGCCCTGAAAAGGGCTGTTTGTCATATTCCCAGCCCTGATGGGCTTTTGTGGGAATAGTCCATAGCCGGATCACTTTATTTCTTATTCCAGAAGTGGGTCCGGCAAATTTTCGGACTCTGCTATGAGGCATTCTTCTTCCTCCATAATCTCACTGTCACAGGGAGGCTCGGTAGTCTGTAACAACTGAATTGCTTCAGGCAACAACTCACTATGAACCTGTTTCGTTATTTTAGGCCTTATGTAGGATATGTGAGGATCAGAGCTTATTAGAAGTCCATGGAGGATGTCTTCGTTTGTTGCTATTCTGTCCGTTTTCCGAGTGTGTCTCTCTCTGACGTTTCTGAAGTCCTTATTACGGGCTTCCGAAGCTTCTTCTGATAAGGTACCTAAAAGAAATAAGTACATGCATTTTAATTTCAAAAAGCAATCGAGTCAAATTATACATCAAACTCTATTTATTTTTTACTTACCGATTGGCAAAACACCAAAGTGGTTACAGATGTCTGCACCGTGCATTAGAAGTTTATGTACACTAACTGGCATGTAGTACCACGAATAGTGTTGCACGTATACATCAGCTGTTTCTCTACAGTATCTTCTAAATTTTTCACAGTCAATGTTTTTGCCTGATGATATGGCTTGTAGAATAACGGAAAATCTGAAAATTAGATTTTCGTCAATTCCTGTTATTCTGGATGATGTTTTGTAATCTTGGAAAAAGCGCCTCGCAGTATTCCCGTCATTTGTAGTTCCAAAACCCTGAAATGGGGAAAAAGACTGTAATATACGACACATAGAGATATAATACACAAAAAGCATAAAACGAACTAAATACATACCTGTTTGACTATATCAATCAGCATTCCAGTTTGCTCACGAAACTCTTGTTGCGTGGTATTTTTTTTAGCTTGTTTCAAAGCCTTATGTTCGCCTCGAGCTGTCCATCGTTGAAAATCCAGATTATAAGATATATGGAGAAGACATTCCATACACCGAATCTTCATATGCAGTGAAGAAATTCCTTGTTTGTAAATATCTTCACGAAGTGGTCTGGAAGTCAAAGAGTCTAAATTATTCATCTCACTTGGTTTTGCCAAGCAAATGGGGCACGTTGCAAATGATGGTACTTCAGCAATAATATTGGCCACTTTTCCATCAATCATGGTCATATGCAATTCATGTGATACAATAATATTTCCACACTGAGTAGATATTCGTTCATCAATTTGTTTTTTCATCTCCGACTCTTCAGACTTTATAAAATCAGCTGTCTCCGAAGTGAATGTGAACTTCACTGGTCGACAGTACAGAGTTGAGCAAGGTGTGGGGTTCTCCCAAACTATATTTTCATTCCCAGATAATGAGCCAGACACTAGCCGAAGAGGGACGATGCTTATCATGACTACTGATGAATCACCGAACTCTGTAGCTGTGTTTGACGTTTTCTGTTTATAGTTACTCTGCGACGAAGAACCATCAAGCCCCCATTTCCAGGTCAACTTGAGTTCTTCATTTTGAGACCTATCAACAGAATTCACATCTAGTAAAATCCTCTCCACAGTGTGGTCCAATAGCGCTTGCAATTTAATTTGAGCTCCTTTTTCGGTAATCTCTATACTCTCTTGTGGTGGATAACATCTTTTCTTGGCATTAACGAGCTTTGGATAAGATGGAAAGGCAGCACAGTTTTCTTCTTTCAGAAATTGTCGAAGAGCTAAGTACTTCCATCTCGAGAGCGCAAGTGATGTGTAAAGAGCTAAACACTTATCTTCAGAGACAGTACTTAGGCTCTGCTTTTTGGATAGTCGCTCGTGTACTTCGGATAGCGTTTCTGGATTACTGGAAAGGTATTCGACCACTTTTGCCAGATTCGTTTTGCCGTTGTCTTTCAATTTTGTTAAGTACCAGTGCTGCAACTCTTCCTCGGAATTTTCTTCTACTATGGAAGTAGAACGTCTTTTTTTTTGCTTATTACTTAAGTCTTCGAACGGTTTTCTGTGCTCCTTTTCTGTAGATGTTCCCGCTTCCGTAGTACATACTGCAAGATTAGGAACATGGGAATTCATATCCACTGGCTCAGATAAGGCTGTGTCCGAAAAGCCCAACTCACTTCTCAGGTCAACACTGTCACAAACAGGCCAGTTGATGTTTTTTTCCAACCACTTGCGATTATTTACACGGTTCATAAAAGTTTTTTGATTTCTACTTGACTCTATCCACTTTTTATTTAGGCTTACACAAAAAAGCCGACAGAACTCCTTGATTAGGTTTTTGTCTTCTTCAGAAACTGTGGTATTCAAAACAGAAATTATACTTTCATATAGAAACATATAATTTTTCAGATCACCACCACTTCTTAATTTCACAAAAAGATCTAGGTTGGTACAAAATCCAGCCATAGTTCTAAAGTAAATATAAAAATAAAAGTATTTCACTGTGTTCACAAATAAGCGACAAGAGCGAAACTAGAGGGACTTAGTGAATGTCTTTGTATTTATAGTCAGTGTTAATTACTCAAGTAGTGAACATATTAGCATGACTGAAAATTATTCAGCCAATCAGAGACGAGCATTTTTCGATGACTCATTAGTTATGCGCTTAGACGAGCGCACAAACAAATGAGTCATCAATCACAATGCAGGTGCCACCGATAACAATAGATAATGTGCAGGTAGTAAAAAAAATAACAGCCAATCAGAGACAATTATTTTTCGGTGACTCGTTTGTTATGCACTTAACCGAGCGCACAAACAAATATCAATCACAATGCAGGTGCCACCGATAACATGCAATAATAACTTAACCTCTTCCAGAATTACTAGTTGTGAGTACCTATGTGCTATTAAAACTATATATTTAACTAAAAAGGTGAAAACAGCCAAGTGAGACAGAAAATATGACTTTGAATTGATTTTAAAAGGCAAAAAATTTCATAGAAAATATTATTTTTTTACCGAATGATTACTCGCGCGGCCGCGGATGGCCGGCGCTGATATATTTTTTCGTGGATAGAGAATGACCCTAGCTATCATATACTCACGCCATACACCTAACATATTCGTACAATTGAAGAAAAAAAAATAAACGTGATTCGCTCCATACAAAAAAATCTAATTTATTTTTTTTCAGACAAACGATCAACTTTAGAAGAAATTTCACAAGAGTAAAAGTTGTCTGGAATATCATGAAGAATCACATAAAAAAATATCGAATCGATATTGGAACTTTGTTGCCCATGTCCACTAATTTTCAATATGGATCCACTGTGCGCCGCCATCTTGTTTTTTAGACCCCAGGCAGCGCCCCGCCTGATAATTTCATTCAAGGGCCAACAGACGTTCATTATTTTTATTTTATTTTACCCGACTCAGGATTCGACTCGTCATGATTCGCAGTCCGATTAGAGCTAGCAAACTACAAAACCACAGAGCTACACCACCAGGTGGCCACCTGGTGCTTTCAACATAAGGTGGAAGCGCCAGTGTAGCCCGCGAAATTCAAATTTTCTTAGGTTTTTTGCCATTTCACGGTCAGTGTCAAGCTGTACATTGAACAAAATATGATTCGCGGCCGTAATACGTATTTATTTACAGAATTATAATAATTAAATCATCAAATCAACCATTCATTTTACCCCGTTGAATGACTATTTCATGAAAAAAACTTTTTTGAAAAAAAAAATCATCTTCCAAAAAAACAGTAAAAAAATGGAAAATAACTTTACTGTCGGAAGTCGGTGACTTTTGTTTGTTTCATTGACTTTTTTTAAGTTTTTATTTTACCTTTTTTAGTTAGTATCAGAGTGACTGACACTGGTATGGCCACCATCAGGGATTTTAATTTTGATAAAACAATAAAGGAGATCATTCATTTTCGGCCCAAAAACCAAAGTGCCGGGCCAACGAAAAAAAACGTGTCACCACTGTTTGGGAAGTCAGTCCGAAACAGTGGGTCCGGTCGCACTAAAACCTGTATCTATAGTCAAGTTTAGTGATGCAACGGAAGTGTCTTAACGGAAGCAGAAACGGAAACAGATGTCAAAAGTAAATCTTAGCGGATGCGGATGCGGAAGCGGAAGCGGAAGCAGAACTGTAGTCGTGCGACCTTTTCGCGAATACACTTTTTCACAGAGTTTGCATCGGGCACTTGAGTCATTAATCTCAACAAAATAGTTCCAAATGGGACTGGTTTTTGGTTTCATAATTGCACTACCTAAGTAACAAGTAACAAAACAAACAAGAAAAAATCAACAGAAGATTTACGAGCTTACGTTAAACGTCACGAGGCGCGGTGATGCGCAGAATGAAACAGAAAATAGAATGTTAAACAAACTCGTTGCGACGCGTTTGTGTACCGCCCCCGCCAACCCCCCGCACGCGCCGATTCCCTCATGCATGTCCAGTCGTTCACGCGCCCCCACCCCCGCGCTCCTCGCTGTATTCTCCGTTTAGAGTTCTGTTATAAAGTTGCGGAACCAGAAACGGAAACAGAAGTGAAAAAGCTTGCGGAACTTCTGCAGAAGCGGAAGCGGAAGCAGAGTTCTGCTGCAACACTAGTCAAGTTAAAGTAATAAACTTGGGCTTAAGTAATTACTTGTACAAAGTTTTTTATGCAATAGACATGAATTTAAACGAATAAGAAACTATGATGTCATATGGTGAAATGTTTGTTTCTAAATAAATAAATATAAAGTTATTCTATAATTTGAACCCACCAAAGGAAAGCTGTATTCATTTGCTATAAACAGATCTACAGTAAATATATATACATATATGTAATAATTTATTATTTAGTTATTGTTACCTAGTTGATGCTTTCGATTTCGGTGACCCAAGGACTGGCTTTTACCTTTGCCTAGAGGCTAAGTGTTGCCATACAACGTGGCAACGCCACCAGTCTCTTGGGCACATTACCTACCGAGTTTTTTTGATGCACTTTTATAGTTTGTAGTTAGTTTATTTTAATTATTATTTATCGAACAAAATGTGCACTTAGTCGCTGGCAGAATAAATCGCTGATTCATTTTATGGTCAGTAAGAGAGAGATAAATACGGACATACATATGGATTGCTCAGCATGAGGTCCTGGGTTCGGGCAAATTGTTATTGGGTTTTCCTATCAGGAATTTTTCATTAGCAGCCACGGAGTCTGGATTTGTGCCCGGTTGATGGCAATAGGCTCGCCCCCTATTACATGGGAATTAAACATAACCGGCGAAATGATTTTAGATGCGCGTGTACAGACAAGCTACTTACAACGAGTTGCCCGTGACGTAAGTTAAAGTTAGCCAGTTTACAGCGGAACTCATTGTGAATAGTTAGGAACTCGTGTAATAACGGTTTAGTTATAAATTTCACTTGACTACTTCTAACTTGCATTATAGGTTTTAAGTGCTGTTGGTCGTGAAGTCTAAACATTAGGGCTTTATTCATAGTCTACATTTTCTTCGAAATCGTATCAGTGGTTAGCAATAAGAATGGGACCTCTACTAAGCTCCGTGTAAGATAACTGCGTGGCCGCGCGGTTCTCCACGTTTCGACCGCGCGGCCATGGTTAAACCTTTACAACTTTCTGAATATTGGATCTACGAATTTGCGACTTTCATTGTTAGTGTTTTATAAATTCCTTCGTAGTGTTGACGTAGTCATTTTTCATCTACGACAATGTGGCCGAGCAGTCGAAACGGACTCGTTGAATGCGACTGCACTTCTTGACACCAAATAGACCTAGAGCAACGTTTAATGTTTTCAAAGAAGTTTAAGCCTTGTAATTTTATAACATAAAAACATATACCTAATTGAGAATTTATCTCTTTCTGACATTTCTAAGGACTTTAGACTGATAAAACTAGAAGTATATTATATAATAATATACGAAGATATGAGGTAACAAACCTCCTTTTTTGAAGTCGGTTAAAGTCATTCAATGGGGTAAAATTAACTTTCGAGGGTTGTGCTAATGATTTTATAGATTATAACTCTGTAAAACTATTAACGGCTACTGACCTGAAAATTGCAAATAAACCTGAGAAATTCGAATTTCGCGGTTTACCTTATTTCTTAAGCAAATAAGCAGTACCTTTACATTCAAATTTTGAAATTTTCCTATGTTATCTACTGTGCGTACGTATACATACATAGTAAAATAAATAAACTAAGAAATGTTTCATAAAGCAGGGACAGTTCACCAACCACCAAAGTTTCCTTGTTCGCCGTATCGCGCGTTTCCATCGTTTTAATGTCTCCACCACTTACTTCACTTCAATTGGATATATCGTTGAAAAATAAAACTCGTTTTTTACCAGTAGCTTCTTTATTGGTTTTATCAGGATCAAGGTCTTTACAAAATTATTGAAAAAATTACAAAGTTACATTTAGCTTAAAATGAGTCTCGAGTTTGTTTTCCGTACATAAGAATATCTAAACAGTAAGATTATGGAAAACAGTTTTAATGGGTTGATTAATATTGAATATTTAAACCCTCACACAGAAGTTCAAATTAATTCATTTTTCTTTAAATACTAGGAACCAAAATTCGTTACCTACGCCTTACAAAGTTTTCAAAAATTTCTATCATTACGTTTATAACGCTTTAGTCGTACTGCTAACTACAGAGGAATGATTCACAATCAATTTCCCTCAATATCTACGCTGATGTTAACTTTACAATAATCTTCGACCATATTAATGTGGAAACAAGTAGATACGATAATACTTACACCTACGTATCTAGGCATAATACAAATACTATGAATTTTATTCATCAATAAACCGGAATAATTAATTATCATGAAAAGGTGTATTTTTAAAAGCAAATTAAAAAAAATATGTAAAAGTGGAAAATTGGACAGAACTAATGTTAAAATATTAATAAATAAAAGTAACAGAAATGAACATCAAGTAGGTACATTCGACGAGAGTATCAGGATTTGTCAGTTGACACTCACAAAGCAGTCAGTGTGTTCTGTGCACGGAAATGGTTTAAAAATTCAACGACCACTCCATTGCTTTTCCTCCTAAACTCCTTGCGATGGAAAAATAAAACGTAACGAGCTTTCAGATACGGAAACTCAAACTTCGCGAGTAACTTACGACTAAAATAATCACAAAGATATAAACTTAACACGTAAGCGTAACTAAAACGAACTAACTTTAAGAATATCGTGCTATGATAAATGCATACGTAGAGGACGAGCGTGATGTCACCAGTGAAGAAGCTCCGATTGCGAGGAGACACTAGGGGGCTAGGTACACGGCTAGGACTCGGCAGCGAGCAGCGCGCGCCGCGGGGCCCGTGCGCGCGCGCCCGGCGCGGGGCGCGCGCGGGGCTCCTCGGTTGCACTACATTGTTTAGGATGCCCCATAGTTATTTTTTCTTTTGGGCCTTCTCGGCAGCCTTGGTTATTTTACCAGTTGTGACTTCCTTGAAGTTTACGCTCTGAAACAAACAGATTACTGAATAACTGAACTAAAGATCTGAAGATACAGATCTAACCACTGAACAAAACAGACATATCCAGAGCGAGTTCCTTTTGAAAACAAAGATTGTGATGCAGCATGAAGCAACGTCGCTGAGTAATTTATCGGACCAAATCTGGGTCGACCCGTCTGTCTGCCTCATACGATGATGACAGCCAAAGTTGATGCTTTTTTGAAGATTTATGAGTTTACATAATAGAGTGAAGTTGTGTACCTTGATGACGCCGACGGCGACAGTCTGACGCATGTCGCGCACAGCGAAGCGGCCGAGCGGCGGGAACTCCTGGAACGACTCCACGCACAGCGCCTTGGTCGGCACTAGGATCACGATGGCTGCGTCGCCTGACTTTATCGACTTCGGATCCTCTTCCGTTGTCTTGCCTGTGTAAACGTTTCGTTTTTAACACATTGCGGGACACTTGAATATTTTGCAAATGTCATGATATGACACTTCAAAATCCCATACATTTTATCATACCGTCTACAGCCGTACTATCATATTACATAATATTTTGAAATTTTTGATACGACAAATTTATTTTTATTTTATTTTATTTTTTATTTTATTCTTTTTAAGAAGGCTTACAGACTAATAACAGAATAATAGATAATGAAAACATATAATACGACAAATACGGCCTTAGACGTTGACGCTTATAGGTATAAATCATGTGCTTCCTAGGAATGTTATGGGCAAGCAACGGCTATCGACGGTTTGCCAAATAACATGAAATATAAAGTTCACCGCCCTTAGCCGTACTGTCACGTAACGATATACTGAGATAACGTCAAAAGGCGGTCTGTCCCGCAACGTGTTAACATTATGTGACTTACTAATTCTATGTCTTGTTATGGATTCAATGGTAGTCACCATGAATCAAGGACCCAAGAGTAAAATAAGTATAACTGGCGGCTTACATAAGATAAGTGATAAGTGCTGGTGGTGTATGGGCATAACTTGATTATATACCAGAGGCATCGCAGACGCGTTGTCGTCTCAAAGACAAAAAGCAGAAATATCTCATGTGTCTGTAATTCCACCGGCTAACCGGTTCCCATCATACCCTTCAAAAATGAACAGCGGCGCCACGCGGCTTAGTAGAAATAGGTGGCAGAACTTCCTCTTCTACGGATTATAATAGAGGACTAGATTTTCTTTCCGAAGTGTATACGCACCAGTACGGCGGTCGCACTTCTCCTTGATCTCGGCGAACTTGCAGGCGATGTGTGCGGTGTGGCAGTCCAGCACGGGCGTGTAGCCGTTGCTGATCTGTCCCGGGTGGTTCAGCACGATCACCTGACGGCAATAAATTACAGATAGAAATCTGCTTCGTTACTGTGGAACTAATATGAGGATGGGACACATCTCTGTCTCTCATTCTCGACAGTGTGGGGGCAGAGAGGTTACAAAAATCAGGGTGAATCGTCTCATTGGCAAGCAATCGTCAAGGTCGTGGGTGAAGATGTGGTGGCCAAGACGACGGCTCGTTGTAACCTCGATTCGTATCAAAAGAAATCGTACTAAGTGCCTTGCTCTGATGGACGGCGGGCAAGCATTTTATACAAATAGACTTGCAGTCAAATTGAACATCAACCGACCGTGCAGCTTTACATTTCTTGAGAAACCGTTTGGTGTGTGTGCTACGCTAAGTAATATACTACCTATTGCATTGTTTTGCGGAGATGGTAGAGTAAGTATTACGTGTCGATAAGGGTATTACATAAGAGTCAGTTATGTCAAGTAGATATTGACTTTCCCAAGCATTCGTAAATCCCAAATAAGTTGACTATCATCTGATCTGCGTTGCGTATCTTCGTAAACAAACAATTATATTCCTATGTTGAATTGCGATGTTTTTTATTTGCTTAGGGAAGTCCAAATTCGTATTACGCTACATATCAGCTAAAAGCATATTTACGTGAAAAATTTATTTGATTTGATTTTTGTATCCCGCTTTGACCAATAAACAATACCGCAGTAAAATTAGGTAGGTACGGTAGTCGGAAACGGCTTCAGCCCCTATTCTAGGGACAGACAAGGACGAGGAACACACCGCCGCCGGCGGTCTGTCAATAATCAAGTATCTTCGACCTGCGAATGCAAGTCGTCATTGTGATCATCGTCATCGTGACCAACCACGGTCACCTCCTGCTCCTGTGTTCCTTCATCGGAATCCGCAGTATATCATTTGCAGAAGTTATTTCGTCATGAGTTCATAGCTGATATAAACCTATTACAGTTAATGATCAACAACAATTCAATGTCCTATAGTAATAGTCATTGGCTAATTTCGCAGCAATGTAGACATGCAATAGTCAGAACAGGGAACTATGTATAACAGTAGGCACAAGGTCAGCTGATAACGTTCATTCCAAAACTCGATAGGCGGCAGGAAATTAGGGGACACGATAATATTACAACTACTTACTAATGATTACATTTAGCAATGCACTGAGGTGTTAAGTTTTCGCAACGTTGCAGAATGTGTGTCGGCAATTTAGGCAATTTTCGAACCTGCTGTAATACTTAATGTGTGCGTGAGCTATAACAATATCATGTATACAGAATGTAATTTATAAAGAACACATGAAATTATTTCAGTAGTTTCCATTGTCTGACTCTAACTTCAGTAAAAGTTCGAGGCCGATGTCAAAACACGGGCCGAGTGAGGACCGTACGTGATTTTGTTATGTTCGCATAGACAAAAATTGGGAAATAGAAGAAGTTACTATTCCCATTTCCTAGTCATCGAGAAGAGATAGCTCATCCTCATACCATTCTAGTTCTATTAGAATCGTCTCAACATAATGTATCTTGAACGAAGACGATGCTGCTGGTATAAACAGGACTATAAAGAGAATGGGTCACGATACCTGGGCCGTGAAGTCTGCAGCGCCCTTGGGCGGGGCGTTCTTGGAGTCGCCGGCCACGTAGCCACGACGTAGTTCCTTTACGGAAACGTTCTGCAATCGACAAAAATAAGTATATGTAATTTTCTCTTCTATCGAGACAACAATTTTTTTGAGCACTATTCTGAAAAAAAAGTGCTGGCGCATTTAAAAAGCCTTAACAAATTATGTAGATCTAGAGCCTACATGCAGCGCACCCTGAGGTCACCCTGCTTAGCTGCCACGCTTGTTGACTACGGCTGTTCTTGTCGGCTAATACATTACCTAAGTCTATGGTTCGTACCTTAACGTTGAATCCGACGTTGTCTCCGGGCATGGCCTCCTGCAGCGCTTCGTGGTGCATCTCCACAGACTTCACCTCAGTGGTGATGGCGGCCGGCGCGAACACAACCACCATGCCTTCACAAATTATCACGATCATGTATTGTGTTCCTTTTTTATATTACACACTTTGATCCAGATTTTGTTGTCAAAATCGTAGTTTCAACTATCGTTAGAGGGAAAACTATAGATACACACATCACATCCCTTCCTACCGGTTTCAGAAGTACTCAGTCCCAAAGACAAATATTTGACATTTTATAAACAATTATTGTGATTCATGAGTATGTATTATTAGCCGTTGCGTGTAAGCATTGGGATTAGGATGCTATGGGGTAGACCGACACTGAGAGAGAATTTGGGGGTGTCGATAGTGTTCCAAAAGCTTGGGAATAATCTATCTTACCAGGTTTGAGGATACCGGTCTCAACTCGTCCCACAGGCACGGTGCCTATGCCTCCTATCTTGTACACGTCCTGTAGAGGCAAGCGCAGCGGCTTCTCCGTGGGCCGGGATGGGGGTTGGATCGCGTCCAGAGCCTGTGTATGAAGACATTCATGTTAAGTGTGCCTACATTTCTGTGGGAGGGAGTGCAAGACGAACGTGCAAGGTGATTATGCACAGGGTCAGCTAAAATTAAAATACTGTCGTGCCAGCGATACGAAGAAGAAGCACGTTTTGTTGTTCTGGACCATACCTGAAAATCTTCTAGACTGAGATATTGGAGATCGAAGTTCCAACTTTTTCAGAAGTAAGTATATTTAAAAATAAAATGTTTCTAATGTTATAAGTTTACTTTAAACACCTCCTTGACCTTATGCAATGCATACATATCAGCATAATATTTTGAGTGCATTAAATTATATTGAGTCCTACCAGAATCCGTGATTTTCACCCCAAAAAATAAAGTCGTCTGCCAGCCCCAGCAAAAATTTTTGCGTAGAGTTTGATATACCTATGTATAGAATGCTTGGTTGGCGGCTTCGTGAGGGATCCGATTACACTTTACACCTTGTTTTGTATCGCCGATAACAAGATCTGCTAATATAAGGTCTATACTGCGACGAAACACTAGATTCTAGAACTTTCCTCTTCACCTTGATCAAGTCTTAGATCGAAAGTTTGCGAGTTGATGAGGAAGTGATCATGATTTTAATAAGTTTCCTACTAGAGTAGGAAATGAAAAATAATCATTTAAAAGGTAGAACAAGGACAAGAACATTGGAAGATTGTCAACATATTTTTTCCTAAATATTTCCGATAATCGTGTTGTTGCTTCAGTTCGTCTGCCCTTTCGAAGAGAGAGGCTCGCGATCATAAAGACTAGACCAAAAGGTTAAGGACTTAATGGAAAGGAACGACATGAAAGTAACCAGTCGAACATCTTCACGCATGGCTGACTTTGTTTAGGTCAAAGTTTATTTGGCTTGGGTAATCATGATAATGGGGCCTACATACCAAAGCCAAAATGTCGCCACATGTCAACTGAACGTGTACGAAAGCTGAATATAATTATTTCATGCTTTGGTGTGGAGGATCCATTAAGCCAGTGACTTCAACTGTAATGTTCACAAAAAGAGTGTATATTTGGTTAAGCGTAATTGGCAATTTTCGGGGGGCGGGGGCTATAAGATCAATACTACAGCTAGGTTTGTAATGCGTACCTCAATAAGGCATTTGCCCTCGACCTTGCCCTCCTTGCGGTCGATGGTCCAGCCCTTGAACCAGGGCATTTTGTCGGAGGGCTCCAGCATGTTGTCCCCGTGCCAGCCGGAGATGGGCACGAACGCCACCGTGGCGGGGTTGTACCCTGCCGCATCAAGATTATATAAGCATTCGCGCTCAATGTCACCTTGCGTTTTAACTTAAAGAACGGAGTCCCGACCCGAATATCAGGTAGAGAAAAGGCAAAGAATATAAAAGTAACGGCGAGATTTAATTGTAGCCTTATTAAATGTAACCTTTTCATTAACCCAGGAAAATAAGATATTGACCTTGAGGGACTTCCGTCGAAGCTGGTTTTTGTTAAAGACTTCATTGTGCTAGCTCTACTCTTAGTTAACAGTTTAAAATTATAGATATCCACTCAAAATTTGATTTTAAACCTTTTCTGGCTCGGTGGTAGATTCAACAAAACCTGCAAAAACTTTTTTGTTGCCAGACTTAATCGGTTAGAGATTAAAACTAGAGAAAAATACATTAGCCGTTGTTGTCGGTTTTGATCAGATTCAAGCTAAGCTTACCAATCTTCTTGATGTAAGAAGACACCTCCTTTTTGATCTCCTCGTAGCGTGCCTCGTGGTAGGGAGGCTCAGTGGAGTCCATCTTGTTGACGCCAACGATGAGCTGCTTGACTCCCAGGGTGAAGGCAAGCAGGGCGTGCTCACGCGTCTGCCCGTTCTTGCTGATACCCGCCTCGAACTCACCTGTGCCCGCAGCCACGATCAGTACCGCGCAGTCAGCCTGATGGATAATATTACCAAAGGGCGAGACTTTAACATGCCGAAAAAATATTTTCTGCATGGAAAACAAATCAGATATGTTAAGAAATTTCATCTAACACTCGGAAATCAGAAGACCTTTCCATAAGCACTTGCTACTCTTTTCGTGAAATATAAAAACATACAATAACAGGATACAGACATCATCATTCATAGGTACTCTCACATACGAAGAATTGGAAAATTTAGTCAAACCCTAAATAATTTTCTTCCGCAGCATGCACACATAATACATGTAGCGTAGTGTGCTCGGAGGGAGGTTCCACAAGCACACTACCCTTACAACACACAGACATGCACAACACTCACATACAACATTCCCACATGCACAACATTAAGCACTTACCTAATTTAATTTCTATTATTATAATTTATTACTATTTAATCTTTGTTACGATTTTAATTGTTTTCCACTGTTATTTTTTATTGTTCTTTTTTAACCCCTACTGTTTTTTCATGTTTGGAATCTGGAACGCTGTCTCCCTCTTGGAGGTGGGCGTTAATAGCTGCGACACAGTTTTGTAACTAAAATGTAGCTATTTACGTACGCAATCAATTTGTAAAATGTTTTTGCTCCAATAAAGATTATGATTATGATCACAATGACTGTGCGTGGTTCACTGCAAACAGACAAAAATCTCAAGAAAAAAAAAGGACAACCTAAACCGCCGAAACAGGAGTTGTAGAACCTAACAAGAGCAAGCCTAGAAGTTTTGTGGATAAAATCAATCTTAATTTACCTGGGAGGTCCCGGTGATCATGTTCTTGATGAAGTCCCTGTGGCCGGGCGCGTCGATGATGGTCACGTAATACTTTCCCGTCTCGAACTTCCACAGCGCGATGTCGATCGTGATGCCGCGCTCACGCTCTGCTTTTAATTTATCTAAGACCTACGAATTTCAAAACAACATACAATTCTTATTAATACGTATCTAAAGCTCTTTCAGTCATCAATGGAGAAAAATTTCGGAAGGGAAGGTAGGTAAAAGCTGCTAGTCTTTAACATTACTAATCCACACTTCATCAACACGAGATTGAATGAGAGAATGAGATTGAAAACGAAACAAGGTTATGTACTTCATTGTTTCGTGATGTTAAAGTAACATTAAATATTTAATAAGCTGAGCATATGTATAATTTTGTAAACCTTTCTGTAACAATTTTGGTGTACAATAAAGTATATTCTATTCTATTCTATAAAAACAGATATATAATTTTATTATAAAACTAAGTAGCCTAGGTATGACAAGGACAAATCTTTGGATAACTGAAGAAAAACAAATCAGAGTTCAGCAAAACAAATACGTACCCAAGCATACTTGAACGATCCTTTGCCCATCTCCTGAGCCTCCTTTTCGAACTTTTCGATAGTTCTCTTGTCGATGCCGCCGCATTTGTAGATGAGATGGCCTGTGGTGGTGGACTTGCCGGAATCTACGTGGCCAATCACCACGATGTTGATGTGAGTCTTCTCCTTACCCATCCTTGTGGCTTTAAGCGAAACGTTAGATAGTCAACTTGCAACCTGGACAAAATTTAAAACTGCCTTACAAGAAGTCAATGGATAATAATTGTACACCTCTACCTAACCCGTCGGAGATTACAGTCGTGAAACTATGATATGATGAGTGAAGAGTCGGAGTTTTAATCAAGCAGAGATAATTAAAAATATATCTGATCTATAGAACCTCTTTTGAAAATAATTATTTCGATGTCAAACTTTTTAAGGTATAAGTACACACAATATTTTGATGTCGAACTTTTTAAGACAATCGACAGTGGAAAACTGTTGAATAGACGGTAAAATCACTTTTTCTTTCACGGATCGGGAGACAATGTATTCACTGTTTCTATTCAATCAATTTTGTAAGGGCAAACAAAGAACCTAAACGCATTAGGTAACAACACCGACTCAAAGGTTTACCCCTTACCTAAATATTCACGTTTGTTAATTAAACCGAGATAAGCTTGAATTTAAATCTATGTATGTATGAATTATCGCGAATTGAAATAACTGGCGCCTTGTAGGATGTTTTATGAGCTGGGATATGACATAATTTCTTAATATTTGAATGCATACAATCTTTTTGCTGTTTTGAATAGATATTTATTGAATATGTTTGAGAGTCGCTAGATGGCGCTGATAACGTAAACATCCGAAGTGTAGTTCTCTGATCTATTATTGACTTTAAAATTATAAAACAGACTAAATCGTACATTAAATTGTGTTAAATAAGTCCGTTATAATGTGAATCATGTGCACAAACGTTATCTAAATAAACTATGTGCTATTTTTTCGACTAAGTGAAGACAAATATGTGAAGTGACGAACAGAGTATAACGTTAATAAACAGTAAATAGTACCCTGATAAACAATTGCTTACGTGAAATACGCCACAAACTAAGTGTTAAGTGCAAATTAATCGGAAAAAAACTTATGTAGAAAGTTGAAATTGAACTTGGTGGTGTGTGGAAAAAATATTCAAGTGATGAACCATTTTTAACGACTTATTAACTATTTGAATTATATTTTCAAAACCAGTTGCAAATTTCAACTAGTCAAGCAATGTTCAAATGGCCGAAGTAAGTTATGGATGGAATGCTGTGACACTGAGTGCCGGTTCAAATCTCACGATCTGTGGAACTTTTTGTGTTTCATATAATTTCAAAAAATCAACATGAACTTCTTTGGCAACATCACACAACGTCGTAATCGAAGAGTCTCCGAAACAAAAAGTGAAGATTTAAATTTAACAAATAGTGAACTAGATGGCACCACTAGTAACAGTCTACCGAACATATCAGACGACGAGGACTGCGAAGAAATTATTCAACTAAAAAACAAAGTAAAAGAATTGACACTGCAACTAGAAGGTGCACACCGCGAAATTGAATCTCTAAATGTGGACAACACAAATCTCAAACAAACCATCGAAAGCTTAACAAAAAAGCAAAACATTTACAAACAACTTACAACGGACATTGTCAAAAATACTCCAAAAAAGAAAAAATCTTCTCAAACAGTTGCTACAATAGATCTCAGCATTACTCCCAAGTCGACGAAAAAGGTCATGAAGCTTACTCCCAAAATAGCTGATAAATCAACACCGGTGGCTATACCCCAGATGGTTAATAAGACAACTCAATGTGACACCTATGAATTAAAACACCAAATGCGTGAGGATTTAATCGACAAACGACACCTGACCCAAGAAACAGTAAAAGGTAAACTAAGTATAATAAGCGCTAACAACAGAAATGGACTTTGCAGCATTATCGAAGATTCTTTTGCAACTAATTATGACTTCTGCCACTACTCGTATCCAAATGGTAGCATTGAACAACTCCTACTAGGCATAGACAATAAGATTAAACATTATAATAAAACCGACTATTGTGTCATATTAATAGGAGAAAGAGACTTCTTAAGCACTAAAAACTATCACGATTTAATCTACCATATTAAAGATACCATCGAAAAACTAAGTAATACCAATATTATTATATGTCTCCCAACCTATAGACAATGTGGTGATTACACAACAATATACAACTCACGGATTGAAATGTTTAATAACCTTTTGTATCTGCATAACACAACATATGAATATGCTTATTTACTGGACTCAAACGCTGACTTAAGCTATGATAACACAATGTTTTCGGGTCGTCAAGGTCTCCTAAACGACACAGGCATGAAAAATGTTTTTATGAATCTCAAAAAGACTATTTCTGAAATCCAAATGGAAAATAGTAGTAATACTGGTACAAAGAACACACTTGAAGACACAACAAACCAATTTTTTCTATAATTACCTGTCAATAATGCATCAAAACATCGCAGGATTAATAAATAAGGCAGACCAATTAATCTTGCACCTACTTGAACTTCAACACCGCATAGACGTTATCTGTGTGACCGAACACTTCATGGAAACTGGATATGAAGACTTTCTCACTATACCAAATTATAAATTAGCAGCGTGCTACTCCAGAGATACAAAACGAGGAGGAGCGTGCATAATAATAAAAAACGACCATCAATATAGAGAGCTTGAAGATATCAAGAAACTTTCAGTACAAGGAGTTTTCGAGTGCTGCGCAATCGAATTAACACAGCATAACATTATCGTTGTATGTATTTACAGAATACCTAAATCAAATAATCTTGATACTTTTTACTCAAAGTTAAATATTCTCTTACCTAAGGTCTGTTACAAAGCGCGCAGGAATGTTATTATATGTGGTGACTTTAACATTAATATATTGAAAAAAAATAGAACTTCCCATGAGTTTACCAACTACCTCTTAAGTTATAATCTAAAATTGCAAATTGACCAGCCCACTAGGTTACAAAGCAACACATGTATAGATAATTTTGCGCACAATTTTACGCAAAAGTGTGTACACCATATAATTGACCTTAACATGTCAGATCACACAGCCCAAATCCTAAAGATCCCCGTAAAAAAGACTTGTACATTAGACAGTTGGAATATTACAGCGCGTGATTACAGTTACGATAATCTTAGGAAATTTAAATCGTGTTTGCGTCCTTTATCGTTTTGTGATGTTTATCAAGCTGATGATCCTAATGTAGCGTACGAAGGTTTTATGGAAGTATTCCAGCTACTTTATGGTTTATGTTTTCCCTTGGTCAACAAAAAAATTAAGTTGAATAGGAATCCGAAATGGTTAACACCCGGTATAAGACGCTGTAGCAAAACTAAAAGACAACTGCTTTGGGAGCTACGAGCAAAACCTAACAACAATAACTTAACTAAACTTAAAAATTACTCGCAAAGACTTAAAAAAATAATAAAACTAACACAAAAGGCAAAAAATAACCATAAGATAATGACATCAACAAATAAATCAAAAGATACATGGAAAATTATAAATGAAAATAAATACTGCCCTCCCTATGAACATATAACAGAAATACAAAATAATGGTGTTACACTAACAAACCCCAGTGACATAGCAAACGCATTTAACGATCACTATGTAGATCAAGCAGAATTACTTGCGAAGGCCATAGGATCTACGAGCTATGAGACCCCGAATACATGTTGTGAATCAATTTTCTTGGCCCCGACTACGCCTAATGAAGTAAATCGAATAATACAGGATTTAAAAAATAAAGTTAGCGTAGGGTATGATGATATCTCAACAAGAGTGTTAAAATTTGTTTCCGATGTGATATCTGGTCCCATTTGCCACATCATTAATGTAAGTATCTGCTCTGGAATTTATCCTGACAAACTAAAACCAACCATAATTAAACCCTTATATAAAAAACATGATAAAACTGATATTAATAATTACAGACCCATTGCCCTAATACCAGTAATATCAAAAATATTTGAGAAGGCAATTTATCACCGTTTGCATTCCTTTTTCACGAAACACAACGTCTTGGTAAAGGAACAGAAGGGTTTCAGGAAAAACAAGTCCATAAATATGGCTATCTATGATTTTCTTAATATAATAATGACAGATATTAATGAAAGAATTCCCATTAGCGCTATATTTATGGACATGACGAAAGCTTTCGATCTAGTTGATCATAATGTACTACTACAGAAACTTAATGCGTATGGAATAAGGGGCAATGCACTTTCTCTTATAAAATCTTATTTAGGCAATAGAACGCAGTGTACGGAAATTAGACGAATCTCTAAACGGGATAAAAAGGAACTTAAATATATCTCATCAAAACGTAAAATCACTTTCGGCGTACCACAGGGCAGCGTATTGGGTCCGCCGTTATTTTTAACTTACATAAATGACTTCCCAAAACACGTCGCTTTTCCTATGGTTCTTTTTGCTGATGACAGCACGATAATTGTAAGGCATAATAAAAATAGAACCTATGAATGTGACATCAAAGACGCATTGCAACAATCAATTAACTGGCTTGAACATAATAATTTAAAATTAAACTTAAACAAAACTAAAATTATGCAGTTTCGACAAAGAGTGACCACTCCTGACATAAATATAACTTTTGACGATAACAGAATTGAAGAAGTAGAGCATATAAAATTTCTAGGCTTGACAATTGACTCTAAACTGACTTGGAAAGAACATGCATATATTCTTATAAAAAAATTAAGTAGGTTCGCCTTTGCTCTATATAAACTTAGGAAAATAGTTAATCAGGCAGCTGTTGTAGCTGCGTATTACGGCTACGTAGATTCTATATTACGTTACGGAGTAATTTTTTGGGCAAATTCCTGCGAGAAAAATAACATTTTTAAAGCACAGAAGAGGTGCATTAGATCGATGTGTGATCTTAGGCCAACAGAAAGTTGTAAACCGCATTTTCAATCTCTTAAAATATTAACATTACCTTGCCTTTATATATACGAGACCGCATTGTTCGTCAAGAAAAATAGTGAACTGTTTAAAAAAGCTTCAGAGCAACGCTGTAGGTCGACTAGACCAGAATATCGACACGAATTATGTCTAAGAGCCTCAAAGACTGCCCTTATGCACAAAAGCATTCTCTGTATGGCTCCGAAAATATTAAATAAAATACCAAATGACATTAAAGATTTAAAATTGACACAATTTAAACGGAAACTTAATAATTTTTTAGTTGAAAAATGCTACTATACTATTGACGAATTTCTTCTTGACAAAATGTAATAAATTAAGCTGATAATTATGTATTTATGCCTGAAAATTCGAATTAATTGTTTTCTGAATATTTGTTATAATAACTAATTATATTCTAAATGTTTATTATAGAAAATGATTGTATTCTTAATAATTTGTTTGTTATTTTAAATATTTGTTGTTTGTGATTTTGAATTCTAATTTGTTAAATAGTGTATGCCCTAATGGGTAGTTTTTTGAGTTACCATAACCTAACTATAAGACCTACTGTATCACCAAAAATCACACTAATAAATACTTTGACTTTGACTTTGACTTTAACATTTATTTATGATAATAAATAAAATACACGAATAAAAAAAACAACGTTTTTTTTACGACATTCTCTCTGTCAGGTATATTATATTTTTTTATTACAAAAACAGTCATCATGCATGCCAGTCATGAGATTAGAACAATACCTCTTTGCTCTAACAATATTTAATATTCATGTTATTTCTAGCTACTTAGTGCAGTTACAATTTCATTTCTTAGCAACCAAGTATAGCTACATTGTTGTGGCTGCACTTATAGCGCACAACAATAACTGCGCGATTGAATTAGAAGCATCCCAACACTCCCGAGGGAGTCGCTCCTCCGAGCGTGCGCATAGGACATCCGGGACATCGATACAGGGGAGCTATTTTGCCAAATATAGACTATACCTACCCACGTAAATTAATTGTACCTCACGCCAGTCAAGTAATTAAGTACCTAAAGAAAATTGACTCTTAGTACAAACAAAACATGTTATCGAATTCCTTACCGAACTCTAGCACCAAAGAAAACATGATATCACACACATCAATTTTCTATCTCCGGCCATTCAAAGCGGAAGATAGGTAGGTATAGGTTCCTCTAGGTACGTTGTTATTGATGTTACACCGTTTAGAATTTATTTTGATGAATTTTGTCTGAATCTCTATAGGGGTGTGTTCTTGTTGTATCAAAAATGTTTCCTATATTCAAGCTACTAGACCACCAAGTTTCTATTATGCTATTATGATGTATAAGGGGATAAAACGGTGACTTGACAGAAACTGCACAAAGAATACGACGCAGTGACGGTATATTTAATAAGTATCTATCACGAGGAGAGAGTGCATTCAATCTAAATTTAGTAGGCGTGATCTATACAAGTACTAAAGCAGATGTATTGCAACAGTATGATTCAAAATTAGAATAATCGCATGTCGCACTACGTAGGATGCATGTGTACCGGCGACGCACATGGGCTTCGCAATGCGTCCATCTTGAGCATGTTTGTCTGCATCAGATAAATTACGACCAGTTGCCACAAAGCCCGGTATTTTTTCGAAAATTAATCGCGGTGACATTAACATGACATATCTTTGAAATTGGAAAAATAATAGTTTTTTCACTTTAAGCACAATTTACCGAAACAGGAATGATTGAAACAAAATAACTTTCTGAAATAAAACATTAAAGAAAACCTTTGAACTCAGAAATATAAAGTCAAAGTTGCTATTACAAGAGTTGGTAAACGAATCGCAAAACATAATACAATGATTTAAAGCCAGAACTATTTTTTGCTATCGTAATGTAGCTTACTAAAAGATTTTTCTTACAAAAACATTAAAATTGCGTAATTTAAAAATCTTATACCGGCAGAATACCTGTACCCAGGTGAAGTGGAAAAATATTTTCAGAAAAATCACTATGTTTTAGATTTTTGTTGTAAACATGTTATAGAATCACACAAACATCCATAAAATAACTGAAATTTTATATATTTTACAATAAAACACAAGAAAAGCTCACCTTTGCAGCCGCAGTCACGAATTTTCCGAGCAATTTTCGAGCATGCGCCGTAGACAATTCGCCCGGGAAATGCAATCAATAAAATCAAAACCGTACTTATTAACTTGATTTGCATGAAATAGAAAGTTTTTAATGGATTATATTATCATAATAATCTTCTTAAAATTATTGGAATATTTAAAATGATGCAATATTTACCTGATAACTAATTAGTTTTTCATAATCCGTCGGAAAAACCGGAAGCTTGAAACTTTCTTTTTCTTCGTGCTTTCTTCGAGCCAAGCATCTATCTTTGCACGTATTAAAAACCTTTTTTGTTATTAGATGTGCGTAGCGAGAGTGTCTTTGTTTATGGTATTTTTCTGTGGAATCAAACCCTTTTATAATTAATGTTGTAGATTTGGTTGGATGATTGTTAGGATGTATCAAATAAAATAGAATTGGTTTGCCTAAATATTTTCTCAACAACTAAGTTGATGACAACGTTACATTAAGTACCTACCTAGGTAAAGCATATCTTTGATTTGAGGTATAACAACATGTTAGAAATAATCAAATAACCGATTAGTTGCTTGCGAGTTTCATGAGAATAAGTACAAATCACTTAGTATTTGAAATTGATACCGCAAAATATGTTTTTAATTCTTATTATGAGCCCGATGTGTCCCACTGCAGGGCAAAGGTCTCCCTTCCCTCTTCCCATGTTTCTCTGTTTGGATATTTAGGCCCAATTGTGACCTTAATATTAATGCCTTTGGTTATTGTTCTCAAGCATTTAAAGGTCCCGTAGCTATAGGCCCCTTTGATTACCTAGGGAAAATGCAAAAATATTCTTTAGATTATTGCTTGTCTACCTCCGATAAAACGCACATAGGTTATCCTAACTGACTGAACAGTTGCTGATAAATTGTTCGTTGCGAATTCCATTTTGATGTGCAGTACTTGATGCATAGTCATAGCTATAGTCGAAATGCTCTCTCCTGTTGTGTAGGTAGCTTGTAAAGACACGTAAAAGAAGTCTGATTGTTAACGGATCATTCTTTTATTCTAGGTACACATCCAGCAACTTTATTAATTGACGACTTAACTTGCTGAAAGCGTAACTAGCATTATTTCCCAGTATTTGTTTGTAAATCATTTCATTTCAAAGCCGATATGAAGAGTGTACAATAAAACAGAATAGATATTTTTTTTTTTTTAATTGTTTAAATAAACATCATACCTTTTAAACAATTCTTATAATTAAATTCGAAAATACTTAGTTAAATTATAGAGATTTATCTAATGAAATCATGAATGTAAATATTGTATTGTGTGTATATAATCATCAATTCAATCGTGAAATACATACCCCTTATTTACCGTAAATGAGCCATAGAGTGACGGTACAATAATGGAAACAGATCGGATATTATTTCACTGACAAAGATTGGAAATTCGATTTAATGTCTTGACGAATTTAAGTAGAATTAATTAAAATATTACGGAATGTCATCATGATTATAAATTAAGTAAATAATGTGCTTTAATAACAATTCAAACTTATTATTCGTGTGCCTAATGAGAGGTTTATTTCAAAACAACGCTAATCGTATACAATTAATATGTAGTAATAAACAGGTCATAAAATCGTTTCTTTTTCTGTGTGGCAACTAAAACGCATTCAATAAATTTCGTAAATTTAGCGCACAAAATGTAATTAACAATTACCAGTGTAACCACAAAATTAATCACATAATGTAGTTTCTGGAAATTTCTTTTAGATGTTCGTTATTTTATTTACTTACAGTGAAAAACATAAAACATTAAAAGAAAATAGCACAATCGACAAACCTTTTGATATGTTGCCTTACAAAAACACCAATGTAACATATCAGTTACATTTATTGAGAGTTTTTCTATAATTCATAACATGATACAAATGTACATAATAATGATACTCGCTAGTTCCCATCTCTGGCTAGTATTACAATAGTAACAGTAGTATGCATCACCTATATCTTCTCCTTCTAACCTAATTACTCATGTCCACTTAAAATTTCATAATAAATAATTGTAAATAATAACTAAAGATGTACAAACAAAAAAATAAATTGTATTAAAAATATAGCCTAAAATGCAATAAAAGTTCTGAAATCATTGAAAGGCATCCGTTAGTAATGGAATCACAGATAGTTTACATTTTACTATTGCATTACGGTTATCGCATTTAACTGTCATAGTTTTATTATTAATGTGATTATTTTCCTCCTGGCCAGGGCAGGTAGCTGCCCCATCCTTTGCTCGGGTTTGGATCCCAACCTGTAACACATAACAGCGTAGTGTAAAAAATAAAGTCGTCCATAGATTCGAAAGAATCGGAACACAAATCAGTTTCCAACGTTTGGTTTATGTCAGTTTTATCAAGAGGGAAATGTTTTAAAACAAATTTGCCGGTTTCTAACTACAAAGAGGCGCAATTTCGGCTTGCGCCGTGCATGTGAACGTGAACGAGCGCTCATAAATTGTCAAACTTGACCGTGGGGCGGGCCTAGCCACTGCCACACAGGAGACACCACGAGGTTGAACCTCCACAGAGCCTCATACATAACTTTGAACCGGGACGGCCCCGTGCCGGACAGAAACCGGTCGTGAAAAAGAGCCTTGAAGCTATAATCTCGTTCTGGAAACGAATAAAAAATATTTTTTTGTCATAATTATGTTATACAGGGTGATTGGTAATTGGGTGCAGTCCTTGAAATGGGTGATACTAGAGCTAATTTACAACAAATTTGACCCGATGACTAGGGGTTAAATCCGAGTGGTTTCGGAGTAATATAATTTTCGAGTTTTTTTGGAAATTTTCCTCCTCTCGATCAAATATTGATAATTGTGACCAATCTACGTCGCTCAGAGCATTGACATGATACTTGTCAGATAGCGCATAGACGAATTAATCTTTTGAAAAACAATTTATCAAATAATAACTCAGACTTTTAGTTTAACAGCGTCATAAAGATTATAATATGAGAAAAAAATTAAACTACCCTTGCTTTTCAAGACAGATTACTCAAAATAAATGTATGACAATTAACGTGCAAATTGCAGAAACGACTTCCTTGTCTAATTAGCTTTCAAAATTGGTATCACAGTACACGAGAAACATTATGGATAATAACAACAGTTGCTCCAAACAAGGTAGTATTTTGCCCGTACTGGTTATTACGCATTCCTGGATCAATATAAATTCTTGGTAAAGAGGAGGAACATTTTCAAACTCAGATTGGACCCTTAGTTGTAGGGGTCAAATTTGTTGTAAATTAGCTCTAGTATCACCCATTTCAAGGACTGCAGCCAATTACCAATAACCCTGTATATCCTTACCCTTCGCGACGGCATTAATTTTCTGCGTCTCTTCGTTTGTGAGTGTGAGTATCTTCTGCAGCACTGGTACCAGCCGGCTGCGCTCGTCACCGGGCGGCAGTGTCAGGAACTAGAAATAACGTTTTTATTTATATCTCTATAAAGCACATTTTTATAGTGGTCGAACTAAAGAAGACTTCTGGGGTGGCAAGTCCATGGTTCAGAATGCAGGTTGCTAGGCTAATAACCTTCCACCTGTATTACCACATATATGTGAGCAGAGGTTTACTTTTAATTCACCAGTCACCATGTCACAGGGAGTGGGCCAATTTCCACGACCCAGGCGCAAATCGAGATTTCGGGCTAGGCTATGCTCAGCGGTCGTGCGACCACAAGAAAACGAAAACTCTTCCCTTCCCGAGAAACGACTAAAGATGTTAGTTGCCTTCTTTTCACCTGTTTGCGGTGCATACACACCTTAAGCGTAACGTTCTTCATATACTCGGTGTTATGCGCGTTCTGCGTGGCTCCACGAACTCGCCGCAGTTCCGACTTCAACAGTTCGCTCAGCTGAGCCATGCGCGCGCACTCGCGCTCTGATTCTGACAGCAGTACCGTCACGTGTTTCACCCTTAAAAACAACAAAAAATTGTTATGTATTGAACGGTTATGTAGAGGCAAGTAAATAGGGGCCCACAGAAAAACTGTCACCATATGAACGAGAGTGCTCTTGCAAAGTCATAACAACGTTCGTTCGTTCTGTTACTACATTAATCGACGTAGCACCTCAAGAGGTGTTCTATCAATCTGGCTGTGGTCTACCCATAAAAAAGACATGAGATCATTGTTTCATCCATACAAAATTCAAATAAGCACCCGTATAAAATACTAGGTAATGTCCGTAAACCGTTCAACGGAACGCAAGCTAAGATGGCATGGGAAATGGGCAAAAATGAGGCCTGGTTTTGACAAGCCCCAATAGCCCCAATATAACTACAGACCTGCAGAACTTGTAGCCAACTTTTTACTGTGTTGTTACAGCCATGTTGTGCGATTACGCTTTGAGTCATAATCAGATCGATGAGTTCAATGTGAATCTAACTGCGATTGAAACCTGTTGTAGTTGTCTTGAGAATAAATAAATATCTATTTACCTTTGCTGCTGAGCTTGTAGCCTCCGCTTAAGCTCGGCGATCTCCTGGTCGGGTGTGAGCGCGAACGAGGTGTCCATGGCCTCGTCATCAGGCACACCTTCTTCGAGCAGTCGCTCCAGTGGTACGGGCGACCGTCCGCTAGCCCCGCCGGCGTGGTACTGCTTCGACGGAGGTGGCGACGGAGCTGATTCAGATCCCTGGAACACAGAATTTGTTTGTTATTAGATGCGAACAATCACCCTACATCTTTGCGATAGGTGTTGTTATGTGACAGTCATGTTCCGAAGACATGACTTATAACTTACTAATTAAGTTATGTCATTCCTTCCATCACCTGATTTCTTTTTTGTGCGAGTTTTTATGCCGCCCATGCAAGGGCATGCATGGGAAATATTTCTCAGGCATGCTGGTTTCCTCATGATATTTTTCCTTCACCGAAGCAAGTGATAATTATACAATACGCACATGAATCATCTGACTAATCTTTTCCTCAAACACTCAAAACAAACTCGGATACAGCTGAATACCAGTATTATACATGGAGCGATTGTCTATGTGTTTTCCACAACCTAGTTACTGGGTAACAACCAGTCTTGCCAAAAGGGTCCCCTTTAACAAGACTGGTTGTTAGACTTTCGAACCCCACTACTCGTATGTACTGTCAAAGAACTCTTTAACGTGCTTCCTACGTCACGGAGAAGTCTAGGTAAGTAGTGCCATCGGATGGTCCCCTATCCACGAACACCCGAGATGGGTGATCATCCGATGTAGTTCATTTCATATACTGAAATGTGAAGGTGTAGTGCTGATCTGAAAAGACTGCCAGGTTGATCTAAGTAAGACGCATATGTATACGTCTGCCACAATAGAATTATATAAGCATACCCTATAGCCGGGCACTGCCCCCTAAGATTCAGGCCTAGCCTAGTTTATGGGACAGGGTTGAACCTATTGTCCTTATATATCTAATGCTAAATTAAGAACTCTAATCTGTATACAGTGCAATGTAGGTGACCTTTGTGGTAATAAACAATTTATTTATATAATATAGTAGAGGATTTTTAAAATTCCGATGTTTAAATTAACACGTAGAATGCACTCGACGGTTTACTGTACAACAGATTACGTCATATTTAAATAGCTGACGTCCATTCTGTACTATCTATAATACAACAACTATACCAAACACTTACATTCGTCACAGCAATTCATTTCATATATTATACACGACCGTACAATGGCTACAATTATTCAACCATTTGTTGTAAATTTTATTACATTGGCGCATGTTTAGATAGCGTTCTTGCGTAACAGTGTACGTAACATGCAACTGCTACTTACGTTCGTTTATCGTAACTGGTCATGAACGTGCACATCGAGTGTTATGGTGGCTGTACACTGTGAGACACTGTCGCCGAGACACCCCGAGGCAGGGTGACAGCGAGAGTGTACAGCCAAGCGAGGAACACCGACACTAAACGAACACCCCTATACAACGTGTTAATGTAAACGGACTCTTCACGAAGCCATTGACCAAGCATTCTACGTACATGGAATGGGAATCGGCTTTTTTTTGGGGTGAGTAACTACGTTCTACGGTAGGACTCAATGTAACGCACACAAAATATGTGCTGACGGATGCATTGAATAGTACGGGGGTCGTGGAGGTATTTAAAGTAAAATTATATCATTGTATTAAAAAAAAATACTTGTGAAATAGTTGAAACTTTGACCCCCAATATCTCCGTAACTAGAAGGTTCCCAGGTATGGTCCAGAAGAAAAAAATGATCACAGTGACGGGGAGAACAAGTGACGCTCGGCTTCGTTAAGGGTATTTTTACACCCATTATACTCTCGAGGTAGACCGCGGCGAAGGTGGTGTGACGATCTGATCTTGTTTGAGGGGCGAACATGGCCAGATATCGCACAAGACAGAGAGGTTTGGAAGGAGAAAGGGGAGGCCTTTGCCCAGCAGTGGGACACATGACAGGCTAACAAAAAAAAAAAATACTCTCGCACTCGCCATATCCCGGCGAGTGTGCAGCCACCTTTAGAAGACGTTCGACTTTGTATAATATCTGTCTAAAGCTCATGGCGTATAAGGGAGTGACCGCACTAATATCGACGTGGAATCGGCTTGAGTCGGTCAGAAGCAGCATAATTTCTATGCAGTAAAAGCGAATAGTCCGACGAGGTATCGATTCGCATCGTACGAACCGAAAGGAGGCGAATAACGTCGTTTTCACTTTTATTTTACGGATATAAAGGTTTTACTGAGGTGCTCAAGCCATTCCGCATCGATGAGTATGGCCACTACCTTAACGCTCGTCATACATGGCGTAAGTTTTGAGCACATGCTCCTTGTTATTAATTAGTAAATGATATATGCCTGCAGAGGTCGCTTGTGGCGTCTCAACACAACATAAACACAGTGGCTGCTTTAGTTCTTGGCGTGATCAGTCGATCTTTTATCTTTTACGGGATGAATACAAAATAAATTACCTATTACATAACATCACGGCTGTAATCCCCTAAGGGTTAGGCAGAGACCTAATAGTACCCACATTTCGACAGTTATGTTTAGTTCCATGTTATAGGCTGACTGCTACTGAGAAATCCCCGATGGGAAAGCCCAATAACACTTTGCCCGACCTGGGAATCGAACCCAAGACCTCGTGGTCAGCAGTCGACTTGCGACAAATACTATTATTGTAATATTTTTACCTCTCCCTCCTCTCTGGGAATCATAGAAACGTTGATATCCATCTCGCCGTCACTACTCTCATCTTTCGGTATAACTGGCAACATGTAATGGTTTCTGTTTGCGTTATCGAGTGAGGAAACAGCGACGTTGCCAGAGTTCCTCGTCTCTTGAGCGGCGGACAGTTGCTTCTGCAATACTTCCGTTTCCTTCTGGAGCTTGGCCTCCAATTCACTGATTTGCGTTTTGTAGCATTGTGTTAGTGTGGAGACCTGTAAAATTATAAGGTGTAAGTATTTAAAACGTTTGTAAAAATGACGCTTTATTAATTTTAAATACACTGGAAATAGGTTGATACCTACACATTTAATCATAAGATTACGCCTGCAATTCTCGTCGGGTTTGGGGGAGGTGTACCTACAGTACCCACTGGCAGCTAGTTATGTTGAAGTCCCATGTAATAGGGGGCGAGCCTATTATCATCAATTGCACACAAATACAGACTCTGTGGCTGCTACTGAGAAATTCCTGATGGAACAACCAAATAACGCATTGCCTAACCTGGGAATCGAACCCATTTCCCTCAGAAGTCGCGCTTGCGACCAATAAACCGAACGAGGCAGTCAACACATATGTACAGTAGTTTCCGCTATTTGTGACAGTTTCACACATGAAACAAACTTTATTTATTAAATACGTATATAGAATTAATATTTGTTTGCAAAGTAAGAATATGCGTAGACGTCGTTGATGGCTACCTCACCTGCAATTTATTCTGTGTCCTCTCTGACTCAATTTGCTGCGACAGTCGCGCGAGGTCGGCGTGTAGGCGAGTGGTCCTCTGTTGTGCCCGCGCTGCTTCGCTCGTAGCTTCAGTCAACCGCCTTCGAATGCTCTCTGCTTCCGATGTCTTTTCAGCAATCTGTTCTCTAAAAAGTAATGAAGAAAGCGTGTATGGAGAAAGCATTTTCTTTCACGGTTCTTATTGTAACTGAAGCCCGAAGACCTGAACGTTGGACCCCTAATGCCACTCCGTGGCTAAGAATAGAAGTGCTGATGCATAATTTTTAACTTATAATATATATAATCTGTCTAGTGTCTAGTTTATATTTTGAAAAGACGATGGAAAGACGACATACCATGGCATTTTGATTTCGAGTCTAATAATCTTTTGTGCAACATATTATAATGGTAAAGGTGTACCATGGTGTACCATATTATTGAATTGTTATAACAATCAGTCCCTCGTCAAGTTTTGTAAAAAAAACCGTCTTCCAAAAAAACATTAAAAAAGTGGAAAATAACTTTACTTTCGGAAGTCGGTGACTATTGTTTGTTTCATTGACTTTTTTGCCACCGACATCCGAAAGTAAAGTTATTTTTCACTTTTTTAGTGTTTTTTTGTAAGTCGGTTTTTTTTTTGCAAAAGTTTTTATTTTACCCTTTTTAGCTATTTTTACACACAAATCCTTGTCAAGTATCAATTTCGCAATTTCTTTTACTTGGATGACATATTTTTTCCAGCTATTTTGATTTAAAAACCAAACTACTGAACCGATTTTGATGAAATTTCTATGGGAGCAATCGAGAAGTAGATCCATTTAGATAAAAGAAGAATTTTTCAAATCGGTTTATAAATGACGAAGATATGAGGTAACATACATAAAAAATAAATAAAAAAGGTCCCGACGAATTGAGAACCTCCTCCTTTTTGAAGACGGTTAATAAATAAGAACACAATAAACGATCATAAATAATTATGTACGTAAGTAATTGATATTATAACCCTAGATGGTCCTCTTCTATAGAAACTCAAGGTGTAAGTTATACAAAAGCAAAACAACTAGTGATTTAATGAAACAATTTCGTACGATACGTAACTTGAAGAGTTCATACATTCATCATGTTAAAAAAAAACTTTTTACCAAAAAATTTAACGCGAAAAATTAAAAAATCTTTTAGTCTAGCTAAGTACCTAAGTTCCAATTAAGTAATTAAGTTTTGAGACAGCGCCAACAAACAATAAGCGAAGATCAATCAAGCTATCACCATTTCACGCTTTACGTAGGTAATTAATTTTCTTGTTTGTTTGGTTGGCGCCGACTCGAAAATTTTAGAATTTTTCGGTTTCTAGTTTTCTTTTTCGTTGCTGAAATCCACTTCGTTGTACTTAATTTTTGGTAGTTACTGAAATTCCAAATTTCACAGTTTTGTTAATTTATTAATTTTGACTTTTCTATTTTCTTTTTCGTCGATTTTTTTTTTGGTGAATCCTACTTTGTGCTTAATTTTTGGTCGCTAATGAAATTCCAATTTCCTTGTTAGGCTAAGGGTTCAATAATAGTCATACTCCAGCTAGGTCTAAAGTTCTCATCAAGGTGCATGAAATGAGCCCAAACACGACATAGCTGCTGTAAACTATTGAGGACCTCTTGCGACTGCCTTCCGTCTCCATCGTCAGACCTTCCATGAAAGTCTTGTACTCCAGCTAGGTCTAAAGTTCTCATCAAGGTGCGAGAAATGAGCCCAAACACGATATAGCTCCTCTAAACTGTTGAGGAGCTCTTGCCTTCCGCCTCCATCATCAGATACAATCCAGATCTCTATTATTTGTTGTATTGTCATCAAAACTTCATAAGTGTTTCAAATTTAAACAGAATCGGTTCACAATTGAAAAATTCAGTAGGAATCAAATTAATCAATCAACCTCTGTTTTCCCCCTTCGGGGTGCATTTTATTTTCAAATTTAAATGAAATGGGACCAACTTTTAGATATACGCTCTTTAATAAAAAAAAGAATCATTGAAATTGAACTTCTAAATAAAAAGTTATGCCGTGGTCATAAATAAAAAAAAAATACGGGTTGAATTGAGAACCTCCTCCTTTTTTTCGTCGGTTAATAACCATCTTTTTTGGTCAATGGCCTTGATTTGATTATAAAATTGACCAACAATAACACTTTTTGCTACCAATGCCTACAATGTTTTCGCTCTTTACTTCCGCCTAAATGATAAAAAATTAACTAGATAAAGCAACAATATTTCCTAAATTACGATTTACGCGCTCTTTGGTTTCAAAACTTTTTGTGTTGCTAGCCTATCTATTTAAATAAAAACGCATTTGTTAGTCTCACAAAAACTCGAGAATGATTGAACCGATTTGTCTGATTTTGGTTTTGAAATATTTGTAGAAGTCCAAGGAAGGTTTAATGGGTGAGAAAATAGATAGTAAGTAGGTGGTAGGTAGGTAGTAGTACTAGGTAGGGAAAAGTGCATTGCAACGCATGCAGGGTACAGCTAGTTGTATCATATTTCAAATGTTTTTCAACACATGATCAAACAAAACGAGTTGTACATACCTTATAAATTCATCATCTGACAAGCCTTCTTATATCTAGGTTGGGGTCAGCTTCTAGTCTAACTGAATGCTGCTGAAGACCAGTATTTTACATGGAGCGAAAAATAATATGCAAATGTACATACTGTGCCGTTGTTAGTTTCGCTGTTAATATTTCCATCTGTGCTCGAAGAGCCGCAGCCTCTTCTTGCAGTTGCTCTTCCCGACTATGGTCCCCAGTTTGGTTCTGACGTAACACTGCTTGAGCCCGCACCTAAACACAAGTACATAAATATATAAAACTGAAATCAGCAGTTATGTGAAGTACATTTTCAACGAGAACGTACCTTGTAGCTAGTATACTCAGTTTTCAAATCCGCCAATTCTATGTTAGTAATTTTCAATTTTTCATTAAGTTCTGAGCATTTGAACTCTAATTTCTTAACCCTATTATTGAGTTCAGCTTTATCTTCGCCTAGAGCCATTATAACCTTTTCTTTGTCGGTTAGTAAGGATGTCATTTCTAGGTCAGACTCCTCGTTCTTTCTCTTTTCATCTTCAAGGTCTTGTTCTAGTTTGGATACAATGGTATTCTTCATTTGAATCATGTTGTCTTTTTCTCTCCCATCTTCGATTGCGTGCTGTAGCTCTTCTTTGACTAGCCTGTTTTGTCTCTCTTCAGTCTTTATTTGCTCCTCCAGCAGTTTTATTTGTGTTCTCATTGCTGTAATTGTTCCTTCTTGAGTGTCTATTGTCGATTCCATCTATAATTTAATAGTAATTATACTTAGAAACTATTTCTTTCAATTTCCTCATTTATAATCGTTATTATTAAACTGTAAAACCAACCTGCATCATTTTCTTCTTACTTTCCTCCATTTTTGTCGAAAGTTCCTTCATGGACCTTTCATAGTCCTCCATTTCAAGGCTCAATACATTTTTCTTCTTAACGTCGCGTCGAGCTTTCTCCAGATTGTCTTTTGTTACTTTGTGAGCTTCCGTCTCAGTTGCTAACTGTTGTGTTTTCAAAGCTAATTCCGCTGAATTATCAAAAATACAAAAGGTTTGTTACTTATTTTTTAGTCCATAAATACACATTAAATTATTGTAAAAAAAATTTACCTTTCAACTTGTCTAATTCAGATGTAACATTTTTTGCAGCTTCGAGGGCACCAGTTAATGTTTTCACTTTTTCTTCAAGTTCATTATTTTCAGTTAGATTTACAACTGTGATTTCTGTTTTGGAGCTATCAGTTTCATCTGTAGAGTTACCAGATTTGCTCTCACTCAATAACTTCTCCAGTATAGCTTTATCTTTCTCAGTTTGTTGCATCTGAGTAACGGTCTCATTTAATTTCTTCTTCAGCTTTAAGGCAAATATCCGTAACTTCGTGTACCTGTGAAAACTATTTTTTATGAACTGTTACAAAATAAAAGATAAAATCAGGGATACTACAAAATAGGTTCTGGAGTCATACTTTTCTTCAAATGTTTCATCTAGGTCTTTCATTCTAGAATGTTCTTCAGCTTTAGATATGGTAGATGTGGACATATCTTCATTTGGTAACTCTACTGTAACAAAAATCATACAATTTAACCTTCAAAATTGATTAGTTATGAAACAAGTCTTGATATTTTTAAGTACTACTTTTATGGCATTTCCTTGTTCTATTGATAAGAAATCGTGAGGGTGATTTACCTGAAGTCATTTGCTGTTGTTTTAGCTTTTCAATTTCTTCTTTCAAGGTGGCTATAATGTCATCTTTTTCTGACAAGTTTTTCATGGCATTATCCATGTCAGCATTCAATTGATTGGCTGTTTCAGCCTTTTCATTAGTCTTCTGCTCAGCATTCTTTAAATCACTTTCGAGACCTTCATTCTTTTTTAGTAATTCCACTTTCTCTTGGTTAATATTTTCTCGATCTTTCTCCAAAGTCTCTACCAGCTTCTCCATTTCAGAAACAGCTTTCTGCAGTTTAGATATGGCCTCACCACGCTCTTTGAGTGCCTGATTGATTTCTTTCATTTCATTCAACAGTTCCGTATTTTCAGACTTATAGCTCGCTAATTTAGATTTAGCATCTTCATATTCAGCAATAAGGTTATCAAATTCCTTGGATTTGGTTCGTGCATCTTTTATTTCTGACAAAAGCGACGCATTTTCCTGTTTATAGGCAGCCAGCTTAGTCTCTAACTTTGCAATGTCAGTCTGTAAAGACACATTTAAATCGGATAAATTGTCGTCTTTCGGCTGTTCCAACGAAAGTTTTAGAGTTTCCACTTCCTCTTTCAAAAGTCCATTCAAATCTTGTAAACCTTCATGCTCTTTCTTCAGCAAGTTGAACTGCTCCTGCTGTGCCATCAAATTACTCTTCAACATGTTAATCTCACTCTCTTTATCTGCTTTGAACTTGATCTCAAAAGCAGATTTTTCTTGTGTTAGCAAGTCCAGTTGAGATTTTAATGACTGTAATTCTGTTTTTGTTTTAGATAGTTTGTCTGATAAAATCTTGTTCTGACTCTCAAGCTCAACAACACTATCCCTTGCATTTAGTTTTTCTTTTACTAAAATTGATTTTTCACTCTCCAAAGCTCTAATTTGCAAGATCAACTTATCAAGCTCATCATTATTTTGTGTTTGATTATGCAGTCTGTCATTTAAGTTTGCATTTTCCTTTTTCAAAGTTTGGATGGATTTCTGAAGTTCATTGTATTGATGAGTAACATCATTTAACTTTTCAGTGCATTTGTTGAGGTTTTCCTTCAGTAATTTCTTTTCATCTAGTTGACCGTTTTTTTCATCCAAATCAGCTATTAGTTTGATATTTTCATCTGCTCTGTTTCTAAGTTGCTGTTCTAAATTAGACACTTGATCTTTTAATACCAAGTTCTCTTCAGCTACGACAGTTATTTGAGAATCTGTGTTACTAGAATCCATCTTAGATAGGGTTACCTCATTTAGTTGTTTTTCTAATTCTGAGAGTTTTACTTTTAATGACAAGTTTTCACTGTTCAGTTCATTAATTTGATTATCAAGTACTTTTGATGCCTTTATAATATCATTTTGCCATTTAGGGATATTTTCTGAATATTCTTTGACTGTTTTGGCCAGGATAAATCTAGAATTCTTCAATTGATTGATACAGGCAGCACATTTCAAAATTTTGTCTTTGTAGCTCCTCAATTTTACATTTGCTTTTTCTTTTTTAGCTTTTTCAGACTCATACAATTCATTTGTCTCATAAAATTTAGCTTCATAGTCTACATTGCTTTGAACTTTACTTTCCAACTGTTGGATTTGAGACTGTAATTCTTCAATTTGTTTTTTGTAATGGTCTTCTGAAAAATAAAGAGGTATTTAATACAATGTACTACTCAACCAATTTTTCGAGGAATTAAGTGAAAACAATCAGCACCAACACAAACAAAAAAATAAAAGGAATACCTGTATTGACACTGTCTTCTAATTTCCTCAGTTGTTCTCTCTGTTGCATTCCAATATTGTTGAACTCAGCTGCACTAGCCTCAAACTCCGTAAGTTGACTCAACAACTGCTCATTTTCTTCTAACATGCGATTGTTCTGTCTTCTAAGTGAAGTGACTTCTATATCAAGATCAGATAACTTCTGATTAATATCTGCTATCTTGTTATCTTTTATGATCAAATCAGATTTGTAAGTGTTAATGTTTTCCTCATAGTTTACACACTTAGTGTTAAGTGCTTTTATCTTGCTTTGAGCAGAATCCACTTCAGTTATAAAGTTCAGTTTTTGTTCTGTCAATGAATCAACAAGTTCTTGCAGAGTTTTTATGTTCTCTGAACTTGCTTTTTTTTCCTTCACACATTTTTCAAGTTCAGTTTGCAACTCTGTAAACAGTTTAAATGATGTAAGTAATTAATGAATCTACATGATCTCTTATATAGCATAACATCATTTTCAAAGAGAAAATGAATCATTGATTAATTAAATTATTTGAAAACAATATAAATACCTGTTTTGGCTTGTTTAGCTTTTTGAGCTATAACCAGTAAGCCTTTGCACTTGGTTATTAAGTCATCTCTGCTCAGATCATCAAATGGGGTCTTCTTAAGTCCACTGTCCTGGGGCTGGAAAAGTAATAAACTTAAACCAAAAGTCCCATGGTTTTGATTTTAAAATTTTGAATGCCATTGTCGCCTGTATGTGACAAGCAAGCGCGTGCCTTGTACACCAACAACAGAAATATGTGACAAAAAATGTGATGCAGTATAACACAAAATAAACAATATCTTGTCTCTTTAATAATATTGTTTCTTGATAATGATGATTGATGCCTTTGCCCAGCAGTGGGACAGTACAGGCTAATAAAAAAAAATTGATAAGTTTTTATGATGTGATTTTACTTAGAAGTACATTTTACATAGTAGTTTAGATCCTTTTAAAAAATAAAAAAAAATATCACAAGTGTGCATACTTCTAAGTAAGTAAATGTTTATTTGTCAAGGACAGGATGTTATCATCGTGTACGTAAGCAGTATCGAAACTTCTGTGTATACAAAATTGTTTGTAGCGAAAAGAATTTCATACACCAAGCAGTCCTTGATTTAGTATTGTACTTGAAACATGAGTTTACGTGTGTGCTGCTATAGACTTCTACTTTATAATAGTATGTTTGTTAACAAACCGATGACTCTGGATGATCCATGGCGGAATATTTAGAAGTTGTATCTCATTCTTGATAAATGAAGGGCTTTATAGTATAACACCGGTACATTCAAGGAAATAATATAACTTTCTGTATTTTTCTAATATATTCACATCGCAAATTCACAATCACAATCCACTCCACTCCAACAAGCACGTATATGTCAAAATAACGTCAATGTTATTCACGATTGTCAGTGAATGCCAAACGTCACTGCCAAAAACATTTTTTTTTTTTTATTTATTCTTGACCATGGATACATGTCCTTCAGTTCAGTTCCAACTATGCAGTAAGCTGGTGCCTTGCTTAGCGTTAGCGCATAGAACCTAGTGATTTAACATCTGGTTACTGCAACTCATTAAACTCTAGCCGTAGGCGCTAAGCAAGGCACCTGCCATGCCACTCCGGTCAGTGCGTACGTAACGTTACGATACGAACTGTGACCAAAAGTGCGCGAGCCGAGCGCTGCCGCGCGTCAGAGGGAGCAAGTGCTCCATCAAAATTGGTTACATCAGATTTGCAATTTAGTAATTACTAAATTGCAAATTCAAGGCACTTCCTGGAAGTTCAAGGCGAATGTGAATTTAGTTAGTCGATTTTGTCGCTAATGTCATAAAATTCTATTACGTAGTACTACTCTAATTTATAGTGTAATGGCGGCTCTAGTCATCACTGCTATCGTTTCATGTGTGTGAATGATTAAATTAATAAGTTTTGTAGAAAGTATGTGTTTTTAAGTGTTGTGATTAGTTGAAATGTGATAAAAGCTCGTATACTATTATTTCATCGACCCTTATAATTCTATAATTTTCCAGGTAAGCGAAAAATGTGTGTTTGATAATCAAGCAATATCTTTTTGTCGCATTCGCAAACCTTTACGGGGCGCGTCCATGAGTAATATTGTGGCTTACTTTGCTTTTATTTTATCACAACGTCAAGACTGGTCAAAAGTCCGGCTTGTTGTGTCCATAGATCATAATGAAAATATACTTAGCTTTGAATGAAAAGTGTAGCGTGACACTTTGATGATACATTCTTGGTACAAAGTATGTTCACATTGTTACGTTTATTCAGTGAAATATTCTCCAATGATATCATCATTGTATGAACATACATAACAGCCGTCTTGTTAAGTTCTTGTTGTAGTAGACGGGTCTTATTTTTTGCGCATGTAGAACGGGCAAAAGAAGACGAAATGTCGAGTGACGAGGATAAACCACCTGCGCCGCCGGTCCGGCTCACTAGCAACCGCGCCACGGACCGTGGCGACTCTGTAGCCTCAGTGGACATGAGGCCTCTTCCAAAAGGTAACAAATCTTGGCAGCTATCCAGTTAAATCATGTGTAATTTAAATATGTATTGTATCCACCAACCAATTGTGTTAATGAGTTTGTAAACAATAGACAGACCAAAAGATGAATCAACAACAATTAGAAGCCTAGTGTCTTTATGGGCTGACCTGGTGATAATTTTGCTTGTACTGATCTATTCCCTACTTTAAAATCTTATAACATGTTTCCAAAATATTTTTAAAACAAGCTTGGTCCCTCAATTATTGCTGATTATTTGCAGAACCTGACGATGGTGGCGATAGGAAGAAGAAGACATTGAAGGCTAAAATCAAAGGCTCTAAAAGTACTGCTCACAATGACAACAAACCTAACATTAGCTACCCAACTAATTTTGAACATACAGTTCATGTGGGCTTTGATGCAGTCACAGGAGAGTTTACTGTAAGTAACATTATAGTATTTTATGATAATAGTACATATGTTATGACAATAGTCACCATGAAAATATACTTCCATCTATATTGGGTCTCCGGGGAAAACCCATGACACATCAGTGTACCTACCCAAATCCCCACACCAAATATTCATTGCACTAATACTGTGATGTGGACATTTTTTAGGTATTCACTGACTTTATTTAGAAACTAATTTGTTAATTACAGTCCTGTAGTTTAGGTACTATGAGTAACCTATAACCTCTTTTGAATTGGGAATGAATAGATGATGAATTATGCACAAACCGAATATTTATAAAATTAAAAAATTGTTATCCTTAATGTAAACATCTGATTGCACTAATGCACCTTTGATGCAATATTGTGACTGTCATATTCTTTTAGCTTTTCACTAAATTGTAACTTGTTCTGGAGTCCCTCTGGAAACCAATTATCTATATTTAAATCCAGACTCTTATAATTATAACCATTAACAAAAAAGAGTGAGCTTCTTGCCTAAACATAATGCCTCACAGCTTTGATGCTTTGCTTTCTTATAAAAGTGGCATATCAAGTATTTTTATTTGACATTTCATTTTAATTATTCTTAGTTGTTAACAAGTAATTCATAGCAAACCCGGAGTGTTGTAACTTGAGGTCAAATTCCTTATAACGATACTTTTAGCTGCATTCAAAGCAAATGATTTTTGTAATTTTTAATGTAATCTAACATTTTGATAATAAAATATTCTTTTGATAATTAGTTGAAAAAGTATAATAAAAGCATGTTTAAATTAGAGAATGTACCTATATTTAGAAGTACTGATTTATGGGTTAACACCATGGAATGTTTATAGACCATCGTTGTTGAAAACTGTGTGATGGTGACTTAGCTGTCTGTTTGTAATAAAATGTATAAAATAAAACAGTCCTTAAGGAACAAGTAATGATATCATGTAATTGAGTTCCATGTATTACCGCTTTTGTTTCAAGCTGCCTATGACAGTAAGTAATAGCTTATATTATTATATGTTTGGTACATTTTCACATTATACCCTGCTGTAATACTTAATGTGATAATGTACATCTTTTATTAATATTTTGTTCACCCACTCCTTACATTATTTTTTGTTTGTTTTAGTTATTTTTCATGTTTACTCTATTTTTGTGTAAAATGCAAATCTATGTAGCATGCGTAGTCTACTCTTTGTATAATAAATACCTTTTAGTTTAGGATGTCATACCATAACACTCATCTTCTCTAGTTCCTGCTTTAATGTCATACTACCACAGAATACAAATACATAATTATTATGATAGTATAATTATGTAGGTACAGTACAAATACAATATGTTAAGTAATAACTTCTTTAGTGTTGAATTGCTTGGATACCATTCATTACTCCTAGCTGTTTACTATATCTTCAGTAATGTTTATGTTGTGTACATAAAAACTTTTTATGTAATTAATAATGTAATACTGCAGGCAGTTGTAGAATTATTACTATCACATTTAAGAGTTTTGAGACAAGTATTTTGCATGACCTATCTATTACTTCAAACAAATCTTGTTGATCTATATTCTTACTACAATTTACAGTTCAACAAATGTGGAAATATTCATGCGCTTGTACGAGCGAGAGCATACATTTGTGAAATCACAGGGTCGTTTAACAAGGGGCCGATGGCTATCAACAGAAACAATACCGAAATTTGAGTTTAGCTCTGTGTACAAGCGCACTTACGCTTTATAAATGGCTAAAAACCATAGAAGTTTTGATTAATATCTGCATGTTTATTTTACTTTGTCTCTGCCCTGTTCTGAGTGTACGATGGTTGTTCTAAGGGCATGCCAGAGGCGTGGGCGCGGCTGCTCATGGCCGCCAACATCAGCAAGCAGGAGCAGAAGAACAATCCGCAGGCCGTGCTGGACGTGCTCAAGTGGTACGACGCGTCCGCCACGCAGCCGCCGCCTTCCAAATACATGACGTCTGCGCAGATGCATACTACACACTCAGGTTAGAAAACAAAATTTTAAAACAAGTAACATAATTATCATTGTCTTGAATAAAAACCAGTTTAACTCTAAAATATTTCTAACGCAATGTCGTTAAAGCCTCTTTTTATATGATGAGATATAATTGAGGCTGAGAACTCAATATTGTTGCCTGAGCCTTTTACTTTCTGATGGCAAATCATCTCAACCTCGGTTCCCACTATATATTACTTATCTATAATTTTGTCTACAGGATCGTCAGTGTCCCGAGTTTCCTCTAGCAGTCCGTCGTCGTCGACCCCCACGGATACGGAACACCCCGAGCCTCCACCGCCGCCCCCCTCCCGACCCGATCGCACCAAAAGTATTGTACGTATCAGTTTAGTGCGCATCGCATATTCTATCTTAGACTGTAGTTTCTTCTACTGGGTTGGTTGTAATTTTATGTTGTTACGAACACATTATTTTGAAACCAATAAAATAATGAAATAGGTACATTTTGAATGTCACAATTATTATTCGTCAAGAAAATCGCTTTTGAACTTTGCTGAGTGAAGGCTTCTATCTACACATCAGTGCTCCTGACTGTAAAATACGTTTTATTTAGCAATGTATTCATGTGTATGTGTGATTCCAGTACACAAAGCCGATCGAGGAGGAGGAGGCCCCGCCCCCCCGACCCGCGCCAGCGCCCGCGTCTCCCCCACATGTACCACATCCTGCTCTCACCACACACTCGGTAAGTCACTTTAATTAGTTATACAAATAACAAACTTACATATATTAAAATTCGACGCTGCTGTGGTTTTCAGCTGCAACTCATAAATAGGTTTTTTTCGTATTTAATGTTTAGGTATTATAATAGATTTCCTCCTACGCTATTTTTAGTACTGTTTAAACTTCCCATTATAAATTCAATTTTGAATAATATTGGGTTTCCTCAAATATTACAATTAAGCTTAAGTCACGTCAGTTCAATTTAAGAACTAATTTATATTATTTGGGGTATCTACAAGAGGCCTAATCGAGATGCCCATTTGGAGTCACCAAAACAACACACATTAATGATATAAGTTTAAAACATCGTTACGATGTTCCATCAAGTCGTTATGCAATAAAGCCAGCAGCAAGTCAGAACGATCGAATTTTATAAATGCACGAAATGTTTGTTGGTTTGTCATTGTTTCGTGGAGCGTAGAGGAGACGTACGGAAATCTACCGATTTCGTCTGACTCCTCATTGATCAAATCATGCTCATCTCTCCGCTCCGGTCTGGTGGAAACCGGGGCTTATCCTAGAGAAAGTCTCTCCTTGAGAGCAGAGCCGTGTGCCAAAGCAAGTACATAATATAAAGTTGTCACCACAGATCTGCAGTCGAGCGGAGGTGGGTTCGGGCGCGGTGCTGGACCGCAACAAGAACCCGGCGGGCGCGCCGCACACGCCCCCCCCGCCCGCGCCGCACGCCCCGCACGCCCCTCACGCGCCGCCGCCGGCGCCTAATGGCACTCAGACCAATACAGAAACCGGGTATGAACTCATCATCATCTTCTTGCCCAGGTCCCATCAGTGTTGGGGTCGACGACACACGTTTTTTCATCCCTCCCCCGACAAGCATCACCCATTTAGTTCTTTTCTTTGATATCGTTCCTCACACAATCCATCCATCTTTTCTTTGGTCTTCCTCTCCCTCTCCGTCCATAAAGTTTCACATTCATCACTCTTTTACTGACATGATACCAGGAATGAACTCTATCAGCTAGCCACCAAAGCAGTAATTTCAATAAACTGTTTACAGGCACTTTTGAAGTGTCAAGGAGTTAGTCTTAAACAGCTAATTGTCCATTCCAAAACATAGATCTCAATGGAGAACCTCGGTCCTCTAATTTGATAAACTGTTCATAAAAAAAAACCAATTTACAGAAGAGCAACGGCCCAGCAGCAAAGGAAAAAGAAAATGACTGATGAAGAAATATTAGAGAAATTAAGAACTATTGTTAGTGTTGGTGACCCCAATAGAAAATACACCAAAATGGAAAAGATTGGCCAAGGGTAAGTTCTAAAGAAAGTCAACAAAAGTCACATGTTTTTGGAAATATGAACTCTACCTCTTTGACATTTAACCATAAATTGTTTCGTTTTTCCGTTCCAGAGCGTCAGGTACAGTGTATACGGCGATAGAAACGTCGACGGGTATGGAGGTAGCGATCAAACAAATGAACCTTAGTCAGCAGCCGAAGAAGGAGCTGATTATCAATGAGATCCTCGTCATGCGGGAGAACAAACATAACAATGTAGTCAACTATCTTGACAGTTATCTAGTTAATGAAGTGAGTATTGGAGTATTTTTTCCTGAATTCTTCATATTTATTTGTGGGAATCCATGTTTACTCTTATAGGGTGGGAAACAGTGTAAAAAGTTCCTCACTCTCCAATTAAATGGGAGGACTTTCGACGAGTGTTGTCTGGTGAACTACTGCCAAAGGTTATTGTGAGCCTGTTGTGTACATATTATATATCCTATTCTTGGGTATAACTCTGCTTGCGCGCGATACAGGAGTTTGCGTGACGCCAGATATGATGAATAGTTTGTCTATTGCGTTGTTTATGCCGGCGACAGTTTTAACGAGACCTGAATATGACGACAACAGCCGAGCGGCGAGTCTATGTGAGTCTATATGGTCGAATATCATAGAATGTAATCATGATTTCCGTGCAAATTACTTACGAGGTGGTTTGACGTCAGATATTGTATTAATTTGTTGGGGCTTGTTGGGATTGTGTCGCGTGAAATCAACATAAATAATGTAACGCTGACGTCATGAAACACGAGAATAATACGAATATCTAATATTTCTGTAAAACAACGCGTCACACGACACAGCTCTAAACGAAAATATTATAATTATGCTTTATTTTGGTACATATATTAATACTTTCCGTTTTACTTTTGTAGGAATTATGGGTGGTAATGGAATACTTAGCGGGCGGCTCGCTCACGGACGTGGTGACGGAAACGTGCATGGACGAGGGCCAGATCGCCGCCGTGTGCCGCGAGGTGCTGCAGGCGCTGCACTTCCTGCACACCAACCACGTCATACACCGGGATATCAAGTCCGACAACATACTGCTCGGGTTGGATGGACAAGTGAAGCTGAGTGAGTATCGTACTATGTGGACCTTCATTTAGAACACACCCAGCGAAAGAGATGTCATTTGCCTCGTTACGGTTGGGACGATGAGACCTGATAAGTCTTTTACTGCATGTATGTAAAGCCATTCCTGACCGGCTCGGCCCCCTCGATAAGTGTGCTCACTGTCTAGCTTGCCTGATGTGGTCATTGTAGATTTGTTAGCTTTACTACTTACTACTCTACATTAACATTACCCCTGTATCCCCAGAGGGCTTGGCCGAGGTGTTTCTTATTCAATATTACGCCAGAGTTTTTGTCTCATGTAAGAGTATGCCTATCATTATAAATTGGGCATAAATATGACTTCGGGCTACTACTGACAAAAGATAACATTGGTATCAAATATAGGAGCCCATCCTCAGTTATTGTGCTTGTGGCTACTACACAAACCATAACTTCTTCTACTATCAAAATAAATAACCACAATTATATTGTTACAGCTGACTTCGGTTTCTGTGCCCAAATATCTCCTGAACAAAACAAGCGGACGACAATGGTCGGCACGCCTTATTGGATGGCGCCTGAAGTCGTCACGCGGAAGCAGTATGGGCCTAAGGTTCGTTATATTACTTACCCTATTAAACTATACCATGCATTGTTTGATAGTAAAAAAATATGTTTAATTACGAGCTGCTGTAGACCTCTTCACCTGAAGAATGAATAGGCTCGCTGATACTGAAGAGTGCCCTTGCAAGCAACATCTCTCGCTTTGACGGATGACAGGCGAATAAACTTGATTTTATTCCTTTATATTGTTTTTATGAATTCTGCTGGCATTCAGCTTAGGTAAAAATTAGGTAGTTGATGATAGTGTTTATGAATGTTAAATTGTCAAGTAGTGATTTAATTGTCACTTCAGGGGTGTTAATTTGCAGTAATGGATAACTGTATTAGCAACTCGAGCCACGTGTAATCCATTAACACTTTGACACAATTTCATAGTATGTTTTGTTATGACATTAACGTCAGGGTACTAGCTTTTATCAGCGACTTCGTCCGCATGGATGTCGGAAAACAATGTAATTAGTGCAGTTTTCTAGCTACTTTTTTTTCAATCGGTTCAGTATTTTTCAGTTACAAACAAATGTCTTTACCTATTACGCATCGATGTATATAATTATGATATTTCCGTTCAGGTGGACGTATGGTCATTGGGTATAATGGCGATTGAAATGATAGAGGGTGAGCCGCCATACTTAAACGAGAACCCGTTGCGCGCGCTGTACCTAATAGCGACGAACGGCAAGCCGGACATCAAGGACAAGGAGAAGCTCAGCACAGTGTTCCAAGACTTCCTCGACCAGTGCCTCGAGGTGGACGTCGAGAGACGCGCCACCGCACTTGACTTACTAAAGGTACGATTTTATTTTTCTTCTCTTGTATTGACCCCGTTAAAAATAAGGCAAAGCGTACAGTAGAATTGTTGGTAGAAGTTGTAATGAAAATTCCCGAACATGATGCTTTATACCCAAAAAGTAATTGAAAACGTGTTGTTACAGCACCCCTTCCTCAAAATGGCGCGGCCGCTAGCGTCGCTGACGCCTCTGATCATGGCGGCCAAGGAGGCGGCGAAGGGACATTAGCGCAGGCCGGCGGCGCCGCCCGCGCCGACACACTAGCGCCCTCAGTGCCTGTGGACTACACGCACGGACCACGAGACTGTGAACCTTGTGGACATCTGTGACAAAACCTTATTAGAGCAATACCTATTTTAATTGTAAAACTGCTGCCCGTTGAATATAATAGAGGTAATATTTTTACAAGAAAGAGATCGATAATAAAGTGCAGTCCACTAACTATAAATCATCGTAGTGTTGTGTAGTAGCGATATTAATTGTTCTTTTAGTGAGGTGATCTCTGATTGACGTGTTTCTCTTGACTGTTGTACGGTAAGATCGGATAGTGTAGATAGATATTAGAAGTTTAGGTACGAATTTTTGAAATAATACGAAATACTATAGCTGCAAACGAAGACTGGCAGATGTTTAGGCGACCTTGTAAAGTATAAATAGTAGAGTACAGTAGAGGCGTTACGTTAGTATCGGTTCAGCTTATTCACTGTGATGGTAGTTGTTGAAGCAGTCGGCGGAAACACTTCAATACAGAGCGAAGCACGCGGCGGCGCTCGCGCGTGCGGACTGACTGGGGACGACTGAATGGAACTTTCATTTCATTCTGTTTTATGTGTATTCCTATTTCGAAATATTTCTATTATTTTAATGTTTGTTAGAGCATTGATTGGTACATCTAAGCATTTGATTATGAACTCCGTGCGTTCGTATAATTTGTATCACGTATTAAATCTAACGAGACACTGACGGCTTCTGCTGCTTCTTTGCTTTCGATAGTTACTAGTTAGTGATAGTTTTATGTATGATAATTGTTAATTTATTTAAAATCGCTTATGGCTTCTAATTTACGTTTTGAGATTATATTATTATTATTGGTAAAGCAGTTAATTCGATATTTTTCTAAATTGATTAATTTACTTGGTATATTGTTAAAGAAATACGCCAAAAATATTCTCATTAGACGCGTGACGCGAGACGTAATCATTATTTTACACTGTCATTTTGAAGAGCATTTTATTGTTAGTCATGAGGTGAAGCATTTACATAGTATTAAGTTTATAAAGTCTATTCAGCTGGTTTATATTAGCAAAGAGAAAGAGAAAATATATCGGTGATCGTCTCCTTTATGGCACAAACAGTAAGTATTTATTAGAGCAAGGAATAAATAATTATATGTGTGCAGAACAATAGATTTTTAATAAATAATAGACTTAGATAATTCATTTATCGATAGAGTTACGTCATTACGCATTATTGTTACGACAATAGTAGGAAATATAGGATTCCGTAATATCCATTTATTTGTATTAAATCAGTGAAGTATTTTATTTACATTTATTTGTAAGACTTGCAAGATGTCTCTCTGCTTTTACTGTTTAGGTTGTGCCGACAGACGCTGTTAAATTTTGTTTTATTTTGATATGTATTCATTATTTTAAGTGTGTGAGAGTAGAGTGAGTGTATGGGGACGTGTATGCTACAGACGTGGCGAGCCGGGCGGAGGCTGCGGCACAGGCAAGCCTCATGTAAATTGTACAGACACAAGTTAGAGAAGAGTGGAACTACTCATTGACAATATGAACGTGACCAATTTACGCTATGTAGAATCTGTGCAGTCCAGGTTGGTGCATTATGTATGACTTGCTTTTATTTCAAACTTATATTATTTATTATACAGGCTGGAAGGGACATCGACGCACAAACCGTTACCACGTGTTCAGTACAGTACATTATTTTGAACCCCCCCCACAAATACATTTTTCAGCGGTAATTTAAAAAAATCAACTCTTCTAAACATTCTGACCGTGTAGGTGTTACACTTGCAGGAAACAGCAGATTTTTAAAATTACTGATGGAAAATTTATTTGTGGGGGGATTCAGAACGACGTACTGAACACGTGGTAATCGTTTGTGCGTCGATGTACCTTCCACCCTGTGTATTTTAAACAATTTAAAGATGATTTACATCAATACATCAGTTGAGATATCCTGATCCACAGATAACCTCATCTAGATTCCGCAAAGAAGGCAACTTATGTGCGCCGCACATTTGTGACTTAGCACTAATATAACCGATGCGCGTATCTATCTCTTCAGTATCGACCAAAAGTTAGACCCGTGATGACGCTAGCAATTTAGAGAATTCAATATTTATGAAAGTTTGATTGTTACGGTTTACATAAAAAAAGACTACCTATGCTGTTAAATGGTGAGGAAAATTATCCAGGCCCTTGAGTTATAAAAAAAGATGGGATAATTCAACTGTTTAGTAAAATTATAAAATCAACCATTTTAGAAAGAGCTCAACTCATAATGGCTGAGGTAGTGAATCTCTTTGATGTCTTTTCCTTTCACTCATTAGATACTATTGTATTGCTGTCTTTTTCCCTCAAAACTAATAGTGTCATGAGCAATACGTCCTTGCCTATCAATAAATAAAATATCGATGCTATCGATATTTTGTTGTTTATTTGGACAAAATAGTTCAATTAAAATATAAATACATACAATTTACGGTTCATTCTGAAAAAATAATCAGGTTTTGTGCGAATTCAACCGTCAATTAAAACCAATGGCATGTAAAAATGTTAAAGATAAAACTTTGTTCATTAGGAATATTTAGTAATCTATTACATATTGTAATGAAGTAGGATTTTTACAACATAAAAAGGGAACATTAATATATCATTTTGTTTAAAAAAATATATCGACGTCAGAATCTACATTTAATGTCATTGTCGCATCACTACGGCCGGTGACGACACCTTGAAATAGCCAATCGGATTGCACTTGTCACTCTCCGCGCACCGCGTGCCTACCGCTACATTTGGTGAACTCAAATTCAAACAAAATGTTTATGATACGGAATCTAGAGGAGGTTATCTGTGTCCTGATGTAACAATGTCAAAGAGTCTATTGGTATACTTACTTTCGGACTTAATTTTTTTTTTTAATTTTAATAAGTATTATTGAAATATTATTTTTGATTACATTTCAGTTAATTTTATTTAAAAGATTAATAAAAATATATCGTCCACTGACCATTATGACGCAGTTATAAGTAATTCGCACAATAGACTCATATGTAGGTAGTATTCAAATTTGTATGATAAGGTTAACAAACACCATAATACGGCCTAAAACTACATGTTTTATTCGTGATTATTGTTGCAAAGTGATTATATTTTAACAAGTTCATAACAATCAATACCGACTGCACCAACCCATACCAAATTGTGCAATAATGTAGAAATGTAAAAATTTTAGCCAAAACTTCAAGAGAGCTTGAACAAAGTTATTCAGTATCTATAATACTAAAATATTGTAAGAAGTGTATTAACTACATAATGTGATCATGAAGATGAATTTGAGTATGCATAGAATGTTATGTTGAGAAAGTAACTGTAATTATGTACGTAGTATAAGTTAAAAATGTATTAATTATTGTAATAGGTAACTGAACAAGACATTTAATGTGGTTACAACATTTTTCATGTTTTTTGACAGTTGTAACACCAGTGCCATGTATGAGCGACTTGTGCATATAAATTACCTACTACCATACTATAATAAAAGACTCACCATGATTACTTTATCGTTTTATTGACACATTAAAGGCTGAAGTAACGTAATGGTTTCACGATAGGGGGCACTACCCATTAGTAAGGTTGTGTAGTGGGGTTTGGGAAGGGCGTTACTGTAATTGAATACACAAGAGTGCTAATAAAAATCAAGTTTGAGAGTTACAAAATATATTTACTGTAGTATTTAAATACCTACATGACTAATAAATAATCAGCAGCTACTATGAACAAAGATTTGTACTCAAGTTAAAAAGTACCTCTATGTTAAATGGTAGAAAATAAATTAATAACAAATCAAGATCCTCGGCAAAACTAATCTCCTAGACCAATTTATCATTTTACTTCCCGTCGTAATATTACTTCGCAACTGTTCCGGTATAGGAATAGGAGATTTTTGATGGCGATGGCGTGGATATAAAATAAAAATAATAACAATGACTCGGTATGGTAACTAAATTATTACAGAGTTCTTAGATAAAAAGCTGCCTCGTAGTAGCGATATATTACAATCTGGTAGATACGACATTACAAAAATAAAAGACAACCCATCTGTGTTATGTTAGGCACAGGGTTTCTATAGTGGCACTTGTTGTACAAAAATACAATCTGCAGATTCTATTTTACAATCAAATATTCGAAACCAGATTAAAAGCAAATTAAATCTTTTCATTTAATATCTAACTGATATTTGAGTATGCAATTCTGCCGAATTCATTGATCAAAGCATTTTCTTACTTTGAAGTACAAACAAGGCAAATGTTTATTAGTTATGACTATACACATGGTGACACGTTAGTCTTTCCTTTCTTCAGCAGGTATGAAGTCCAAGGAGGCAGAATTAATGCAAAAACGTTTTCGTGAGGGCGCTGGCCCGTCATCGAACACGTGTCCCAGGTGAGCGTTGCACTTGGAGCATCGCACCTCAGTTCGCACCAAACCTGGCCGTGTTAAAACCAGTAATATATTTGCTCCAACTTTATTTCACACACCAGGTCCATTCACCCAAAAGCCATATTTACATTTCACAATGAATGACATGAATATATCCGAATATGAGGTTCACAGAGTTCGTGTCGTGAGGATGTGGTGGTATCGCGCGTCGTCAGCAGCCGCGGCGCAGTCCAGCCGGCAGCCATCCAGGAGGAGCACAGGCGGGACGGGACAAGACGGGGCAGTTCAGGTTGCGAGGACAAATGCATATTATTTATCATGCGCATTCCAGAACGGTTAAGGTGATGTCACAAAAAAGCGTGTAACAGTTATGTAGCGAGTGATGCAGTAACCCAATGTTACGGCCACATCCAAATTGAATTGTGTGATCATTTGTGTATTGTTTGTGATCGCCCAACCAGAGCGTTGAACGAGATTAAAAATTATGTAAAATAGCATGAATACATTGCGTTATTATTTGCGAGTGAGGCCGGAGGCGTATTTGTGTAATGAAAGACGATTTGACACACAGTGCATTTGCAAAATGTTAAACGTAGATAGACGAAGCATCAAATTGAAGTTTACCAGTGATTATGATTACCAATCAGGGCCGACTTACGTTTGTTGTGGAGTCAGGATTGTGTCGGAGGATGGTCAAGGATACGGGGAAGACAGAAAAAAGATAAAATGTATTAGCACCAGAATCCATTTTCCCATCACCAGGTTTTATGGCGGGCATAAATAACATACTTAAGTACATAATATTTACAATCTGCATACGTAATTAGGTACCTACATGATATTATGTCTATATGAAATATCAAGTAGATAAAAGAAAATCTATTTATTCTATTTAAAGTTATTTTTTGGTTGATGTTAGATTTTATCGAGCATGTCTAATAAAATTCGGGTATCATCATCATTAAACTTAAGTGAACAAGTTTTCAATAAAACATGTTAAGTTAATTATATTAATTTGTAATTCATGCCTTTCTAACAGTAAAAACCAAAGCACATGCTTTTATGTATGTTAATCTATTCGCATGCGATTCAGGTCTCGAATTAATTTAAATAATAGTTTGAAATGATATCTAGTCTTTTTTAAATAATGTAAATTAAATTGGATGTGGTGTTATCCTATTTTTGAGATTTAGTACTTATACAAATACAATAAATACAGCCGCCAAGGAAATGAGAAACAACATAAAGAACTGCTTTAAGTGAAAGCTTCACGGGGAACTCCGTATCGAAGAAACGGGAATAAACGGGAATAATTTTAAAGTCCGTTAAAGGGACTAAGACTTCTGCTCAACCCTGAAAGCGACTCGAGTCGAGAGTAAACCTCTTGGATTTCAGACTGTGAACTGATAACATATACACGGTTTTCAAAACATATCGATTATTGTAAATGCAGTACTTATAAGGGCTATTGTCTTATAAAGAGCCATTTTCATAATATTTACATAACATGCGACAGTTAACAGGATATCAAACTTTAGCTTTCTAATAATATATTATGGTATGTGAGAAGAGAAAATAGATGCACATACGCGGTGCGTATGTTTACCATTTATGTGGGCTTTGAAAGTATTTACTTTGGGACATATCGAAAATATTAGTACAGTTATGATAGTATTATTTATTTTTGTACACTAATGATTATTAAAAATGAGGAAGTTAATAATGATAAGCTGGCTGGCTGATAAAGAATTTAAAATATAGCAGACCAGTTTCGGCTAATAGAATAATAATAATTACGTATCTATATTTAGAGCACTTCTTGCGTAATCATAGCGTCTACTTGCTACCTAATTGGCTGACTCATTATGAATAACTTAGTTTTTTACTATTCTACCGACCGATTTTTTGCCTTTTCAAGAAACTGAATTTAAAAAGAGGTCAAATAAAAACTAGTCTGCTCGTTTTTCGTTTTGTGTGAATCATTGTAAACTATTGTAATGCGATATTATAACTATGTTGTTCAAGTTGAAGGCCATGGTCATGATCACAACACACAATGCATATAAGGCAATGTATCAAGATATGGAAGTAGCATTGTATGTCTATATAAGTATGTTGCTCAAGGAACTTGATAGCCACAGGGTAGATGTCACAATCACACAATACTACCTGCAGCATATCATGTGATGAAATTTGATGTCTAAATAGTTATCAGTTATTTGATAAGAATATAGAAGTCATTTTATTGGACATGACTTGTAATTTGATTACAATGAATGAATGACTAGGCAAAAACTGGTAGACTATAAGCATGTTTGATTAATTGTTTACTAATGTTTTAGTATGACTTTATGACACCTAGTTCTTCTAATATACATGCCAAATCGAAAGGTAATGCATCCAATGAGAGCCCAAAATAATGATACATAATTTGCACCTGTGATATTACTGCAAAAGCGATGATTTCATAGGCATGGGTTAGTCTCCAATTCTATAAATAAATGACAGCAAAGTGATGACTTTGGTAGTCAATATGCTAGAAATATTAAAGATTTATTTTATTTAAACATAAACTAGCAATTTCATATAACAATCCAATTATTTTTTATTATTTCAGCATTGTTAGTTTTATTTATGTACTTGTTACAAGATCTTGTAACTCTGTCACTCACTTCTAAAATTGGAATGAAGGATATCAACAGTGGAAGGGATTAGACAGCAACCTTGAATGGAGGCCTGCTTTGGAAAACCTATTGTTACCAGTCTTTTATGTCAAATGCTCTGTGTGCTACTGAATGGCATTGAAAATTTGTCCGATATTGTTTGTTTCAATGAATGCTTTAAAGGTTATACAGAACATGGATAATAGTACAAGAGATTTATGTATTTAAATTAAAGGTAGGTTTTGTAAAGTAAGTCCCAAACAAAAATCTATATAGGTAAATCAGTTATACTTTCTATCCATTTATGAATGCTTTTATATTCAAGACAAACAATTTAGCTCAATCAGCAAGAATTGAACTTAAAACCATAATTGTTCATGCTTTTAGTCACATAATAATATGTATTTACACTGGCTAGACATAGAGAAGCATGTTGTGTCATACCTGCGCTTGTGTCCTTGTGTAAGGTAACTTTTTCTTTGGCGAGAACATCATTGAATGCAGGCCAACCACATCCTGAGTCATACTTTGTCTTAGAGGTAAATAGATCTTGTCTACAGACTACACAACAATACATGCCTTCCTCATAGAATTTGTTGTAAACTCCTGCAAATTTAAGAAATACTTTTAAAGGTATTCAAAACTATTATTAAAATTAGAAATAACTGAGATGAAGGATGAAATAAATGGTACTTGGAAAATATTATATCTATGAACGAGACTGCTTTTTATGTAGACACATCAATTATTTAGGTTTCTGCAAAGGAAAACAGTTCAAATAAATGTCTACAGATGGTCTAACCTGTATACGGTCTTTCTGTTCCAGCTTCCTGAGTAACATGATACTGCAGTGGCGTCAATCTCTTCTTCAAAGACTCTTTATCCTCCATGGCTCTCCACACTAACGCTAAAAACACGAATCAAGTTTGTATGTTTAGTTTAACTCTTCGTATCTAACTGGCACGATTCCAAAATAGATCGTGAACGAGGTCCTTCCGTATTTATATATCGGTAGTATACACGCGCGCGCTACGAGCGTCGTACCTGTTGTGAATGGATGCTTCAACTGCACGCAGACGCTCCTGTTCGCCTGCAGCGCCTTCCTAGCTAGAACTATCGGCCTCAGTAATAAACGCATTACTTACATAGCCTAAGGCGTTGCGTAAGTGGATGATATGGCTTTTCTAATAATAATAATGTAAATGATAAGATAGCGCTGCTACGGAACGAAATCGATGCCACACGATCGCTCATCAGCTGCTGTTTGACTTTGACATTTCTTACGTCATTTTTGACAATGACAACTTTGCAGTTGACCAAAAACGAACCTTTTTTAGTGTTTCTTTCAACTATTAATATTTAGAAAAATAATAGTTTGAAACTGGGTATTTGGATAACAGCAAGAGCAAATAAAAAAAAGGAAATATTTAATATAATTTTATTTAAATAAAAACATTTATTCAGTATCATAAAGTTAAATTAAATAGGTAGGTACTTAAAAATCACTTACAAAATGCTTTTACAAAAACTTCCAATTAAAACATGCATTTATATTAGTTTGATAGCGTATGTTTTGAGTGAAATATAAATAAATATACTAGCGTTAGAAAAATCATCTTAATTAATCGACGTTTTCGTACTCTCCTTCGAGTTTTGCTGCTTTAAAATCTGCAAAAGAAGTTTTGCTATGTAAGAATAGGGGTTGGGCTGGCTATTTAGTAAAAACACATCGATACCTACTCTTTTTCTACAATTTAATATAATGGTGGAAGCGCCATGGTATCCCTCAAAATAAAAATTTCCTTACGTTTTTTTGCAGTTTGCCGATCAGTGTCAGGCTGTATGTTTAACAAAATATAATTTGCGGCCGTTATACGCATGTATTTACATAATTCATATCCATCATCAATACCCACCACCCTGGCGCTTCCCCCCTAAATCGAAAAGTCTGGACTTTACAAAGCAAGACATGTCCACGGACAAATCCACACTAGTGGACACCTGTCTAACACGAAAGTATGCTCGACATGATGCGATGGTTAAAAAAATCTTACCGAGAGCGATTCCCGACTCTTCTGCATCTGAGCGAGGACGTAGTTGGTGTCCTCTTGTTCAGAGTCGACGCAGGAGTCGTGAGCGTCGGGTTCGCCTGGGTTAGGCTCTTGTGGCTCTGCTAGCTGGCCCTCGCGGAGCAGTGGGCGCATCTGTTGGCAAAAGCATCAGCAGATAAGTACAATAGTGGATAAAAATTACAAAAAACTGTCAAGTTCATTTGAGAGAGTAAAGAGATCATTTGTAAGTATTCATTTAAACCTCTTCTTATTATTTTTACTTTTTTAACACTTATCTACTTAGGTTAGGTACCCGCCTTTAGCGATATAGACATTCAACTGTAAAAAAGGTTAGAAAGGTTATGTGGGCTGGCGATGGCGCGCCCGAATTATGAAAACAGATGCTCGTAACTTCAGTGTTCGCATTACTGATTAGTCCTGTGCATTAGTCGACTGAGAAAGTACTCTGAAGAAGTGCACATCAGCTTAAATATTGAATTATGCCGTCGTGTGCTGTGATTATGTACATAAGTACATGCAAGGCAAGAAGCAAACTGCTAAGTCTGACAAAATTGGGTAGTTCTTTTCACCGCCCAAATTCTTGTAATAGGTAATTGTTTTATTTTATATAAAATCAGTTCAACATATAAATCCACATTTGCACGACGTTCGCTAGTGATAATTTTATTTTTTACATGTCTTTTTAAATTTAGAATGGGCATTTTGAAAACGATTTGTATTAGATTTCCTGAGGAACCTGATCTTAACGAAAGATCGATCAATGGTAGAGAAAATTGGTTTTCTATGAAATCAAGCACTAAATACTCTAAACAATTATTTTAGGAATCGAACCCGCGACACGCAGCGCAGCAGCCAATCTCAGCCACTGCGTCAACCGTACTGATGATGATGATGATGATACCGTACTGGTGATCAATGTTCTATGTTGGAAAAATATGACGTGTCATTTAAATGTGTGCGACTAGCAACAGCAGCAGGCCTAATACAAAAAAAAAAGGAACTGACCTCAGAACCCTTTCTAACCTCTTTTACTGTTCTGTGGTTATAGAGCATCTAATTTAAAATTACGCCGCCCGCCGGGCTCTGTATTTACGCATACAATGCAAATTGCAAATTACGTAGGTATGTATTTAAACAGGGAGCAAATAAATTGGTGCCAATCACTAAACTGAAATCTACGCACTACAAATCATGCACGTGTCACTTGTGTAATGTAACCCACCAAATGAAGTGTAGAAATTTTAAATTGCATATCATTAAAAAAATAGATCTCACAAATTCACATTGGACCGCGGGCAAGAGACCTTTGTTCCAAAGCTCTTTGGAGAGTTCCTGTGCCTGAGGTGTCATCCACCTACGAAGACCCCCGTGACGCCGTCGCCACCGCATCGCCATTGCCTACAAACAGTCAGGAATTGCACTTTACTAATGCTCAAAAATTGTAGGAAGAACATAATCTACAATAACAATAGGTATATCAATCATTTTTACACAGAAGCATATACTACAAATGTACTTACAAGTGCAATTCCTTACTGTATATAAGAAAGAAAAAGTTCAAAATAAAAACTTTGTACCTGCATGTCGTGTGTACTGAAACACTTATTGTTGTTGCTGTTCATAGTAGGCCCAGCGCAACCGCTTGCATCTGTTTTCGATTTACGGAAACGTGCAAATATATGCTTGGCCGCATTATATGCAACAAGGCAAGGGACGCTCACAAAGAATATCACATTTAGCATAAATTCCATAGGTCTGAAAATTAAAGCAAAGGAAAAGATTTCATAGCTGCATAATAGGAGTGCGTGGTAAACTCTCCAATCGCATTTGGAAGGATTCTTTATTGTTTCATATGTTTGGAAAATGAGACTGCTCAAGAAAGTGAAATACGCAATGAATGTTGTTGGATTGTCAAAATGAATAAAATAGTACAATAGCATTGGGAATGCGAGCATGTTACCCAACTACTCCGCTGCGTTACTTTAGTTCTAAGTATTTCTGCTGTATATGTCTAAGGGTTTCACAGAATTTAAGTGCATCCTTTGCAGGTTACAGGTACACATAATAATGATCATTACCTGCTGTACATACGGACGGTCCTCTCCCTGGTGTCCGGATGGACAGGCCAGCAGTCGGCGTCGTACTCCACCTTACGACACTTGAGACCAGCCTCGAAGTACTGATTAATTGTACGCGGTACTTGAACCAAATGACATAAGCCCCAGGTGCCAATAGAAAAGACACATTGTCCCAAAATCGCCTTTAGTAAACCTGGGCACAAAAATATTTATTTCTTCTTGTACTATATGTATTCTGTGCTACTGGCTAGTTCACAATAATTAAAGGTTATCCACGCATATCGTCGCCCAGCAGTGAAAACCACGTAAGTGTTTATAACAAAATTTTACAGGAGGAAGAAAAAACTGTGTGTATCGTGTGCCTAAATAAGTTTGATGTGACTTACAAGGTTTTCATCACAACTAAATTTTTTTTTTGTAAGATTATGTAAGGTTTTCAAATTAAAACAATGTACAGTTTTGGGTTACCAACACAAATTGGGCACTTTGTACACACTTTCTTCAATTTTAAATCCGGAATAACGCTATTATCAACCGCACTGGCGAGTTTCTCAGACGAAAATGGCGGATCCTATTTTGATACAAGGTTCTCATAGCACGTCATAGATGGCGCTAGGAGTAGCTGATTCGAAAGTTTGCTAGAGTAATCTGTGCTTACCGAGTTTATCAATCCAAAGAACAAATAATATTTTTTTTGAGGAAATGAGACATCCGAGGTTTTCACTGCTGGGCGACGATATCAGAGTCGTGCCCGGGACGTGACAGGATGGTCAAAAGCTCTGCCAGCACAGAAGCTCCGTCACCGATGATTATAAAATATAACTATCGATATTTTTTGAAGCCCCTGGTGTGGATAGGATTTTTCAATCGTAGGCTACAACAAAGAAGACAGTGCACGGAGACGTCGCGGCGGCCTCTACTCAAGATAGTATTATCAACAACTCTCATAAAAACCAAGCGTGTCACCGTTTACTCTAAATTCGACAAGAATGAGGTATAGACACTGACAGATAGAAGATGAGCACTCGACGCTCTTTAAGCACCACGAATTTCACTGGTAAGTACTGCCGTCTGCGGACTGGGAAGTGCTGCCGTCAACAAGATTCTGTGCTGTGTGTTTTAAATAATCTTACAATGGGGAAGGTAACTGTTCTGTGAATCTAATGGCCAGGCATAGCTAGTTCCAAACATCTTCATCGGTTGTAAATCTGTTACTTAATATAATTTATTTTTTTCAAAATAGCTTGATTTCATTTATTAGTTTGGAAACTAGCTATAGACACGCCATCTATACCTGCCAACAGCTTTGCCCGCCCTTCTCCACTGTCACAGTTCTACTAACCAAGCGCCAAAAGTGCGATAATAACGCCAGTAGCACTGATACATATGTTGATGTAGATCTCGTCTTTGTAGCAAGCGGAGCGAGCGTGGCGCGTGCGGTCGCGGCTCGAGAGCCCCGCGGCCAACTGACGGGAAGCCGGCATCTCGCGGCACAACAGCCGGGGATCATCAGCTATAATCAAGTTAATATCATAAAAGGGCCTGCAAGGGCGGATGTAGCCTTCGAGTCAGGGGTCCGACGGCGAATCACTTAGTCGAGGTCCAGTCGAGTTCGACCAAAATAATAAATTAAAAAGCAATCGTATTTTATAGTTTACATTCAAATAACAGTTAAATTACAGTTAAATAACAAATAAATTTTTAGGGTTCCGTACCTCAAAAGGAAAAAACGGAACCCTTATAAGATCACTTTGTTGTCCGTCCGTCCGTCCGTCCGTCCGTCCGTCTGTCAAGACCGTTTTTCTCAGGAACGCGTGGAGGTATCAAACTGAAATTCTTCTACTTCTATATGATACTTAGTTCTACTGACCCTGGAAGCTGTAGAAAAATCAACCTTCTAAGTCAACGCAATCAAAAGATACAGCCACTTAGGCCGCAAATTTCCGCTCGAAACTCGCACGGGAATCAAAACCTACAGGGTACTTCCCGTGAACTTAGAATCTTGAAATTTTGTACGAAGTCACGTCTTATAGTACAGATATAGGAAAAATTACGAAAACCGTAAATTTTTAGTTTCGTCATATAAAAAAAAGTTATATACCCACAGGTTTGTACGGAACCCTCGGTGCGCGAGTCCAACTCGCACTTGACCGTTTTTTTTTCTCTTTTGCCTTCTCGCGAAACGCGTTACGATTTCCTCCACTTTAATGTGTTTTTTGTGAACGTGGAGAAGTGCCAATCCAGTTAGGCGGTCTCCTGCTTTACCAAGATCAAGTGCACGCAAGAGGGAGCGCAGCGCCCTCGGCGGAAGATTATGCAATTTCATCCAGCGCACTTTGCTTGGCAGTGAAACATAAACGCTCGGTTCAAGATTTCGATTCGGAACTAAACGGACGGAGCTAGACTTCCAGACTCGCAATCGAATCGACGTGTTTATGAAAACGGAGGCAGATTCTGGTTAGAAGGAGCAAAGTGAACTTACACAGACATACACAGTCACAGTGCCAGACGCAAAAGCAACGATCGCCCTTCTTTATTGCCACTTCTCTAACTGCTATCGACTTCTCATCATCATTCACCAACGACACTGCAACGCAAAGTTAGGGTTTCAGACACGGGACGTTTTTGTTACCATACATTGTCATGTTGTGGACCATGGGTTGTTTGGAGTCGTGTAAGGGTGCCAAAAATGCTGAAACGCCGACCGGGACATCTGAAATTACAAGACGATGTGGGCAAACATTTTTCGAGTGATTTTTTTGCAGAGATAAGGTTTTTGTTCGTCATGTTTTTGACGCAAACACATGACAATTTTATGATTTACATAAGAGGGGTGTAGGCAGGATTTGTATTGTAGGGCCATGGACTATGCCCAGTCTGGGGCTGATTGGCTATCATAACAGCTACGTTTTCAATTACGGTAAAACTTGTTGCGACATTTCGCCATTGACATAATGGACACAGTGTCTTTAACACGATCGCGAGAGGAGCGAGCGCAAAATTTCAAGATTCTGTTCTGGTAGGCCAACCAACTGAACCGGGACACATTTCAAAGCGGGAAATGTCCGGTGTACATACGGCAGCCCTAGAGTAGTGGAAATAAACAGTAACAGAGAGTCAGAGAGCAATAAATTTGGTCGCTGGTGTACCTAATTACCTAACCTAAAACCTGACCTAAAGAGGTTTAGCCGTTTTGTAAAGAATATAATGAAATAACAATCAATAAATTAGTACTAAGTAAAACTATGACGTTTCCTACCGGAGCAGTGAGCCATAACGAAAGGAATCTCGCGTGGCAGCTCCAGCTTAAGAGACCGCGTATGTCGCGGAGGGATCAGCACTGGCCCGGCCATCGTCGACGCTTTACTTTTATCGTTCACCAGTTGGGTTAAAGCTGGCCCACAGTCTCGCGTCACAACTCTGGACAATAGTAGATTATGCATCAAGGGGATAAAGCAGTGTCTTACGTCACGGGCACTATTTTGAATCCCGAACGCAATAAGGGAATCTAGAGCTCCTGAGCGGAGCGAAGGAGCTTTGAGTTACCTCCTGAGCGAAGCGAGGGATATTTCCTCGCAGTAAGTGTGAAAAGTAGAGTATGCTCCTTGGTGATAAAGGTGTCTTCGTCTTGGGCTAGCTTAAATCCCTCATTTCTCTTAGGATTCTAGTCTTAATTCCCTCGCTTCGCTCAGGAGTTAACTCAAAGCTCCCTCGCTCCGCTCGGGAGCCCTAGATTCCCTCATTGCGTTCAGAATTCAAAATAGTGCCCGTGACTTAAGACACTGCTCTATCCCCTTGGTGCATAATCTACTATTACTTCTTTTGTCGGTAGAAGTAGAACAGGGATTCAATCTATGGTCTGGTGAAGGATTCGCGATCTACCGAGATCTTGTCTCTCCAATAATTTCCACAACTAAAACATAAACACCATTTTAATCTAAGAACCTGAATCTTGCTGCAGCTAATCCCGTATTTCCGACCTGCAGCGTTAAAATTGTACGCTTTTTTCGCGTGCTATCCGCTACAGCGATCGCGATTCGCCCAGATGCACTGCAAATAGATGTATAGATAGAATCTCAACACGTTAAAATAATTCTTAAATTACAGCAAACAAGTTGTTGTTAGTCATTTTATGCTGATACCCAACACGGACGAGCTCGTTCTCATCGGCTCGGGCTTCTAGATCAATCTGAGCGTGGTGCTTGCGGTGATGTGGCATTGTTAGATATTTATCGCTACCTTGGAAGGCAATATTAACTTTTTCTTCAGTCCCGCCCAATAGAGTTCTTGATTTGCGGACAACGACTCTTCGATGTCCCTGCAAAATGTTACCGTAAATACCATTTGAACAAATAGCTGCTAATGAATTGCTAAAATGAGAGCTTTACGTTATTGTGCACCTGATCATTACGTTCTTCAAACTTTGAATTAAAGCCAGACTCAGTATTATTATTGTTCCGTTTGCTTATAATACCCTCTTCTTCTTTTACCCCCATCACATCCTCTTCGGGAACAACGATGTAGCCTCCATCTTCGGATATACCTTGTTAACAATTCAATATTCTTTTGGAGTTTATCACAATAAGTTGAGTTATCGCCGTATTGTTAGAAAAGTTCAAGCTTTAAGAATCGGTCAAGACCAAGAAACCGATTGATGAGTTGTCTAAAAGAAGATATTGTTAGATTTTTTTTATATATTTATTTGGCTTATTCTTGACCTCAATCTTGTCCTGAGAACAGAGATGAAGTTGACGATGGAACGAGCTAACCCAAAAGAAGCCTATTTACTCGCGACTTAAATAGATTGGGGTCATATGAACTCGGGAACACTGACGCAGGCAGGAGATTCCACTCCTTGGCAGTGCGCATAATAAAAGTGTAGCAAAGCGCTTCGTGCGAATGTGTGGAACGAGGTATGGGTGATAACCTGCAGTACGTCTGGGCTCCCGATAGATGAACGGAGATGGTGGGATGAGCCCGTGGAGCTCTTGGGCACACTCACCGAAGTACAGTCTGTAAAAGACCGACAAGCAAGAAAACTTTGCGGCGGTGGGCCAGGCTGTGAAGCTTGGTACCCACCAGCTTATCGTAACCAATGAGCCTCTTGGCTCTGCGCTCAACAGATTCGAGGGTGGCTAGTTGGTATTTGGCTGAGCCATCCCAAAGGTGTCAGCAATACTCCATGCCGGACCGGACTTGAGCTTTATATAAGATTAAAAGCTGTCCAGGATTGAAAGTTCCCATATATATCAGTATAGCAACTAGCCCCTTTCCTAACTAATAAGTAATGTCCCTATTCTAACCACACCAAACCTCACCCACACCCTCATAATGCTCAGAAAGAATCGTTATGCCATCCCACCATGACGAGCAAACATACCTATACTGTCCTACGCATACTCGTCGTCATATATACGTGATCTAGTGAGTTTCTTTAATGTAATAACTAACTACATTTATTTGTTTTTCCTTAATACCATTTAAGTTAGCGTTGCTGTCGTTATAACTGGCGCTGTCCGCACCACGTATCGGCACCAGAAGGCACAGACTACTCTTAGGCAAAGAATACTGTTCTCTGGAAATCCACTCGGCAGGTCGATATCGAACGTTCAGGTCCTGGCCCTTCCATTCGGGTTCCTTTGAACTTACACTGGAAAGTTAATGTTGTTGTAAGCGACACCTAAATGCATGCTTAAATAGAAACACATTGATTGGATTTTTAACGCGAAATTCCAACAGTATTTAGGCATTAATTTAGTTGTCACTTGGTGTAAGTCAAAATTGGAATACCTTAGTGTCTAACTAAGCTGTGCTTCACTAACAGGACATCAATTTACTGTGATTAATTTTGAAGAAAAAAATATGGCAAGAAAATAAAAGGTTAAATTTAAAGTTGAAACGAATACCTGGCTTGTTCGCCTTTGGTAAGGTCATTCCATACAGTTTTCCCATCAGGGGTGCTTAATTTTTCAAATAATTGTACGTTGACAGAGTACCAAAACTCCGGATTGCCTATTTCATAAACGGCAAAATCTCTCTCGGGGTTTTCAGGGCGGTCTTGTTCTTTTCGTGTCGATTCTTGAGCGACATAATAGTTTTCATTTCCATCATCTTCATAATAATCTCCGTCTTCGTTTTCATCAAAGTCATCCACACGCTTTTTACCCGCAGAATTATGAGTTTTACGTTCATTCGTTTTCAAAGAAGGAAAGCTCGTTTTGTTTTTATCCGGAATTTTACTTCTTCCTGCTTTAGACTCTTGTTCTTTGGAATAACCAATTTTGGAATGACGTAGACTTTTCGGACGAGTTCTTTCATCGGGGTTAGTTATTTCATCAGTCAGCGGTTTAGTGCCAGACAATTCTGTAGTTTCTTTTTTATGATTCATGTTTGCTGCTCTGTGATGAGTACGATGACTACTAACAGTAACATCTGTTTCGTCAAAAGTATCACTATTCATACCAGATACTTCTCCGGGTTCCGATATTTGGTAGTACTGTTCTTTTGTGTCCCATTGCTTACCTTCATCGCTGGTTTCTTCGACCACAATATTATGTTCACTGCGCTTTTTGCGTTTGCTTAACGTTGTGTTAGTGCATATTTCATTTTTAACTAGAACATTGTGATATTGTTTTACAATTATTTTAAAAGATATTATGTTAAGAAAATTAGGTATCTTCTGTCTGACAGACTGAAGTGACGATCATTCGTTAGTGCTTACGTTTTGTTTTTCGTCTAGGTAGTTTTGAGTGCATGAGAAGGGCGTGGGACTGTGAAGGTACCTACCCAGAAATTTATTGGATTGTTTCCAATTGACTTTTCTTTCTGTACCTAAATTAATCCCGCAACAGAACTTCTGGGGTTCCTATCACCTCAGGATCCTCCAGTGGCCCAATGGTACCGGGAGCGAGTGATGCCAGCAAATACCAGTAGCGATCAAAGGACAAGCCCATACGCTTCGCGTATACCTACTGAATTTATTTTTAAATTCTATTGATTTTAATTGTAGATACGTGTGCACTCTTACAGTCTTACAGGACTAAAAAGGGTCAGTATTCAATTACCTTTATACCTTCACGTTTAACGGATTTGCTTTGTGCTCAAATGAATGGATGACCTTGGTTATTTTGAATGAGATTTGTGTACATAATAATAAAGGCACAAAGACATAAACACATGGCGAGTAAAGCTGGGCAGTTAATGTAACGTCAGTGTGAAAGCATTCTAACTGGTTTTATAATACTGTTGGCCGGCGTTCAACACAAAAACCGGTTTGATTGTAAAGGGAGGGCTTGGTACGACATGCAGAGCCAGTCAGTACGCAGCGCGCAGGCATATCGCGAGACCTGCAGCGCTCCGAATTATACAGTGATCGAATAAAAATAATGGAGAAGTTTATAGAAACAGTACGAGCACATCCCTGCCTGTGGAACCCGCAGCATCCCGACTATCCCGAGGTGCATGCAAGAGGTCAAGCCTGGCAGAGTGTCGTCAAGGAAGTTGACGGCAGTTCGATACCGAATAGTAAGTACCTTTTTGTTTATAAGTTGATGTTCCACAGTTGTATTTTCCGTATCTACCAGTAACAAGGTAACAACATGCCTATCGCGTAGATCTACATGAAGACGATTTATGATATACCTGACAAAAACCCGTTTCTGAATGGCGGCCGGCCGACTCATGTTGTTTACTCTGACTTTTAATCTTCTTAGACAAATGATTACGGCTAAGTGAAGATGAGAGAGTGTGTGAGTGATAAGATTTTTAATGTATAAAAAAGAGTTGAAAAAGGCATAGCACCTATTGAGCATTTTGCCTGATAATAAAAATGAAGTGATTAAGACGTATTTCGATAAATTTGAGAATTGAGACGATGTTATATTGAAGGGGAAAGCAGAGGTCTATAGTACACCCCTATTTCTCCAGTTTGTATTATGTAGGTAACAGACAATCCCAGTCATGCATTCAAAGACATCGTTTGAGCTTGTCAAACTTTTAACGGATTGTATTTTTACTTTTCAGTCAAAGTTGCGCGGACTGAGTGGAGGAAGCTTCGCGACAACCATCGGGAAGCTTTGAAGAGAGCCAAACTAGGACAGAACAAATTATTACCAGCCCAGGTCACTACTTGGAAATATGCAAAAGCTATGCAATTTCTTGAACCACATATGAAATACCGCATCACAGAAAATATAGAAATGGACCCACCAGTGATTCTACGTTCTAAGAACTCTGAACATGATGTTTCTACGACAAATGCTGTTGAGTCTGTAAAATCAGATGTAACACCGCAAAAAAGACGCTGCGTTGAGCATGCCGAAGACACATCCCCTATGTTACGTCACGAAAAAGAGGTAGATGCACTCGAATCTTTCTTCAACTGCATCTTGAAGAGCACCAGAGATATGCCTCAATGGATGCAAACACAAGTGAAGAAAAAAATATTTGCAGTCATCATTGATGCGGAGGAGAGCTTATCGTCTCAGTCACAAGCTCAAAATGCACCACCTGGAGAGTACGGACATAACTTTGTAATTGAAAATAAAATCAAGACGGAATATTTTGAAAACACCTAGATTTGAAGAGGGTTTTGAGTAAAGGATTGAGATTCAGTAAATGTAAGAATAGGTACCTAAGACAAGCTCAGCAGTGTGTGATATTTGATTGGGTCATGAATTAAATTATTTTGTATGTTTTTTTTGTGTTTATGATAATTAAACCCTATGGTAAATTCTGCGTTAAATTAAATTAGCGGAGTTTCGCTAGCTAATTGAATTGACCTTAGATAATAGATTGACATATAATTACTTCAATGTTAATATTTCAAAGACAATAGTTTATTCAGACTTACCGTAACGCCTGGATGGATGAGAAGCAGCTTTTGATATGGATGATGTAGCAAATTGGAGTGGGTGTATGGCTTGTGGCGTCACTGGGTTGGTTTGTAGAAGGTTAGCTTTATTGTCAGAGATCCAAGGTGCCTCAGAGAGGCCTATGTCTCGCACCAGACGCTTTAAGTATTTAATTAATAAATAAGACGATTACAATTGAAAATATGATTAAATAAATATGTAAGTAAATCAAGACTAGTGCTATTTTTATTGAATAATTATTATGAATTTTTTCATTATATTATTTAACGAAGTTTGATACTTACTTTTTGTTGTTTAAAATTGACGCCGCCGCCGACGCTATAAGCTTTACCTGAACTGTCTACGATTACACCACGTATAGTCTGGAATAACGAAAAGGTTAAAATTATTTTAATACAGTTTCATAATGTGTACAGGATTTGATTACATATAATTTCTTTAGGTAATATGACTGTAATTACACATAAGGCATTGCACTGATTATCCATTCTGCTAAAAATATTGCGACGAGCATTCAAACGACATCCGGGACATTGGAGTCTGGCAGAAGTTAGAACAAATTACACAGGGTGAAAGAGACACCGATCCGGGGGGGCACACTTAGCACTGTCATCAATTTCCATAGACGACAGCGACATCTGGAGTTTGGTGTGATAACAAAACTTGGCAGCCATCTTGTCCTGAGTGTCAAATAAACATCAATGTCATTCATTGACGCAATTTCGGATTTTCGGCCGTTGTTTGTCAACTCGTAGCTTGTTTTCAGGAAATACAAGAAACAACTGTTGCATTTTTAAATAATGATTCACAAAAAGAACATCAAAGAAAGAATTAAAGCCTTCATTGAACTATTCACCGATTTTAGTTTTCTAGTTTGTGACATCCATAAAGAAAAAATGTACCCAATGTTTTGTTGACACGTCCATAAATATAATTATTTATAGTTGGTGCAGGTCTATTCATAGAATACTAGATGGTAAAATCACCTACGAAGGTGACGATGTAACTAAAAAAGCAAAACCCCGATTGACCTTATTTCACAAACTCATTCGAGAGTTATATAGATAGGTAGGTACTATATGTAGGTAATTTATATAATTATATATAATACCTACTAATATTAGGCTCTTAGTTCACCCACCAAACGTAAGGGGGCAGCACTTTCCATACATGCAAATTTTACCACAGAGTTGTTACTCTTTCTCTCTATAGTTACTTTACTCTTTGCACCGATCCTAAAACTGTTACCAACTGTGTAGGTTTTACAGTTTAGTAGGAAACAGCTGTTTTTAAATGTTACAGCACCATGCTGAGACGTGTGTGTAGTCGCAGCGGAAAAATGACGAATTTCATCATATCAGTTTAGCAGATATTTAGTGTATGACGTCGTGTAATTGTGTATGGTAAGTACAAATTTGTGCATCCAACCATTGGGGAGCTATTCAACAAAAACTGTTTCCGCTGGAACTACGTCGTCCTAGCGGCACTTTTTTTTTCCTAAGGACGTACAAGAAAAAAAATACATGCAATAATTAGTGTGTACCGAGAGGTAAATGTGTATGTTTAAATGAAATTTGTGTGTCATAAAACTGCGAAGATAATCAAGTTTCCGCTGCGCTGACGTTTGGCTATCTGATGAAAATCATACAAAACGGTTTAGTGCATGGTTGTAATTTTTTACGCACGTTGCTTAGAATTTGTGTGTAATGTTTGTGAAAACAGAATTTGAAAAAAGCATACTGTTCAGAAGATATACACATAAAAGTATAATAAGGTTATTAGGTCCCAGTACTTCAAATAGGAACTCTAGAGCCTAACTTATAACGTTTATTTATATCTTGTAAGGGTCTACACTGTCTTGCCAAGTTTCATTTATGTGCTCTTTGTAATTAATGAGCAATGGCATAATTTACTACGACTGGACCAGTATATTGTATGACATCCGTTTGTAGGACTTTTTAATGGAAAACCAAATGCAACATATTCCGATATTCAGTGTATTAATGGAACTTTTCACATGCAAAATTTCAGCTCCCTACACTAAATAATTAAAGAGGAATAATAAAAATACCAGAACCTCCGCAAAACATGGATAAACCGACCAAGTTTGAATGGCTACTAAAAAGCGGCCGTGCAGTATATAGAGCTAACGTTCTAAAATTTCCAGTATAGTATCGTTATTGGATTGGTACAGGTGGGCACACAATGCTTGAACAAGTTAATAATAAACTTATAATTTTCGTGATAAAAATATTAGGTAACTTGTTTTTTCTTAAACTTCCGAAATTATTAACATAATAATTGCACCTGTATTAACAAATACATTTATTTGTCAAAATATTGCAAAAAGTTGTTACAGAAGGTAGGTAATTATTATGTCCTTAATTTCTGCTGCTTTCAGCATACAAATCAGTGTCCAAACCTTGGCAAGAGTTGCTTAACCTGGATCGATAAAGTAACCCATCTGTGGCCAAACCATGGGGGATTTGGGCATCACTTTATCCATCAACATCGGCAAGTTTCTTACTAATGTATAACATCGGGTAAAATTAGTTTTCAGCTATTCCGACTACACTACAATTATGACCTATCACAGAAATCGCGTAAGTGGTTACTAACTAAAATTAAAAAATCAATATCTTTTGCGTCTGTAGGTCGATTTGATGAAAAAAACGCTAAATGTTACTCACAATATTGCTTCTTATTTTTCAATATTTCAATTTTAAATACAATTAGTGGTTTTTACGTGATGCGTACCCAAACGAACAAACAAACCGAAAAACCGGCAAACGGACAAACATTCTGAAAACTGTTTTTTGACGTTCTATTATTTATTCCCATACCTTCCAGTAATTTTTTTTTGCAAAAATCTGTAATGTACAGACACGGCAAGTCTACAATTTTATTATACGTATAGATCTGCGATTGTATGACATATTTGTTGCTGTAAAAGCTCGAACGAGAAGACCAACTCCCGAAAATTTACTAGTAAAGCCTAAGATTTACTAACATATACCTATATGGGCTTTTACAGAAGGCAATATAATTGTTATTTATATTTAGTAAAAAAAACTCATTCTTATATCAATGTAGGTATTATCTCCATCAATCATCTATATTCATCAATCACCTCATTTTTACATTTTTAAATATGTCGGAGAAAGCGATAACTTTTAAACATCAAGTTGCTGATTTGACCATTGTAGTAGGGGTAAACGCCGTGACGTCAGATGTTGTTTTAATGGCGGCACGTGGACAGAGTCGTTTTGTAGAGTGGGGATTGTGCCGAGATCACTTTTGCTCGGAACTCCAACCAAGTCACTCCTTCAGAACGAAACTGTCGGTTTGCCCATTTTGTGGAGATTATTTGTTAGTGTTATTTAATGTAAATTTGTGTTAAATAATAAACTGTGATTTTTGTGTACCGAAACCGAAACTATTATTTTAACATTTCATCATGAACCCGGTACCACCGAACCCTAATGACAACGGCGCTATCGCTCAGCCATCGCTTACGCCGTCAAATAGATCTTGAAAAAAAAAACGTAAAAATAGTGGTCCGCCGGTATTCGAAGCAGGGTGCAAGCTACCGGTGGTTAGGACTCAAGAGACAGGGACCAATGTTATTGTTACTTAGTAATGTTTTTTTTTTTTTAATTTTAATTAGTCATTAACTAATAAATTATTTTAAGAGTAAAAAGATAATACAGTAGTTTTTTTCACTGCTAAACTATTGTGTTCGCACCTGTACGAAACCATTAAACACAATAACGATACTATACTGGAAATTTTAGAACGTTAGCTCTATATACTGCACGGCCGCTTTTTAGTAGCCATTCAAACTTGGTCGGTTTATCCATGTTTTGCGGAGGTTCTGGTAT